>JAHTLZ010000122.1:13772687-13821548 GCA_023846285.1 Phrynocephalus versicolor
CCTTCCTTCCTTCCTTCCTTCCTTCCTTCCTTCCTTCCTTCCTTCCTATGTCTCTCACTCCACATAAATTTTGTTGGCATTCAGGATGCCTCTAGTGTTAATGCTGCCAGGTTCTAAGCATTTATAGGCTTGAAGATGTTATTAGATATGACACAAAGCTTAAAAACATGTGAAGAGAAATAACATGCACAGGTTTATTGCAGTGTGCTTAATGTACATACATTATGCTAACAAACAACCATGCTGCTTTGCACAGCCCCCATTTCTGCACCTTCACATGCTATTTTAAAAGACATGCTCAAAGCTTAATTTAAGTTTTTGCTGCCTATTGACATTCTTTATCATAAATAAATTGTTCTGGACCAAACATATTCTGCATAGCCATGAACCCACTATTCATAAATTAAGTTCCAAGATGCATATGTTTGCCAACACATTTCATTTTAGAGCCTTAGCTGAATTTTTGGGGCTGCATTCTCTTTACCAACAACTTGGTTTACTTACATTTAATTCTTAGAAGCTATTACTTGCTCTGTTGACTTTACTGGCTGAAATCCTGTGACATAACTTATACCTGTGGAAAAGGGATGACTGTGGTCAGCGGGCAATTTTTGATAATTAAAAACCTTCTGCTTTTGTCCTATGGCTTTTCTGACCTGTGTAATCCCTTTCATCACATGGAAACTGTGTGAGATGCAAGACAGAAGGAGGAAAGCTTTAATATTAAAATACCTTCTGCTCCTGTCCCATGTCTTCTACTGCTTCCTGTCAAGAAAGAAAGTATACAGACATTGGGGAAGCTGCAGGACAGAAGTTTAGAATTACTGAAAATGCCTGTGACATTCATCATCTTTCAACGGGATTTCAGCTACTGTGTGAACTTTGTAGACCATCTAGTTTTGGCAGCTAGAAGTGTTTCCTCATCTGCACATTGAACATTGTTGGTGAGCTATCCATTGTCAGTGGTATTTTCCTTTCAATTAACAAGGCTTTCTCAAAAGATGTTTCTGGCATACATATTGAAAACCAGTGGCAAGGCTGCATACCTTTTCCATAATCTTCTTTGTGTACTGATAAATTGGAGTTTTGGGTGGAACAAAATTGCTCTGAGACATCTGGGTTGCAATAACATAGAAGGCTGACACAACAGGTAAAACAGAGACAGGAAGCCAGATGGTGGCACCGTCCATCTGGGGTCTCAGATTCAGCAACGCTAATAGTGATTGCGAAAATCCAAAGTGCCCCAATGGAGTGTGTTTCTTCTTTAAATGCCTTTTTAGCCAGAGTCCAGAATCTTCCACAGTAGTTCTGCTTTTAAGGGAAGTAGCTTGGACCAGTTTGCTGTTGCACTAATAGTTGTTCCTTTTTCTTTACCTGATATGACCTGGTGTTCCTCTGAGCATGTCCAAAGTTATACTTCTAAAGTGACACTTATTTGCTGATTCAACATCTTGTCACATAAGCATTTCACATTAGCTCTAGCATTTCACAATTTTGTGGGTTTGCATCCTGGAAGATATTTCAGTCTTAGAGAATGCAGAAGTTGTCAGCAAGCCACTTTTGCTGGTTGACCCATAATGCTCTGATAGTTAACCCATTTAGAAAATACCTAAAAATTCAGACTATCAATTCCTGGACCTGTTGTTGTCTGATCATCTACTTTTTTTCAGTTTGTTGCCAATACAGACTGCACAAATTTTGAATATTTCTCGAATTAAGACCTTTGATGGCCAAGAATTCCAAGGTTGTGTCAAAAGTTATCTCATAGTCATTAAAGTAAGCATAAACTGACTTGCTTGTAACAAGGTCACTATTTCTCTCTGCTTCCCTTGGGCACAGGGTAGTCTTTGTGAACATGCCCAGATCCTGAAGGTTGGGAAACCCTGGTAGTGAAGGCATCCTTGGAGAAGCCACACCCAAATCAGAGAACTTCAAGAGTCTTTGCTTATCCCTACTATAAGCAGCCGGGGGACTGGGGTGAAGACTGTAGTCTAAAGGCTACACCACAAGAGGTTAATAAATTCTGAATACTGCAATGGAGAATACTCTATTGGGGTAGACAGCTATGACTTCAGGTGGATAGAATGTCTCTGTCCCCACAGAAAGATCTAAGAGGGCTGTGGGCATCTTTTGTTTGTTTGTTTTTAATCATCTTTATTCAACAATTTTGCAACAAAAACAGAATAGAATCTGACTTGGCTATTAATGTTTCGAAGGAACTGAGATATAGAGTTTCTGTGTATTATACATTACTAACTTTAAGGTACTAATACAATTCGATTATCAAATTTGATTATCAAATATAAAAAGTTTTTACACCTCTTTTTTTTTCTATAAATCCAAGTATAAAATTTATTCCAAACCAAGGCAAATTTGCTTTATTCTTTGTTTCTTAATCTATATGTTAAGATGTCCAACTCTGCACATTCGAGGATTTTATTAATCACTATTTCATCTCCTGGGCTACGAGTTGCTTTCCAACATTGAGCCCAAGCTAATTTTGCAGCAGTGAAGATGTGAATTATAAGATAACTATCATCAATGTTTCTAATTGGTGGTAGAATCCCTAAAAGACAAAACTCTGGAGACAAGGGGATTTTCTGTTTCACTATTTGTTCTATCCAATCATGTACTTTTATCCAGAATTCTTTTGCTTTTTTACAGCCCCACCAACAGTGGTAATATGTTCCCTTGCTTTTTCTACACTTCCAGCACTTATCTGACACTTTCTGATCTATCTTTGCTAGTTTTGCAGGAGCCATGTACCGTCATCTATGGAACATTTTTAGTAAGTTTTCTTTATAAGTTACTGCTGCAGTTTATTTATAGTTAAACATCCATAATTTTTGCCACTGTTCTAGCTGAATTGAATATCCAAAATCCTTGGCCCAATAAATCATCGTTTCTTTAACTTCCTCTTCTTCCATCTCCCTATCTAGTAATAGTAACCATCTACAGTGGTACCTTGTATAACGTAATTAATTCATTCCAAATGAAATTATGTTATACAAATTTTCCATTGTACAAACTGCAATTTCCCATAGGAATGTGTTGAAAACATATTTAATCTGTTCCAATGCAAGGTTGGAAGTCAAGACTAAGGTTACCAGAGAGGTTGAGCTGCTGCAGGAGCCGGTGCGGATGATCCTCTTCGTCATTGTTGTTGCCCGCAGACAGCAAGGGGTGAGGATGATGGTGGTGGTGGTGGTAGTGCTGGTGCTTCTTTCACCCCACCTGGGTGTCTCCACAACTGGCCCTGGCCCGCACAGCTGCTTGGCCACCTGTGGATGTTTCCCTCATGGGTGGTAGTGGTGGGGGAGCTGGCGGTGGCTGCAGAACCAGGGATGGTGAGGGCCACCTTGTGGTGAGGCGTCTTGGGCCAGCTGCTTTTCCTCCACCTCCTGGAGGAGCGGGCGCCACTGAGAGCACAAGTGATTCATGTGCTGAGACGAGGAGGGAGGGTGGAATGGGGAGGGGAGGGGAGGGCGGAAGGAGAAATCCCATTGCTCCAAGCCAGGGGTGTTTGCAGGCACCAATGGAAGGTCCCGCCACGGATTCGCCTCCCACCTTGTCCCTGTTCTCAGCAAAGCCGCGCTACAACTGGTGACCACTGGCTTTGCTCCAAGTTCGGAGTGAGGTTTGGGTTTTTTTGCTGTTTGGAAGGCTTCCTGCTCTGAAGGTTTCCTGTTCCCAGCAAAGCCGCGGTACAGCTGGTGAGCGTTGGCTTTGCTCCAAGTTCGGATGCGTTTTTTGGGTTTTTTTAAAAAAGGAGGCTTCCCGCTCTCAGCAAAGCCGTGTTGCAGCTGGTGCGCGCTGGCTTTGCTCCAAGTTGTCGCTCTCGCTGCCAGGCCACAAATGGTGCCGCCCTCCGGGCCCGCCTCCCTTTGAATGTTGTGCCCGGGCAGTCCTGGGCACATGTGGGCGGCGGCGTTGAGGTGAAAGCGGGGGCAGCAAAGGATTTGTGGGGACTGGGAGCAGAGGTGTCACTGACGTGTGCATGCTTTGAATTCTCCAAACTTTTTACGTTGTATGGATTTTACGTTATACAAACCCTACGGTATACAAGGTACCACTGTATATAGTTTTTGGAGTATTTTCTCTTCTGTCCAGAGGAGGATTTTATCTATCGAGGATTCTTGCTTTGTGAATCCCTTATGTGGACATCTTTTTAAACAATCAATCTGCAATGTGATTTTTGAGAAAACCATAAAGTAATGGATCATTAAGCATATTAGTCTGTAGTTATTGCAAATTTGGGCATTTCTATTTATGGATAATGTAATAAAAATAATTCTTATCTAAATTTCAGGTCCATTTCTAGGTCTATAGATTTGACTGAAAAGATTCTCCTTCTGTCAGAATATTGCTAAATCCAGGAGCATTACCCAGTTTTGTTAGCCATATTCTGTTTTGGATTTTTGGATTTCTGATCCAGTATGGACATCTGGTACAAATAAATGTGCATCCTTAGTCTTTAAAAGAAGCACATCCTGTAATACATCTGTGTTTGCCAGGATACCCCATGTAACATGTAAATTGATTCTATCAGCAGTTTCTCTCTGTGCAGTGTTTACAGGAACTAGCTTAAGACGCCAGTATCACTGATCTCCCTTTCCCCTCGCCTTCTGGATTAACCTTTCTGCCTCAAATTCAGAATTAACTTTGCACATTGAGAAATGTCAACATTTCCAAAAGTTTCATCATGGCCGCAGGATGGGTTGCATTTCTAGGGAGAGGGTCTTGATGAATAGACTTCACTTCTTCCTTTCTTTCAGCATCTTAACACTCACTCAGCTGGTTTCTGGTGCAAAGTGGATTTTCCTATGAATACATTAACTGCTGTGTGGCTTAATTAATTATTCTAGGAACCTCTGTCCTGCACCCTTGTTCTAGGTCACATGCGGGCAAAGTAGCCTATGTAGGCTAATGATGCAATGGTGAAGAGTCAAATGGCTGGGGTTCGCTGCTTCCTTTTATTATCAGTGGCACTTAAAAATGCAGGCTTAATGAAAATTTTGCAAGTGAAAATGAAAACCTTCTCTAAGATCATTCATGCAATTTCCCCCTCCCCCAAATAACCCAGACTTGCAAATATACACTGTTTTTATTTCACTGCTGCCATACTTGGAAGTATTTATAAGCTCTTATTCTAGGGGGAAATGTTTGATAATGGAAAGTTCAATAAGTGATTGGCCAGCTTTCATAAAACAGAACTTCTCAGTTATCTCTCATCCTCTGACTGGATCTGACATTTCATCATGGCAGTGAGTGCCACAGACAAGAAGGCAATCAAATGACCCTGTAGATGTTCATGGCTGCTGTCTGATTGGATCTGTATTAATGGAATGTTTGCTTCCTAAGAAAATATTTATAAAGACACAGTAATTTGCATGCTTTGATACATCATATTTTTTGAGAGGCATGCCTAATGTGTATAATTTCTGAATTTAAAGGCAGAAAATTTTGAAAAGGACTAATTATATCCTACATTATCATTTGATGACACAGTATCACCAATCTATTTTAAGTGACAAGCAATTTGCAGGAGAAGCATTGCCACTTCTAAATGTCACTTCTAAATGTAATCACTTCTTCCAGAGCATGGGTTTCGAGGAGGCATGAACAAGGGGGTACTAAAATGTACTGACAGAATAACTACTCAGCCCCAGGCATCCATCTGGAAAAGCTTGGGCACCCTGTCTCTGTGTCAGAGGGAGAAAAAGCTTTTATGTGTGGGAGAGATCTTTTTAAAACAGTGAAATGAAAATGCAGACTGGTCAAAGTTCAAAACTATCTTACTATAGCTCCAATACATTGAATGGCAAATACGTGCTTTATCATTTCATTCTTCATCATTTTCAAAAATAAAAGAGTTACTATGTCAGTGAAGTTCAAATTCATCAATATTGTGTGTGCCTTTACACTTGCATATGTGTGTGTGCATATGTATATAATTAACAAATAAAGAATATCATTATTTTAATTAGCAGGAGCAAAAGAGAGTGTTTTGCTCTCATTTTTGTCATTATCGCAACTGGGAAAATGATAAAGCCTAATTAAACTAAAAATGTGCAGAGCAGTTTTGTAAAATGAAACCTTGGTTGATCGTTTATGTATTAGGTCCCAGATCATTAATTTCCATGTCCAACACAAATTAATGTTTATCATCCTATGTCTGCATGATTTAGAGAGTATGGGAATGAATGGATAAGTGCGGAGCCAAACAGCACAGAAAGGGATTTCGTCTCACCTTGCCCTCCAACCCTGGAATGACAGGCAAGACAAAGGTGATGGGTGAATCTTGGCCACACTTTATTAAACAATTAACTTTATTGAACTCTTAGCTTAAACATCAAGAGAGAGGGATGCAGTAGTGCAGAGTAATGGTTGAAACACCGAGGTCACTTGTGACCTCCCCAACCTCCATAGCATCTCTCCTGAGTGAGTCCAATTACACCCACCCGCCATTTGTGCAGTTAAAAGATTGTGTGCAGAGCCAGTAAAATGTCCTAAGACCTCCTGGGCATCTAAGCTCTGTTAGTTGGTAACCCTTGGCCCGGAGTGTATTACCACTGCATCCTTCCCGTGATACTGTAATCTCAAGATCCACAGCATTGTGAAGTTGGATGGGCTAGAATGACATTTAAGGTGGACTCACTGACATCTTACCCTCCGCAGTACCCACCAGTGTGACCAAGCGGCACAAACTATTGATTGCTCTAACTATGATAAACTCCAACCAGTGTGGGATAGGCAGGAAAAAAACTGTAGCTTATAGGCCAATCTAATGATGAGGGTTAAAAAATCCCATCTGGCCCCAAGAGGCAAACAGTTAGACTCACACTGTTTATAGAGTGGGTGGGGCAATGTCTAATGACTACTTTGGGCCTAAGTCCTGATCAGGTCTATTAGCCTACCAGGATCATGACTGCTCTTGCAACCATTTTATTGAGGTTTTTGTCCCTCTTTCTAAATGCAACAGAAGTCTTAAGCCTTTTCTTTGTCCTCTGTTTTTCTTAATCTAAATGACACACACGCCAGATGAACTGAGTTTCTGGGTGAGTGAGGGGAATACTTTTTTCCTGAGGAAATGGAAGATGAGGTAGGTACTTTAGAATAGCAAAAGTCTATCAGCCCATGACCTTATTTCCAATTGTTTTGCCAATTAAATGAGCAAGGTCTCTTTGTTATAATTGGGTGGATGGGTGTAGATTCTTCTGTCATAATGTGTACTTTGACCCTCAATGGTGATTTATTCAACATGGTACTATGTTGAAAAACTATGGAAGCATCATGACAGACTGATGCTGTGTGCTATTCAAAAATGATTGAAGAAGCACTTAGATATGTCAAAAAGAGAGAAGTCAATACCTAAGAAGGAGGGAGAGAGAATTCAATCAAAATACTTCTTTAAAAAACATTTTAATTGCTAAAGCAATATTGTTGATATAACTATTCATAAAAGTCCACAGATCATTTCTATATCATTCATCATAAACACTTTTAATCCTGGCCAATATGTCCTAACTCATCTTTTCTTGACATCCCATGACACTTTTGTACCTCCTTTCTTTCTTTGGTTAACAAGACACAGAAATTAAAATATGTATTCTGGATACTCACCTGCTCAAATATCTTTCAGGCCACAAGTGTAATGTGAATATTTCAAAAACAGATGCACAAGCGCACCCAGGGAAGAATTATGCATTATAAACTGTCAACATAACCTTCATGGTCTGGCTGGTTCCCTGGTTATTCTTGTGATGTCTACACTGTTCCTCTGGCATACCAGTAATACCTGAGAGAAAGCTGAAAGTTTAATTCTGCTTTGTAAACAGAACGTCAATCAATTTAATAGCAGTTTTAGAAGATATGTGGCAGAAGGAACTGAAGACAGACAAGTTTTGTGAGGAAACTTTTAAAATGTTATGATGTCTGTGGTGCTTCTGTAAGGTGTGTATTGTACACAGCAGAAGCGGGAAACATATTGCTCTCCAGATGTTTTGGCTTACAACCCCCAACAGTCTCACCTAGCACAAAAAGAAATGTTAGGAGTTCCATACAAAAATATCTGGAAGGTCAAACATCTTCTTCAGTGGCTTGCACTTCAAGCTCTCTGTGGGCGGTTTACAATTTATATATCCAGGCTACACATTGACCCCTCAGTGAGCTGGGTACTCATTTTACTGACCTCAGAAGGATAGAAGGCCGAGTCAACCTAGAGCAGCGAACCTTTTAGCAACCGAGTGCCCAAATTGCGATTCAGAACCCACTATTTTTATTTGCAAAGTGCCAATACAGCCATTTAACCTGAATAAAGGTGACTGTGAAGGGTAGATGTCAGGTGTCCACAGAAAGGGCTCCGAGTGCCACCTTTGGCACCCGTGCCATAGGTTCGCCAACACCAACCTAGAGCCTTCTACCTGAGATTGAAACCCACATTATGAGCACATTTATAGCTGCAGTATAGCTGTTTAACCACTGCATGACAAGGCTGTTCTCTTCACTGCCATTCACACTTGTTGAAAAACAGCCCTGACAATTGCTTTGTGTATATATGAGAAGTTGTGAGCTAATGAGAAAATGAGTCAGCTTCTGGGAAACGTTTTGGATAGAGATGTGAAGAGCTGTGTGAAATGCATATGAACCTGAGGTGATCTTCCTTGATGTCAGTATCAAAGTTCTCACTGATTTTAATTTTAATTTAACTTGATTGCTCCTTTCCCAGACTTGCCTATCGAGAGATAATCTGAAAACTATGTCATTTCTTTTGAAGGTCACCGAAAGGCTGAAAGAACAACAATAATAGCACCTGGTGCTATAAACTGCCAAGAGCCCAGATCTTTTCCTTGGTTGTGTTGATGTGCTGTTGTTTTCATCTCTTCTCTTTCTGTATCCAAGATACAGGACTATCCAATATCAGTTGTGGTGCTCATTAGTAAATTTTAATGATATAAATCAAAGGTGAGAATCCAGTTGCTCTTATAAAATTCCTTTTTTGCCAATCGGAGATGTACACACTCTTTATAGAGAGACCTTTCTTATTTGTTCATGACACAGATAATATACATTGAGAAGAGACAATCCTATATTGATCCTAAACCAAGTCCTGATAGATCCCAGGTCTCTAGACAAATCCACTGGTAGGGATGTTACCTAAACTGTGGAAAACTATATTAGTCCAACAGGACAAAAGAATAATAATTATACTGAAAATAATAATACTGAATTATTTGCCATAGCTAGCTGTTATGGTTCATTCTAACTAGCCAGGGAAACTGTGTGTGTGTGTGTGTCTCTGTCTCTCTGTGTGTGTGCGTGCATGCGTACATGTGTGTGTTTGTATACGCACACGCTCACGCACACACACATGCATGCATGTGTGCATATGCACGTATCTGTGCAAAGTGGTATATCTATGGCACAGTCACAGATCTTGTTCAGGCACCACTCCCTGAAGCATGTTTTCCTGGTACTACCTCTGGGGGTAGTGTTTTTTTTTTTTTTTTGAATTGCACGATGATGCACCTTTTTAGCTAACTCAAAAGACAATGGGGACTAGAAAAGCTGCTTCTTATCCCTGTTTTTCAGCAAGTCAGGGATTCTGACTCAGCTGAAGTTCACTCAGGGTGGGAGGGAGCTGGAGTTTGGGTTGTGGGAGGGGGAAAAGAGAGAGGGAAAGGGGAGGGAGGCTTACAAAGCAGTGAGGGAGGATATACATGCGTGCATGCTGAGAAAGATGTGTGTGTGTGTGTGTGTGTGTGTGCATGCGTGTGCATGCATGTACTGAGGAGGGACCTATCCCCTTTCACATAATTGTGGAGCCAAGAGGGAAAGGGCTTGGACGATGCAGGATGCTGTTAACTGCAGGCCTGCCTGTCAACCATCGCCTCCTCTTTAAGGGGGAAAGCAGGGGGTGGAGGGTGCGAAGTTCCAGCTGTTTTGCTCTCCCCTCCTCCCCTTTCCCTCTGATGAACGAAGCCTTTCCAGTGCTTCCTCTGCAACAACACACGCAGACGCACGCACGCACACACACACACACACACACACACACACACACACACACACAGAGGGCGTCAAAGGGGAGTGGATGGCAATTGATCCCTGGAAGGCATCCTTTTTTTGCTAGACTCCCGGCTTCGAGAGAGAGGGGCATAAATGCAATTTTGAAGCAGCTTCCGGACATGCAAACCCATCCAAGCCAGATGTGATTTCAGCTATCGTGGATACAACATAAAGCAGCTCTTCATCCGCATGACCATTTGGGTTGAGACCCCCCCTTTTTTTAGACACTTTTTCAGGCCATGGGATAGCGGTCATAAAGTTAGAAGGGGCCTGCTCAGTGCAGGAATCCAAAACAAAGTATATCCGAGAGATGGTTGTCTAATGAGGAGGAGGAGGAGGAGGAAAAAGGACAGGGTAGGGGAAAGGCAATGGGAGGCAGGAAGAGCCTTCTCCAGAATGCTTGATAGAACTGGGAAATGTCACTGGTTGGGAGCTGGATGAAATTCATGTTCTGACCTCTGCTTGCTCCACCTCTGTCGAGTATGTTAATAAGCTATTCCTAGCAAGCCTGAACAAATTCAAAAAATAAATGCAAGCAAACAAAATGAGTTTGTTCCTAAATTAGTAAGTTTCTGAACAAAGCCTAAGACAGAATGCTAGTATAAAACCATATATTTAAGTAAAATACATTCACCTCTAGCACGATAGTTTGTACATTAATTGAGTTCTATTAAACAGGAGGTGATTGAGTCTGTTCAGCATTTTCTATCATCACAATTGGCTATTATAATCTCCTAGATTCTTGCTTCAAGGATTTAGTTCCAAACTTCTTTTTTTAATTAAAACATGCTGCTAACTTGAGAGAGTGGACTTTGTTGCTGCCCGGTTCTCCTTAGAGCATTAATCAAAGGCACTTCTGAAGTAATGGACTCTGAAATTAAGACAGACTTTTCTTGCATGATGATGAAGGAACAAACTTTCATCTCCTTTGGCTTAGTGAGATAAGACATGTGAAGTATTTATTAAGGCCAAGCATAAGCTTTCTCCTTGTGAAGGTTATTTATTTATTTATTTAGGAAATTGATTCCCTTCATTCTTTTCCTATCAAAAGACATTCAGTAGGGTTGATAAAATATACCCGTGTAAAGATCCTTAAGTAATATGCATTCTTTTTCAATGTTCTTATCTACTTGTCTTCCTGTACTGCAAACCATGCTGAAAATTTCTCTTTTTTCTTAATCTGTGTATGATATGTACCAGAATGACTTCATGCAGGGTGTAATGATGCCTTACTATTAGATTTATGGATGAGCAGTCTGAAACCTACTGGAAAGGGAGTGAATTACTTTCAACCTCCATGTTCTCATTTGTCAAATATTGTATAATTATTCACATAAATCATAAGGGTAATACTGGATTCCTTGTTATCTGAGGGTTTCACTTTAATGTGATGCCCATGCTTAAAAATAAAACAATATTTTGGCGAAGAAGAAGAAGAAGAAGAAGAAGAAGAAGAAGAAGAAGAAGAAGAAGAAGAAGAAGAAGAAGAAGAAGAAGAAGATTTCTTGTCCTCCACCATTTGCAGCCACTGACTGTACACTGATCAGAAAAAACATTGTACCAAGGCTGCCAAGCAGAGATAAGGCTGAGGATATTTACATTTGAAAACCACAACCTTATTGGCTGGCATTATATTCTGATGCAGTAACATCATACCTGAATCCCATTGAAGCACCCAATTTCATGTACCTAAACTTTTACGGCTCAAGAGGAGCTTCCCCTCTTTGTCCATATTGGGCAATGTAAAAGAGGACAGCAGAGAATGAGATGGTTGGACGGTGTCATCGATGCAACCAATATGGATTTGACAGAACTCTGGGAGGCAGTGGAAGATAGGAAGACCTGGCAAGCTCTGGTCCATGGGGTCATGAAGAGTCGGACACGACTGAATGACTGAATAACAACAAATTGTCTCAGGCATCTGCCCGTTCTATCTCCTAGCTCCTCACAGCCCACAAATGAATGGTGTGTATGACAAATCAAATACACACCAGCTGTGTACATCTAAAAAGACAAAATAATCAGTTTAAAAGCTGCTCCCCATCTTACATTCCTTGACAAAAAAAGCCACCAGGACAGTTCTGTAGAAACACCTCTTCAGCATCCAGGTATAGTGGTGCCCCGCCCTTTCGCAGTTCATATATTGTGGCCCCGCTATATCGTGGGACCACTGTATATAAAAAAAAACCCTGGGGTAAGGGGGGAAAGGCCTGGGGTAATGGGGGAGGGCCTGTCGGAGACCTCAAAAATCACTCCAGGTTCACAGGGAGGCCCTTTTGGGGACTCCAAAAAGACCTGGAGAGGCCCTTGCAGGGCCGCTTGGGGTAGTGCCAGGTTGGGTGTAAGTACAAGAGCCCCCAGCTAGGCACCCCAGGCCCAACCTGACCTGCATCTGCATATTGCAGATTTTCAATTATCATGGGTCGGGTTGGGTCCCTAACCCCTGCGATAGATGGGGGGGTCACTGTACTGATTTGGGACACAAGGTTGGGAATCACTGCCTTATGGTGCATGTTAAGTTTTCTGTATTTATCATGCAGTAGTCTCCCACCCCAAATACTGCAGTCCTGCTACACTGCAGAATCCACCACGCAGCCCACTGTGACAGCATCTGCATATAGCAGATTTTCATTCATTGTGGGTGGTTAGAGAACCTAACCCCCAAGATAAATGGGGAACTATTGTACCCCTTAAATTACACTGACACTGTCAATAGTGTCCTGTTACCTATTCCAGGTTTATTAAAAGGGTAACAAAACATCCAAAGATAAATATCTTTTCTTCCAGAATCACCTAATCTTCCCTTAGGAAAGCAGTAATGCACTACAGCAACTGTGTATAACACTCTTTACTGGTTGTCAGGTAGGCTTTGGCTAGATGACTCAATTGAAGTGGGCTAGATGAATTTAAAAGAATTGAATGGGTTATATTCTGATGTGTTAAATATTTGTCTTGGGAAACATCCTGCTAAGCTTCAGTTATTCATATTAAATCATATTTAATCTTCTGAACTAAGATTTCCAGTTCTGCTATTTGTTTCCCATACTCCTGGCCATTCATATATAGACACCAGAGATTATGTGATTTGAGGGCTGATTTTCTTTGTACATTTGTATGAATATATTTAATGTTAATGATATTACTGACCCACCTTGACAACTGTTCTGTTCCTCTTATTGTGTATCATCCTTTGTCTATCTTTACTTCTGTACTTGTTTCCAATTCAGTTCCAAGCCCTCCTGACGAAGGTCTTCATGCTGTGGCCAAACACATTCTTACCAGTCCTTGCTAGCTGTCCATCTTCCGTGAAGCTTAGCCTATAGCCCCAAAATCAAATCCCTCATGTCAACACCACCTTCATAGCCAATCATTCACCCAAAGTATTTTTCTTTTGCTTTCTTTTCCTCTTCCAAGTTATCCTCCGCCCGCCATCTTGCTCTCTTCTCTTTTCTTGTGTTTGCTTGTTTTAGCTGTTTTTTTATTGTGAGCCGGCCAGAGTTCCCTTCTGGGAAGATGGGCAGGGTATAAGATTAACAAATAAATAAATAAATAAATAACTAGAAAGAAAAGGGGGGAACCAACACTCCTCTCTTTTCATTCTGGGAACAAAGCGTGTTCTGTCTTCTCCTTCTGGGCTTCTCCTCTTAACCTGCACAGGAGCAAAGGAAAATTATTAATTTCCCAGTATCATTTAGCAGGTAAGCTTAATGATATTGAGAATTTGAAACCAGATGGGAAGTTAAAGCAGCAAACTCCTTGTTTGTTCAGTCCTAACAATTGCACGTACTGGAAACTAACCAAAATGGACTGATCCTTGCACACCTAAAAAAGAATACAGCCTGACATGGAACAAGAAAAACGTGGGTAGAAATGTTCTGGGGATGGGTGGCTTTCCTCTGGCTTTTGTATCTTCTGGTTGTTGGCACAAGGATGGAACCAGCCAGTTCCCACAATGGACCAAAGAGTGGGAGAAACAGTAAATCCCTTAAAGCTATACAGGAAATGATCACTTTCAAAAAGTCAATTTTTAAAAAAGCAAAATGTTCTGCTTACATACCGCCCCATACCACTTCAGGTAGTATCTGGGCAGTTTACAGTTTTTAATTACATTATGCAGGCTTCAATTTAAAAAAACCCACCATCACTTAAACATTAAATTTACATGGGTAACTCAGTGGAGGATCCCTTTAATTATCCATTTTGGCAAAAGGAAGATAAAATGTTTTCTTCTTCTTCTTCTTCTTCTTCTTCTTCTTCTTCTTCTTCTTCTTCTTCTTCTTCTTCTTCTTCTTCTTCTTCTTCTTCTTCTTCTTCATCTGTGGGAGGATCCTGAAGAAAGAAGACTCGAGTTCAGTTGTCCGACCAGCGGAGCGATCATGCCCCTTGCCATTGGTACATTTTATTACATATGGTTTACATCCAAGAGTATGCACGGCATCAGTGATTGGTCACAAAAGTTCCAGGAGTGAAGGTGGCACATGCTGGTTGGGTGAACCATAGGCAGTCGTCTTGTGAACAGAGCATGCTTTGCACAGTTATTGATTACAATAACACATGTCCTTGGTGTTTACAGATGGAAAGTGAGTAAATGAGGAGCAGACAGGAATAGGTAAAGGGAAATGAAAAGTAAATGGAATTAGTCCAGTAAACAAGAGTAAATAAATGAAAGATGAACAGAGTAGAGTCAGAGTAAGTAAACAAGCTGAGTAAATGAAAGGTAAATGAGGCTTGAGCTAAATAATAAATAATAGGTAAACAAAATTTACCCAAGCTGGTTTAGAGGGATTACAAGGTCTGCAATATATGGATTGAGCCAGAGTTCATCAGGAGAGTTTTCTGTCTCATGGAATGCCCTCTAGGCCTCCTCCCACCTGTCTGAATCACTTTCTGATACAGACTCCATCAGCATCATCATCATCATCATCATCATCATAGGAGTGCAGAGATGGAATGAGCCCAGCCCCTAACAAGAAGGCACAGTGGGGAATAGAACTCTCAACCTCAGTCTCTGCAGCTAAATCCCAAAACCACTTAAATCTACCCAGTGGTGCCACTGGGAATTATTATCAAAACACTTTACCCCTCAGCAGTTCACATTGACAGATGGAGGATCATTCATATGTAACTATAACAAAGGCAAATATTATATGTTAACTTGCCCTTCAAAGTTCTCACATATGCCTAAAACATGTACATATTTCACATAGGGGAGACAAATGCATGAAAATGCCCTACATTTGGTTCACTTATTTTTTAAAAATTAACAATTTGAGGAATGGCCAGAGTTTCACCTAGAAATATGATTTCATGATTTCATTGATTACAGAGAATCAAAGGGTGTGATCCTCCTCAGTAGCAAAAGCTATACAGGAAATGATCACTTTCAAAAAGTCATGCAAATTATGCAATGCGTCATTCCACCACATTATGAAAAAATTCGTTCCAATTGTGTTTTTTTAATCAAATCCTTCTTCATGTGTTATTACTTGCTGACTCAATTCTACAATCCTCTAAGAAATTTTATTTTCTTTACACAATGTGTTGAATCCAGAGGTTGCATGAGTGATTCAAGCTATCAGATTTCCCCATTTCCCCCTCTCCTCTTTCTACCTAGATGCCATTACAGTAGGTTTGGACGTTGAGATTCCATATGTGTGTTGTTTCGCTATAGTCATGACCAACTCTTTGTGACTCCATGTCCAGGAAGTTTTCTTGGCAGGAATACTGGGGTGGTTTGCTAGTTCCTATGCCAAGCACCTACAGCCCCTGGTAGTCCCTGGTGGTCTCCCATCCAAGTACTAACCAGGGCCCACCCTGATTAACTTCTGAAATCAGGCAAGATTGGATGTGCTTAGGGCAGGCATGTCCAAACTTCGGCCCTCCAGATATTTTGGACCACAACTCCCACAGTCCTTTGCCATTGGCAATCTAAGCTTAGAATTCTGGGAATTGTGGTCCAAAACATCAGGAGGGCCAAAGTTTGGACATGCCTGCTTTAGGGCATCTAGGCAGCTGTGAAATTCCATAAGTCAATAGTTCGATAATAAGCTTTCCTTAATGGTGTTTTACCATGATATTTTTGCATGATTTTGCCTGCAATATGACAAAGTGCACTGAAATGGAACTTACTCTGTCCCATCAGGATTTCAGCCAACACATTTTAAACCTCATGGAAAGTCTGCAAAACAAAGTTTAAAACCCTACAATTCGATCCCTTCTGCGTTAAACAGTCTATGTAAATTCCTCCCTGTTATGGCACCTGAGACAAGTAAATCCTACATCACTGCCACATCAGAACATTTAAAAAGCAAACGACCATCCAATTTTAGCTGGCAATGTTGGTATATATTCTGTACATCAAAACTCCACACCCTCAAAGGAAGTAAAATGAATGCCACTTTTGTGCCTTCCAAATAACCACAACTGTCACACAACGAGACCTAAAATGGACTGAAGTTACTATTTGATGTGCAGAACTGAGCTGTGTCATCTAGAGTCCCACAGGTAGTGAACACTTAGCAAGTGACGGGTGGAAGATAATGCAAATTTTAATAAAAGGCCCAGGGTTTTCAGGAGCTCGGCTGTGTAATTACCTGAAGCAGCAGGTGAGATGGAGCATGTCAAATAGGAAAATTACAATCTCCAAGTGAAAAGCAAGGCCTTTTAGGGGAAGAAAACTGGAGAGGATAGCTCCAAAAATACCAGATGCATTTCATATCAGCAGGGATAGTCCTTTGACCTATATGTAAGTATAGAGGCATTGCACTGTGTGAGGGAATAGAAATATTTGTTTGGAAGTAGTAGCCCACTGCAGCAATCATGTCTAACAGTATGTTCGAGTACTGTTGGAGGCTCAACAGGCAGTATATCAAACATATATGCTGAAAATAAAGCTGTAGTAAATGTTGTACTAGAGGAATCAGAGTAGATTTAGAGAAATAGTGTGTCAAAATCAGATTTCAGTTTCATGAAACTTATCTTCCCTCACATGAGAAACTGCTATATTTCTGCCTCAGTCTCAGGGCCTTTTGGAGCTGCTTATTAATGTCTTTTGGCTGCAATTTTGAACTTACCTCATTGTTCTGACATAGCTGAAGTGCTTTCCCCCTCTTTCAGATATACACTTGGGCTTTAACTAATTAGTGTGTTGTTGGGGAGGCTGCAGAATACAGGAAGAAGGACAGTAGAGTTCTCTCTCTCTCTCTCTCTCTCTCTCTCTCTCTCTCACTCACTCTCTCTCACACACACACACACACACACACACACACACACTTTCACTGTCCAATAACCCACTAATAATAATAATAATACTTCTCTTATAAGATCACTTTTCCCTGTTCAAGGCAATTACTATTCCTCCCTTCATTACATTCTACAACAATTGTCAAAATTCAATCAGAATGGCCCCTCCATTCACCTCAGTGATGCAAGCATGTCTTCACACATGTCCTTGTTCTGCAGCTGGAGCTGCTTGGGTGGGAAAATGATTGATTAATTGACTAATTGATTCATTGTACAACCAATGAGGCTTGAGGCAGCTTACATTATTAAATAAATATTATCATAAAAACCCTTCTCCGTGTGAATATATTATCACTGGTAACAGTTAATGATCATTCATAAATTACACAAGACACTTTAACCAGGGCAAAGGGCTGGTTCCCAACAACCAGTACTTGAGATAAAATAGTGAGCAGTTTTGTAACTGAGGTAAGTGCAATGGAGTCTGAGAAAGAGGTCTTACTTAGACATATTAACAGAGAAAAGGGCCTGGAGATGGTGAAATGTGCTCATGACTGGTAAGAAAGGATGGACATGAAATGGAAAAAAATGAGTTTAGTTTTGTTCTGTCCCCCCCCCTCCGTTTCACATTGTATTGTAATGAAATTTTCCAAAAGAATGTTGTTACTTACAATACGAAATGAAACAAAATGTGGTAAGGGAATCCCCCCGTCATGGGATTGAGAGGGTAACACTAACATCAGCACTTCCCTCTCAACCCCCTGCCATGGGATTCCCCACTGCCTCCCAGGTGGGAGGTGGCAGTGGTGGCAGAGAAGAGTGTCCGAGGAGGACTTGCCACTGCTGTGCCCACCGCTGCTGCTGTGGAGCCTTGTGGAGGCAGGCAAAGGAGATGATCTAGGAGGCGGGTCCTCCTCCATTTTGTGAAGATCCCCTTTGCACATACCATAGAAACCTAGGCTAAATGTATTTTACAGAAGTATTTCAAACTAATACAAGGAACAAAAATGGTTTTATTTTGGCTGCTGGAGTTGAGTTCACGGGAATCAGTAATTTTCAACAGGTGGTCTCAACCTGGGCAGGATCTGTTCTCAATCACCCCCGAGTGCAGAACACACAGCAATGGGCACAAGTTATAGGAAGCCAGATTTTGGTTGAATATCACGAAAAGCTTCCTAAGTGTTAGAGAAGCATGGCTATGGAACCAGTTACCTCAAGAGGTGGTGAGTGCTCCAACATTGGAGGAATTCAAGAGAAATTTTAGACAGCCATCTGACATATATCCTTTTATCTGTATTCCTGCCTTGAGTAGGTTGTTCAACTTGATGCCTTGTAGGCCCCTTCCAACGTTGTGATTCTATAATCCTAGGAACCTTTCTCATGAGCAGTTTACTGGGATATCTTCACAATCCCAATATATGGGAATATAGACCAGTCATGCTGACGTTAGTCCCTGAGCTGCAATCATTACTGTCATGTCTGAAACGATTCTCTGCTTGCCGCCTGTTTCCAAGGCAGAAAAAGTCCCCAAATCCAGGTAAATATGTTCAGCTGAACACTGTTATCCTGGACAGGCAGTTTTATTCCTCTCTTACTATAAGATGGTTTAAGGAACCTCTTAGGTTGATTCAGGTGTGCCTACAGATCGCTGCAATTTGCTCCCATACTTGGGGAGTTACAACAACTGAAGTCTGAAGCAAAATATGTAAATAAGTTACTGTAGCAATTTTGTTGTAGAGAGAAAAAAGGAAGTACCAAAGCAGGCAGAGGTTGATATTTAAAGACCCAATAAAAGCCCAAACCAGTCCTAGAAACTCCAATCAATGAGCCTTGAGAAGGGCTAAAGTTGTATTATTTCCCCCCCACACACACATGCATACATACATCTATCTAAGCAGTAGAGATGGGCACGACTTAGCGGTATTTTCGTTTTTTTTTTGTTTTTCATTTTCGTTACGGAAACGAAACGAAAATGAAAATCGGCTCCAAAATGGACCGAAAACGGAAACGAAACGACTAATTTCGAGCCAATTTTTGTTTTTCGTTACTGGAAAAGCACTCAATGGAGCTAAATGGGGAGAAATGAAAAATTTTTCGTTTTCGTTTTCATTTTTTCGTTTTTGTTACATAACGAAACGAAAATGAAAAATTTTGAAATTAGCCTACGAAAATGGAAACGAAACGACTCGGACCCTAGCCGAAAACGAAAACGAAAACGAAACTTTTTTTCTGAGTCCTGCCCATCTCTACTAAGCAGCCATTTCAAACTCAGGCATGGTGAGAGAAGCTGGTTCATTGCTTCCTGTAATGACTGTAAGGTATTCAATGACTGTAGAACTTTCTCCTCTGCCCCTTTTTTAGTAGCTATGGAACTTCATTACATTTAGGATTGTTTATTTCTCTCTCTGTCCCTCTACCCTTTCCCCTCTCTCTTTTGTAAACTGCTCAGAGTGGCTTTCCGACAGGTGGGCAGTATATAAATTGAATAAATGTCTCTCTCTCTCTCTGTGTGTGTGTGTGTGTGTCTCTCTCTCTCTCTGTCTCTGCCTGCCTGTCTCTCTCTCTCTCTCTCTCTCTCTCTCTCTCTCTCTCTCTCTCTCTCTCTCTCTCTCTCTGTGTGTGTGTGTGTGTGTGTGTGTGTGTGTGTGTGTTCCGATGCAGAATGAAAGACTTTGTGTGTGGACTTTGACTGGATAGTTTAAAGTAGTGCTAGAAACTTTCTCCACCCCACCTCAATCTTTTCTAAATGTCTTCTCTTCAGTATCTATTGCTTGCTTTTATTTGATGAAGTTTTTATCTCATTTTTGTCAGTGCCTGTGTTCATCCCAGATTAGATGGGTGCCAACTAGGCATCACTCTGATTTGGTTTAGACAGTGAGTGGGAACACTTGGCCAAGCCAGGCCACTGAATGGGAATACCAAGAGGACCTTCCCCACACCCAAACAAATGTTTTCCCCCTAGCATGGCTCCAGTAGGAAGGGGCAGAGGAAGGAAGAGAAGAACGGAGGAGGAGGATAGGTACTCTGCCTACATACTGAAGGTCTACCAACTTCCCAAAGTGGATGGCATTGCACCATGCCCCCATCACAACTCCAGCTCTTTATTTTCCACATTGTCAGAGTTTTTAACCCTCTTGATGCAGAATATATGAATACATACATATATCTGCATAAACATGAGAATGAATCAGTTCAGACCACATCTATAACAGCTTGGGGTGCATTTTGCTCCCAATATGTGTGCAAATCTTTGCATGTAGGTCTGATCAGAAATCAGTTGCACACCTCAATGTTCTACATTTTTCAGGGGCCATTTTATTGAGCCTGAAATATGGAATTATAGATGCATTTTTATTATTTGCCTGATTCCCATAGGAAAAGAGAAAGAACTGATTTCTCCCTTTTCTTACAAAAAATCCAAGGAATTTGTGGGTAAACCCGGTGTTCTTCTCAATGTGAGGATGAGTTGAGCAAATTTCCCAGATTTGCTGAAAAATTACACATTTGTGTAAGTGGCACCATTTCTATATACCCAGGAAAACAGCTTCTTTGATTTCTCTTTTTTAAAAAATTATGAATATGTAGTATTAGCATGGCTATTTTTCTTCATCAGTCACTCCTGCTGTGCCTGTCCCAGCTATGTGTGCCATGCTTCTCAAGCACAATAATTTTGCACAAATATGTGTGTGTTGCAGCATTACATTCATGACCGACTCTTCATGACCCCATGTTCATGGAGTTTTCTTGGCAGGAATACTGGAGTGGTTTGCCAGTTCCTACTCCTGTCGCCTACAGCACCTGGTATTCCCTGGTGGTCTCCCATCCAAGTACTAACCAGGGCCGACCCTGCTTAGCTTCTGAAATCAGGCAAGAAGGAAGTGCTTAGGACATCTAGGCAAATTATGGGGACATTGAAGATGAAACACTCAGCCTTTGTTCATTCTTACTGGGAAACAAGGAACCTCATGGGACTTTCAAAGTCCTCCCCAATGAACATAAGGAATTTTGGAGTATGTTTGATCAATATGCCCATCGTTTTCTGTACCCAGAACTGTAGTTATACTAGCATCATTGCAAGTCTATTGGAAAGTTGTGTATGTGTGTGGGTGTGAGAACAGCAAGTGAATTTATTTTGAAAACAAAATGAAATAAAATAATCTATTCCTGTGTGAGAAGCCACTGTTAAAAATGTGGCTTCACTATAACAAATATTCCCTTGGTATGCAATTCTCCCACACAGTGGTTTTCTAACCACTTGGAAAAGGCCCACAATATGATGCTAATTCCTAAGTGAGTGTGACTCTTTCATCCTCTGTTAATAATTACTTCCACTCCAGTTCACGAAGCAGCCCTTCCACTTTTATCCAAGGATCCCTTTGAATGCTAATTAAGCATAGCTAATTAAGCATAGCCATTTTGTCTTCAAACATTAAGCCTGTAGCAATATGACTGTTGTTCATGTCCCTGGTTATTTCTTTCCTAATAAGTTCATTTTATCGATATTTGCAATCAATATTAATCATGTTTTCTAGAGAGACAATTTGAGAACATAAAATAGCTGATTTAGGCTGTACCAGGCACATTGCTTACTAACAACCCAGGAAAGGGTATCGGATTCCCCCCTTTTTTTCTGAATTCATATCTTCATTTTGATTATTTTTATTTCTACATTCAGAAAGTAATTATGAATAACATAGCCAAAATAACATAGCCAAAAGTTTTGGATAGCTCAGTTGTTCAGGTGTTTTGATACAAAGCCAGCGGTGGAGAGTTCGAGGGGTGGGGGGAGATGGGGGGCACGACTTCACAGATTTTTTCCAAAGACACAGGAAATGATTTTACTATTTCTTAGGGTGACTGGTGGTAATGTATGATTTTGTCCTCACACCCTAAAGTATTTTGGGGTTGCTGATTTCCCCCCTCTCTCTGATGTTACAATTGGCAATAACTTCAACTGTGTTGTCAGAATGGTCATTGTTTTGCTTCCTCAACAATACCCTTTTTCCTAATGTCATTTGAGGGCTCGGTGATGGTGGTGAGAGGCATTCACCAAGAAAATGGTGAAGACATTTTGGAAACATTGATGTGAGCTGGCCCTTCAGCTCTGACGCCCTGGCCCCAGACACTTCCCAGCTCCAGGAAGCCAAGTGGCTCCCTGAATGAATTTGAGTTATAGCATGCTTGAACATCAAATGCTTTAGAGCTTGGTTATGTTGCTTTGCAGGAGCAAAACTGTTGCAACCTATATAGGATCACTAGGTGGTCCCATACGCTATTTGGTTTGATCCTCACAACCCAAAAGACATATGGTTCCTATTTAATACCAATGATCTTAGAACTGGATAGGGCCCTATGGATCATTTGGTGCACATCAGCTCACTGTCTATTTGCCAGTGTTGTGAAGTCACTTACAAAAAGAGACACTTTTGGGTATTGGGAGTTTAAACACTTCTTTGATTCTGTGGAAGGTCCGTGGAAGTGATGTTAAAAAAAATGCATTATAACAGTGCATGTGTTTTGCATCACTGTTACAAAAAGAGAGAAATGGAAAGCTTTCTCCTAGAAGTTGGAAAAGGAAGCAACGAAGAAGATTTCCATTTGCATTTTTTTCTTCTTGCTCACTCTTCAGAAAAATAAACAAAAATCCCCCATAGCTATTTCTTCTCCTCCTTACATTCTTTACAATTGTACAAAAATAAGTATAAAACTAGTGCCCTTTGCCCTTGAGAAGCAATGCACAAACACACAAACACACACACACACACAGAGAGAGAGAGAGAGAGAGAGAGAGAGAGCAAACACAGAAGCATTGCCTGATTGTTAAGCAAGAGGTAGACAAGATAAACAGACAGAGCTTAAAATACTGTAGTTTGATTTCCATGAATTTCAAGACAAGTTGCTACAGTTTTGTGCAGGAAACTCCACCAAAAGACAAGGATAGGATGAAAGCAGCAGACATGTTTTGTACATTATTTACAAGTGAGGAGAAGAATGTTGTGTTGTTTATTCCTAAAGTGGATAAATTAAACCCGAATAGGGTTTTTGTTACAGTGTATGTACCTACTGGTATGCTTGGTTCCATGAAGGCAGAAATAGGACCTGTGACAAAACCCTGGAAACAGGAGTAATGAATATACAAATCATCAGCCAATCCTAGCAGGAGGGCGGGGAATGGTATGATATAAAAGGGGTGGAGCCTAGGCAGTTGAGGCAGTTGAGTTGAGTTGAGTTAAGTTGAGATTTTGAGAGTGAGTGCTGGGGATAGAGCACTGCTCTGTTGGAGTTCTGTCAGGCAGTGAGGGCTATACTGTTTACTAGTTATTAAAGACAGGGAGGCTTGTAGAGTTGATTAAATCTATTGTATGTTAAAGGCAACACATACCATCCTCAGACATTGTTACATTTATTATTTTCTCAATAAACTTCATTAGTGTTTCGATACTTTACATCTGAGTCTGTCCCAATTCATGAGGCGATGATTTTAAAAGGTGGCAGCATTACCATTTCCAACAGAATTACACATGTAAAAGGGAGGTGTCATCACAATTTGGTGGCACAGAAGTGGGATGTTGAAATAAACCCCAGTTGTGCCTTTTGAAACTCAGTCTGTGAAAGGGGTGACGTCACAGGACCACCAGTCCTAGCCTCGGATTTATGATTTAGAATTCGGTGTTGAGGTGCTCAGAATTCCCCGCTCTTCTCTGGGAAGGAAAGAACGCAGGGAGGATAGTGGAAGAGGATTCCTCCTCAGTACAGCCTCAGCTGAAACATATCTCCTTTGTTGACATTTGAGTTATTCATTATATTGTGTGGCATATTTGACATAGTTGTTTAGATCCATGGGTTTTTTTAAAAAGCTCTTTGACTCTTATTTCAATCGGCCTCTGGTGCATGGTTTTCATTTGCTGATTTCCCATTGAAGGTGATTTGTTTTGATTTCACTTTTTTTTTTACACATGCTACCCTGCCTTCATTTCTTTTATTGGAGTTCTGGTTTTAATTTATTTTTTTCAATCTTGCCACTGAGTTGTTGATAAATTAAATAAACCAATGAGAAAATCTATGCATTTGTTAGATTTATTTTATTTTTTAAGACAGCCCCCATTATTTTATGCCGCCAGCCCCTTTGGGTGGAAAGGCGGCATAAAAATAAAGTTATTATTATTATTATTATTATTATTATTATTATTATTATTATTATTATTATTATTATTATTATTATTATTATTATTATTATCATCATCATCATCATCCCCTCCCCACCCCCGGTTTTTACCAAACTTGCATAAACAGTAAGCTGGGCAGCTGTCTGTGAGTAGGTGACACAGCTCAGCTTTTTGTATGCCCAGCAATTTTCATTTTGAGAGCCTTTGCAGGACTATACAGTGGTCCAGTTTTTCCTGCTCGAGCGGCTAGGACCCCAACATGCTTGCCACCATGATGCCCTCATATATGAACTCAGAAATGACCAATGATTTCTACATGTCAAAAAAAAAAATAGACTTCAGCCGGTCCTGAAAGAACTGGATGAGAGCATCAGTACTAATTTTTTCCCCAGTGTGAGATTTTCTTTCTTTTTCCTAAATGCATGGGACAATCAGATGGATATGCATAAGGCTAGTACATCTGGGCTCTTGTGATGGATGATCAGGGCTCCTCTTTCCTCCCATGTCATGCAGAATGGCTGCCCTGTCTTCCCATGTAGTCATAAAATCTCTAATTGCCAATTATATATTGGTTTGTTTCACATACTCTTCCCAATAACCTCAAAATAAAAGGACAGTAGGCACAGTGGCTGCAATCCTATTGCTTAGTGAGGTATCCCACTCTCAAACAGGCCCATCAAACCAGTGGAGATATGATGTGTCAATTCCTCTCTAAGTTAATAGACTTCAATGGACTTAGTCTGACTTACTATGCCAAGCAACAGGATTTTAGCCTTTGTTTCTATTAATGGATTACATGGCTTTCAAGTTCTGTTCCAGGGAATACCACAGTTAGCCTCTTGGGACAAATGCCACTGCCACAGGAAGAGGCTTTCTCAGAACAGTGCTCTCTTAGAATCACTATCTGTGCCAATCCACCTGGTTGGAGTCAAGTCAGAACCAACAATAGCAACCTTAATAGTCCTTTCAAGTTGAGATATCTACGGAATGGTTAAGCCAGTTCGACACTTCCAGTGACTATCCATGGTTGTAAGTAAATTCGAACACAGGCCCATGTCCTACCACTCTCCACCAGTCCACCACACTGGGATATTAGTATTCAAAAATAACAGGCACTGTCAAAACATTGACTAGTATTACAGTGTTTCCCTGCCCTTTCGCAATTCATGTACTATGGTCCTAGTATATTGTGGGGCCACAGTATATGAAAGGCAAGGCCCCCTGGGGTAAGCTGGATGGGCCTATTTCAGGCCCTCTGTACTTACCCCAGGCCTGGTGCTGCCCTGAATGGGCCTCCGATGGACCTCCCGGGCCTGTCAGAGGACCCAAAAATGCTTTCTGGCAAACCAGAAAGCACTTCCAGGGCCCCAACAGTCCTGGGATGGCCATTGGAGGCCCATTTGAGGTAGTGCCAGGCCGCAGGTAAGTGTAGGGGGCCCAGAGAGGCTCCCAGTCTTGACCTGACCCAGCATCCAAATATTGCGGATTTCAATTATTGTGGGTCAGGTTGGGTCCCTAACCCCCATGATAGGCGGGGATTACAGTACATCACAGACATATGTTTTAACTAAAAAATAAATAGCATTTAAAATATTGGGGTGTGTGGGTGTGGGTGTGTTTCATCTGCAAGTGAGATGTTTTCATTGCCAGATCTCTCTATTTTGTTAATTTATTTTATTTTCCACTCTGGTATCCCCTGAAATCGCACGGTCAATGATCCAGACAATTTCTTCATTCTGTCACTACTATGTCTGGTGTGTTTTGTTCAAGACGTCTATCAGTTTGGATGCAGAAATCCCACAAGAATCTTGACTTCATCATTTTCTGACACCTCTTCCTGATGAGTTTTTGGAGGCTGACAAATTGTATTTTTTGCATAGCAGCCTATGCACTAGTTTTGCCACTAATTTCATGTCTAATTCTGTAATCTGTGCAATCTTTGGACATTCACAGATGAGGTGCCACACAATTTCATCATTTTCTTGGCAGAGTTGACATTTGCTGTTAGAACAAATTCCTTGAATCTTAGCTTTTGTTTAAAAAAACAAGCCTTTGGTTCCTTTTTTAATGGCTCCAGTTTTAGCCATTTCCATGATGAATTACTATTATGCTTTCCACCAATAAATCCCAGATGTTGTCCCATGTAGCAACCATTTAATTTCTTTTCAAATTGTTGTTTGATATATTGGGTCTTTGTTTTTGTTGTTTTCAAAATATTTTCCATTTTCACCACCTTAAGTAATTTTACTCTACTTGTACTAATGCTATCATTTAGGTTTCTTTCCCCCTCCTCTGTTATCTTCTGTATTTGCAGTAATCTATGGCCTCCATTTTATTGGTAAATATAATCTGTCCAGAATATTTACTGGATGTAGTGTATGATGCACATTCATTAGATTCTGTGTTTTTTATCCAATTCTTCTAATTCATTTTGGGTCCAGTCTATTATTCTTCCTGGGTATCTAATTACCGGAACTCCCCATGCATTTGGGTTTTGACTCTATTTCCACCATTCAATTCTAATTTAAAGACTTTCCTCAGGATTTGATGAAGCTTGATGTAATCTAATGATCATAACAATGGAGTTTTGTGTCAGAATTTCATCTGAAGAGGAAGAGAGGTGATAAATTGATGCACGTTTAATGGGTTGGTCTCATTTGAATGCACTACACTTCACATGACTTTGCTGGCAATTTCACTTGAAGAGCCAAAAGCACTATATTTGTCCATATTTTTGACAACATTATCTGAATCTCATACTTAGAGATGGGCACGACCAGAAAAAATGACGTTTTGAGTTGTCGTTTGTCGGGACGGGTCCGTTTCAGGTCGCTTCCGTTTATTGTGATAATTTTCAAAAATTGTTCATTTCCGTTTGTCGTTTGTCGTTTGGGTTGGGGTTGGGGTTGGGGTTGGGGTAAGTGGGCTCTGGGAGGCACCTCTCTGGTTGCCTCTGACCCAATAAGAAGGGAAGCGTTTAGCGTAGCCGCCGCGTACCATACATTACATTATGTTAGGGTTGGGAGGTAAGTGGCAGAGGCACCTCTCTGGGTGCCTCTGACTCACTAAGAAGGAAAGCGTACTGGTGTACTGGCGTACAGGTTAGGGGTAGGGGTAGGGGTAGGGGTAGTGGGCTCTGGGAGGAGGCACCTCTCTGTGTGCCTCTACTCTGACCCACTAAGAAGGGAAGCGTAGTTGCGTATGGATCTGGGTTAGGGTTGGGGTTAGGGTAAGGGCTAGGCTTAGGGTTACGGTTAGGGTTAGGGTGGGTTAGTGGGCTGCACCTCTGGGTGCCTCTGACCCACTAAGAAGGACCGTGTACTGGCGTATGGGTTAGGGTTAGGGTTAGGGTTAGTGGGCTTTTTATGCCCTCTGGCACATCCAGAAGTCTCAGTCAAAACCTGGCCATGCAATTGGTGGAATGGGTCAAAAAATTGCATGGTCCCATCCCATGGCCAGCCCATCATTGTGCATGCACAGGTGTAAAATAAATAAATAAAAATAAAATAAAATAAAATCAATGGACACGTTTTATTGCAAGAAAAACCCACTGCTGCTACTATAAAAATTCAGGCATTTAAAATACCTAATTTTCAAATGTTTCTATTGTGCTTTGATGGGTTTTTGGACCACGATTTAAAAATAAATATTGTGGTTGCCATTTTGGATCCCCCCCACCGCATGGCAAATGGAGACGACCAGCAGCACAGGACAGGAGAGGGGGAAGGCCGCCGCCCCCCAGAAACCACCCCTCTCTGGTAGGTGCCCTCACTCAGGCAGGCATATTTTCACCTGCTTTTTTGGCCAGGAATTGGTTTTTAAAAAAAAAAAAAAACTTTTTTTCTGTGCTGCTTGGCATCGCGTGATCACCGTGAACCACGATGCCATGAACGACAACGAAAAATCAGACCCAATTTATCTTTATTGGGTCGGGTTTGAGCTGGAGCGGAGTAATTCTCGTTACCGTTATCGTTACCTAACGGAAACGACAAACGGTAACAGAAACGAGAATTTCACCACTCCATGCCCATGTCTACTCATACTTTATGCCATCTTTCCCTAATGGAAAGTTCTGAGCTTCCTAATCCAAATAGCCCAATGGAAGGAATTCCACATAACGTTTTCTGTCAGATTAGAAATGAAGTGGGAAAAGCCAGTGAAGTTGCAGACTAACCAATAGGGACTTGTATAGAGTAAACAGCTCACTCACACTAACCCCAATGCCAGCTGTAACTAATCCCCGAGCCCACATCAGCAGTTCAACAACATACTCCCTTTTGAATAATAAAAAATAGCAATTTCTTCTCTATCATTGAATAAGATTATATATGCTGCTTTAGTTTTGGATTATGTTGCCTCTGTTTCCTCCCAGAAGGAGAGTGTGATTCCTGAACTTTAACCAATAAAGCATGTTGCCTGAAGTAGGTAAAGAAGTACATCCCCGAAGACTGAGGATTCCATTATAACTGGCACTTTTCAGCAGTACAACAAAATGAGACAACAAAGAAAGCAAATAGAAGTGCATTGGATGTATTGCCTATGAAAGTACATATATTCTCACTTGCATTATGATTAGCCCTACCAGGAAGAGAGAATCATGACATTAAGGAGACATCTGAAAGGGAGTACACAGGTGTTCTGCATAGCTTTGGGAAGGAACATTTCATTCGCCTTAGAAAATGTGAGGAGGGGAAATTTACACCGTTGCAACAGTTGAGTGATCAATGTAGAAAGGTCACAATAGTGTGTGTGGGGGGATGACTCCAATAGGCAAGGAAGACATACGCTGTTTGCTGGCAGTATACCACAAAACAGGAGTACCATAAATGGAAGAATGAAATGAGGCCAAGTTATAACATCTAAGATACAGTATAATGACTGAAATCCAACAGTAAGGCACAAATCTGTGGAGATCTGGTGAGTTCAGTTGCCTCTATTGCCCGACTCCATTTGTGATTTACTTTTGGGTACAAAGCCCGTAG
Organism: Phrynocephalus versicolor; assembly: GCA_023846285.1. NCBI lineage: Eukaryota > Metazoa > Chordata > Lepidosauria > Squamata > Agamidae > Phrynocephalus > Phrynocephalus versicolor. The sequence goes on from JAHTLZ010000122.1 coordinate 13,802,143, forward strand.
CTTTGATATTATTAGTGCAAATAAAAAGATAAAGGCCTTAAATCCAATCCAATGAACGTTCAGGCCAACAGAATGATATTCCTAGGCAATTTTCCTCTTTTGTGAAAAACAGCTTGTTTCAGTTTTGATCAGAATTTAAATCTGTGGAATTTGGTACAGAGTGCTCTGGACAGATGCATGTAATCGTTTTGCCCCTGATAATTTCACAGAGTGAGGGGGGAAATGTGTTTGTTGTTTTGAGTTTCTCTACTGTTGTGCTATTTTTCAGATAAACATGCTGTTTTATATTTCTGTATCTTCATTTCAAAAAATAAATCATTACTTACTCGACTTTAATTTCCTTATTCAAAAAAACTAATATGTATGCCTATATTCAATAAAACTAATCAAATCTATTGCATTCTTTAATATATTCCTTAATTGCTTGCACTGATAAAAAAGAAGCCCATGTTCATTTAGTGTCATTTAATGAAATTAAACAAATCAATCAGAAGCTTTCTTCTTCAGCATTATATTAGTTTTCAAAACATAAAAGTCTTGTTCTAAATAGCATTCAGGGAAAAGACAGAGTTTCATTTCCTTGAAAATATAGATCTATGCATCATAGGTTCTCTACCTACCACTTACAAAAATATGACACAATCTTTTATTAACCACGTGCATGGACACAAGATGGAAGTGAAGTGTTTCCTTTGTGACTATGGGATGAACTACAGAAAACATGTAAAGTATTGACAATATCTTAACTCATAAGTCCATGTTATATGGTCCCTTGTTCAAGTTTATACATAGAGATGTGTAGATGCTGGGATAAAACTAAAGATCCAAGAGATGTGAAAATTGTGACATCTTATTATATAAGGGGAAACGAGCATGCAGTCTTCCATGCTGCTTCTGTTTAATGAGATATTCTGCTGCATTAATTTATGATTCATCAGTACTTTTTGTGGGGCAATACATTTCTGTGTTGCAGTTTAGAACTAAGTTCTTGAAGACCTGACATGGGATTGAGCAAGCTTTAGATAACTTACTCTCTGTCTAATGGGATATCTTTTTAAAAAATAGCTGCTAAGCATATGCATTATAAGACGAGAAGAAAAATTAGCGTTAACATCAAAGCACGCACTGCAGAAGTTCAAGCAGTGGACAATACACTTTTTCCATCAACAGAATTGTTTAATAAGAATATATCATCAATGCAGGAAACACTAAGCAATAACTGAATCATGATGACTTATTTCTTCTTAATTCTTAATTCTGTGGTCCCCAGCTGGAACAAGGTGTGACTGGAGAATGGTTTAATTGTTCATAGACATCTGTCTTTGGATTCGATTGAAAAATAATATCCTGGGCATAAAATAGCCTGAAGAATATATGACATTTTTATATCTTTAACAATCAAGTCTTTGTCAGAAAGTCAGGTAGTGAGGCTCTTACTCTTTTTAGAAAGCAACCTTATAGACACATTTAAAATATAAGAGAATAAAGCTCAAGCAATAAATCAATAGCTGCAGCTGGAAAGCAGATGTTCATTCAGTACTCCCTATGCTTAAGGAAAAGTATTAAAACTATTACTTACCCCAATGAGCAATGTTGATAATTTATTGTTCTTGGGTTCATCCCCCACCCACTGCCAATTTCCCCCACCCTTTCCTAGTTTGGAAGTTGAATCCAGGATATATTTATATTTGAGTCAATGTTTTTTCCAAGAAATGCCCACGGCTACTGTCAATCAAATTAGCCAGTGACTTTTGAATTGTTTATTATACTGTGAAATGAAGTGATAAACATGTGTCAGCCGGTAAAATGTGACACTTCATATAGCCCAGTCCTAGGTTAGTGTTGGCTTTACTCATTTTTCCCAGGACATTTTGAAAGCAGCACTGTTGATCAAAAGAGACATGTAGTATTAAGCTTTGTAAGGTGTATGTAATCATGCAATTCAAGTCTTTTTGCGTCTGTGTGGCCACTCTCCCAGTCTGTTTTTCAACTGCATGTAAAAAGGTACTCGCACCCTGCCGTCTGTGCCTGGGTTTTTTTTTCCTCCCATCTTATGAATAGTGACAAAAAATAATTGGTTTCCTTGAGCATTTTTCTGGCTTTAGTTCCAAAACAATAATAACGACTTGGAGAGAATGCCACTGGCTTAAATTATTAGTGAAATGTAGAGCCAGGAATGCAATTACATATACACGCAGTAACACAAAGACCTTACAGTAAAATAAAAAAAGCAAAAACAAAGGCAATGCCTGAAATTAAAACTGAATCATAATCTCTCCCTCCATCTCCCCCTCTCTCTGTCTCTCTCTGTGTAGGTACATACCTGTGTGTGATTATATGGATCTATGCACTATAATTTAGTTATCAGCCAATATACTTCAAAAATCAAATGGCACTGTGAAAAGTATGGACATGATCCCATCATGCAAATCAGAAAAAGGGAAGCCGGTATTCTTTTCCATTATATCTCCTATTGAAACTAATGAGATTTTAAATGTCCAGGTTTGGGTAGATCATACCTAAATATTTAGGTATTTATGGATCATCATTCTATTTTTAAAAAAATCAAACTTCAGGAAAAGATGGACAATTGGGGAATCAACTGTGCTGCTCAAACCAGTGAAACTTTAAAAGGCAACTTATAACCCATAGTGATGTAAGTATAAATATCTTAGGCCAGGACATCTCATTGTTATTTAACATTTAAACACAATAAATTGAAGTATGCCTTATAACACTCTTCATAGTTTTTTTAAATCAGTTTGAGAGGGTGTGGGGAACTCTACAATCAGTGTCACCAAATTAAAATATCAGGAAGGTAGTGTTCAAAATTATAGTTGTAAAGCCAGACCTACCATGCATGGAAACACCTGATATATCATGTAATTTTCTTCATATAGAGAGAGACTTCTTTTTTAAAAGGCCTCCTCCTATGATACCTACTAAGATTAGAAACAGCTGGAGGTGGCTGAAAAACCAGATACATGATGGGAGTCAACTTTAACATGAGAACACCATCCTTTAGGTCACACTAGATATACAGCACAGCTATTTAATTATCAATAGAACAATAAGATATTCTGGAACCCACATCTTTAGACAAGAAGCCATGCTTGTAAGCCATGTTATTCTAGAGTTCAGACTCATAGAATAGTAGAATGAATTATGCCTCAAGTGAACATGGAATGTTCACATTATTAATGGAATAGTATCAATAGGAGCTATTGATACTATTCCATTAATAATGTGAACAGTCTAATTTTTGGATAACCAGATAAAAGCTTTATTTATAAAAATCAAGCATCTTCAAAAAGAGTAATAAATTGCTATATGTAGCCCATCTCTTTGCGGATGTGACATGCTTTGGTTTTGATCTGGCAAGTCAAATCTTGAAGTACCAGATCTGGCAAGTCAAATCTTGAAGTACCAGATCAATTTGATGTCAATCTGAGTGCTCCATCACTTGTTGACCATGAAGGTCAGTTAAAAATTTCTGTGATCATTCCAATTCAACCCTTCTAGCCCAAATCCAATGTCCAAGTTCATCTGCATGAGTCTTAACACACACAAACACATGTGCACGCACGCACGCACGCGCGCGCACACACACACACACACACACACACCTTGGAGTAAACCACAACAAAAGAGGAAATTGCATGCTATGTATCCTACATGATATAGTGGTACCTTGTATAAAGGAATTAATTCGTTCCAAATGAAATTCTGTTAAGCAAATTTTCCCTTATACAAATTTCCCATAGGAATGCATTGAAAACTGAATAATCCCATTTTTATGCTGTATGGAGTCGCCCCATAGGCAAATTTCCCCTATCTCCAGAATTTTTTATGTTGTACAGATTTTATGTTATACAAACTGTTTGTTATACAAGGGTCCACTGTAGCTAAAATCTTATTGTATAGCTTCACATGTGCAGCAGGAAGAAAGTCAGCAGCAACAGCAAACCATCACAGACAAAGGCTTCCTCTGGTGATTTCAGAGTAAATGAAAAACAAAAAACACTCAACAATCATTCTTTACATTGTGTGTGAGTTGTGATCCCTTAGTTGGTGTCTGTGAAGATTCTCAGGTGAGTTTATCTTGAAGTTGAGTCATGGCAACTGAACTTCTTTTTCTTGAGAGATTAAAACGTTTCGCTGGTCAGCCAAACAACTTTGTCAGTCTAAACCCCTCAAAAAAAAAAAAAAAGAAAAGAAGTCCAGTTGCCATGACTCAACTTCCAGATACATACTTTAATAGGTTTTGCTTTTGAAGGGCAGTATTATATGGATATGGCTGCACCCCTTTGGCTGCTCAATTTTTGTGTGGCTTTTGAATGTTTTAATACTTTTATTCAGTGGGTGGTCAGGTTTAGAATGGGCAGCACTCAGGTAGTCCATTGTTTAAACGATTATTTATTTCCCAGGAAAGCATGCCACAGGTCAGTGTAGACTGCCGATGGAAGCATTCCTTACACTCACAGAAGAGCTGGGGGTGCCACTGGCTAGAGAAAAGACAGAGGGCCCTGCCAAAGTTTTAACGTTTTTGTCATTCAATTAGACACTGTGAGCCTGGCTAGCAAGTTACCTGAAGAGAAGCTAGCGGAATGACTTAAGCTGGTTGCCAATTTGCTGCAGAGGCTTAAAGCCGTTGAGGGAGTTGCAGGTATTGATCAGTCATTTGAATTTTGCATGCAGAGTAAGTGTTCCAGGTAGGGCCCTTTTGAGGTATCTATGTGACACCACAAGGGGTTTAGATAAACCACACCACAGGAAGCAAGTCTCTAAGTGACATGAGGAAGGATCTTAAGGTTGATGATAGCCTTAGAACAGTTAACAGAGGGTCATTCTAGTGCTTTGAGTTGTTAGCAAAGTGCAAACAGATGCATCTGATGCGTCGGGTTTGGAATAATTTTCCACGATAGGTGGTATGCTGGCTCATGGCTGCTGGACTGGGTCAAGAGAGACATTACTAAGGATCTCACCTTTCTCAATGTGTCTCCAATAGTGGCAGCTCTGTGGCTCTAGGTGGAGGCCTGGGCTTATTCAGCTGTGTGCTTTTGATAAAACAATCAGGCAGTAGTACAAATAGTCATTTCTTTGTCTTCTCACTCCGGCAGGGTTATGAGCTTAACTAGGGCAGGGCACTAACCTTAAAGTGTTTAGTAGATATATAGTTACCCAGGCAAGGATGTTGCCTGGCTTAAGATATATATGAGATAGCTGATGCCAGCAGATTATTGCAGTTCAGGTTGCTGGCTCTGCTTGCAGGGCATCAACCAGAGACCCTGCTGAAAGAGGTATGGAAGCTTGGCAGGTAGAGCCCAACAGGGCCATAAGCTTAGCATGGGCATCACAAACGAGGAGGAGTCATTCTGTAGCTTCTGCTGAGTTTGCAAGGTTTTGTGCCAATCTAGGTTTCCCTACATTATAGCCGGCATTGGATGAGCAGTTGATGCAGCTTGTCGTCCATCTGCATTTCAAAGGTTTAGAGCCCAGGACCATTCAAGGTAAATAATCTGATTTGGCATTTTACATCAGGGCTCAGGGTTATAATCATCTGGGAAGTGGTTTTAGGTTGCATAAGATGATAGATGGTTGGGCAAAAGAGAAAAGTCAGGTTATGGATGTTAGGACCCCAACCACATCTGATAGTTTGGTCCAGCTAACCACTGGGTAGTGCTGAGTATGCACTGATGGGTTTGAGATCTGGATTTTGAAGGCAGCAACCTTGATAGCCTTTTGCTGTGCTAAGAGTCAGCGAGTTGTTTGCCACTTCCAAGACTTAACGGTCACATACTTCTTGGCAGAGGGCTGACCTGGTTGTGATGCATGACCATGTGATTTTTGCACTCTGCAAATTTAAGACCAACCAGGAGGCCAAGGGCCACCAGATAGTTTTGGGCCAGTGCGGAGTGTCACAGATTTCCCCAAGGTGAGCTCTGTTGAGTGATTTGAACTGTGAGGCGATGTGCCAGTTTGCCTATTCTAATGTGCAGACGCACTCCTCTTGACCCACTACCAGTTTTGGAGGGGGTCACATCCCTCACCCTTTGCAGGGTGGGGATTCAAGGATGGCATTTTTGAAACCACCTATTTCACATCCATGGCAGCTGTCATGGGATACATTCCAGCTGGCATCCAGCGGATTGGGCAGTGGAGGTCCCAGAAGTTCTGCCTTTATGTGAGGCCATTGCCAGGCATGGGCAGTGTGTTGTGCTCTTCTTGTTGCAGGCCTCTGCCAAATATGAGAGCCAGAGTGGAAGCCTGAGGCTACAGTAATTTGATTTGAGCAGCCAAGTTACGAAGAGCATACAGGCTGGGGCCGAGACATTGGCCATGGGCGTTTGCACCATGTTTGAGTGGAGAATATGGAGAAGGTATGAAGCAGAATGGTTCACAATTTGCACATACAACAGCTCTCCAGATGTCCCTCTATGTACCTTAGCGGAAACAACTTGACCCAAATGCCGGGTGAGGTGTTGATCCTTGCTAACTTGGGGAAGTTCTGTGGTAGATGCGCTAGGACTAGATTAGTATGGTCCACGTTGGCTCCACATTTAGAGTGGTGACCAGCCAAAGACCTTCAACAGGTGGACAATGGCAGTAGGAATGTCAATAGGGAAGTTGTTAGGTTCACAAAATGGTGGTCAGTTATTTATCATCCTTGCATTACAGTGCACTGCCCTGAATTGTGAAGGGAGGATGGTGTCCACCTGTCCGACTTAGGACTTGAGATATTGTTGAGTGATCTGCAAATGGGGCCTGGGGGCTGAGTTGTTCGGCTATGTGGGGTAAAAGCATCATACACCGTAGCCCCTTTTTGAACCCAAGTGAAAGTGTCTTGGCTCTTTATTCCGGGCTGGATGGGCAAAGCGTACAGCACCAACGTTCCACTTCTGTTTCATGCAACATGACATACAGCTTCATTAATCTTTATATACCACACTGTTGCCCCTGTCTTACTATGAGACTTGACTGCGTGTTTCTTGAAAAGATGCAGCAGTGCTCCCATTCCTTGATGTGAAACTATCCATGGCAAAGCCGCTAAGCGGTTGAGTTATTTTAGTGAAGCATTGTTCTGTTAAGCACAGAAAATGTCAAGATTCGGTGCTCTCCGGAAAGTTCTGTGTGATGTCATGAAACCACTCCAACCTGCATGCTCAGCAAATTAAATAAGGATCAATAGTTGTCAAAATCAAAGGTTTTGTGGTGGTTTTATTTTTTTAAGGGGGTGTTACTCTATGAATTAAGTTTTATAAGGGGAGAGGGGTGGCTGTGAATAAAACTCTGCCCAAAATTGGATTAATCCACCCACATCTGATTTCCTGCAGTGTTGCTTTTATAATAGCTTAATGAAACACAAATTCCTGTGCTACAGAGCTTCCTAGCAACACTCAAATCAACACATCTTAGCATTTCTTTCTTGTAGGGTATAGATGCTATAGGCCGATTGCCCATGAGGTGTATATAGCAGATCATGAGGCTCTTAAAGCTAAATTTTGGAAGTTCTTCCTCCTACAAGTACTCCAAAGATCCATCAGTCACAGCCAGCTGCAAAAAATTAAATGGAAGAAGAAGGTGCTTCTCAACTAGGAAAGTATCACTAAATAAATTATATTTTAAGGTAAAGTACAAGTGTTTTACTAAAAACCCCGCATCAGTTATTTGTGAATATTGCTGCAGATTTTTTTAAAATGTTAACTGTTTTTACAGTACTTTAAGGGTGCAAAATGACTATTTTTAAATGGGATGTGTGATGTGTAGAATATTCATTGTATCCTTACTCTGAGCACAACCGAGGGTATTTATTTATTTATTTTATTTATTTTTACAACTTATATGCCGCCCACTACCCAAAGGTATGGCTACACTGTTTATTTTTATTAATTTCAGCTTCAATGTATTCTAAATCAATTTCCAGTGATGTGGGTTTTTTTTTGGTATCATTGTGTACGATCAATTCAAAATGTATTACTCCAGCAAAAAGTAGAAGTTTAAAACTGCTTCAGGAAGCAACACATGATATTTTAACTCATTTCCATTTACTAGCATGTTTGCAGACCATATTTTCAATGTTGTATAGTATTTTTTGTTTCCAAAAATCTTTTAGAAAGCTTGCATTTCTCTCTCTTACACACACACACACACACACACACACACACACACACACACACACAGAGAGAGAGAGAGAGAGAGAGAGAGAGAGAGAGAGAGAGAGAGAGAGAGAGAGAGAGGAATATTGCTATTAATTATGAGTGCTTTTGTTTTTTTAAAAAAAAGATAAAAAATGTTTTGGACCCACAACTGACTACAAAGGCATTCACATGGCCTGAAAAAAAATCATAAAAAATTGATTTCAGAAGCACGTGATAGACAAAAGTCCCTGCCAGACTCTTCAAATAAATGCACAAAACTCAGTTTGGAGTCAAACAGATGATGTTTAAAATAGATTTAAGTACACAAAACCCAGTTCACAAGAGTTCTTATTGTCAGTATATCTGTGCCCTGAGTCTAAAATTTGGTGCAGTAGTGAAACTCTGAGAAAATCCATATAGCCCTGATTACATGATGCTTTCTCCATTTCAGCAGTCACAACCTCTTGATTATCCACAAAAAAAACAAAAAAACAAAAACAAAAACTCAGAAATCTTCAGTAGATTCTAACATACATTTTGCCCACCCCAGAACATTATATTTTCATTCTGTATGGCGGTTGCAAAATTGACTGCCTCTTGACATTTCTGATCTCAGCTTTAAACCCTAGAAACACTGTTAAACTAACCCTATCTGGATCCAACACACTAAAATGTTTTTGGGTTTCATACATTCCATTTTAGGAGAGCATGCTGGGAAAATATTTATTTATTCATTCATTCATTCCTTTCGCAATTTTTTCCCCCTAAAAAGAGCTCAAGACAGATTGGAGTATTAAAAATATTAACAGTTAAGATATTAAAATACTGGATTACAATATTTAAAAATAATTAAACAGAGTATTAAAACGAGTAGATAAAAACATTACTAAAATGCATTAAAAGCTACGAAAGAACAACAATCTCATTTAAAAAAAAGTCTTGGATAGCCAGTCACTAATGGAAAGGCTAACTGAAGAAAAGGTTTTTGCCTGCTTTGGAAAGACAACAAAAACAGTGAAAACCCCAGCATGACATCCCACAGAAGGGAGTTCTGGAGTTTGGGAGCAGCAACAGAGGTGGAGCTCTCTCGTGTCCCCACAAAATGCACCCGTAAAGATGGTGGGATTGAGAATAAGGCCTCCTCTGATAATCTTAAAAACTGAGCAAGCTCATAACAGGAAAAACAGTCCTTGGACCCAAGCCATTTAGGGTTTTATGGCTTAAAAACAGCCCTTTTTAGTGTGCCTGGAAACAGACAGGCATCCATTGGAGCTGCTGTAATTTGAGGGGGAAGGGTATCTGATGCATATCTCCATTCCCAGTTTACAATATGGCTGCAGCATTTTGACCCCAATGCTTTAATTTTAATCGAGCAAATGCACTTCTGGCCATGACCAAAATCTCAGCATCCAAGTTCAGAGATGAATCCAGGAACTGCCCCCACCCCCCAAACTGTACACCTATGTTTTCAGTGGGAGTGTAACCCCCATCTAGCCTAAGCTGAATCATTATTCACTAATAGAGATGGGCGCGACTTAGCGGTATTTTCGTTTTCATTTTCGTTTTTCGTTTCCGTTACGTAACGAAACAAAAAATGAAAAACGGCTCAGAACTGGAACGAAAACGGAAACGAAACGACTAATTTCGAGCCAATTTTCGTTTTTCATTACTGGAAAAGCACATAATGGAGCTAAATGGGAAGAAACGAAAAAATTTTCATTTTTGTTTTTGTTTTTTCGTTTTCATTACGTAATGAAACGAAAACAAAAAAATTTGAAATTAGCTCACGAAAACGGAAACGAGCCGAAACGGACCCCTAGCCGAAAACAAAAATGAAAACGAACAATTTTTCTGAGTCGTGCCCATCTCTATTCACTAATCTGCCTTTTAACTGACTAGGAGCACTTCTGTCTTCTCCGAATTCTCTGAATTATCCTTCAAAACACTTTGGATGGAATAAAACATAAATTGTGAACTAATATGATAGGGGATTTCTACTGACCCATTTTGCTTTCCCGTCAAAGACCATTACCCAGTGCAGAAGACTTTTCATCCAAACCATTTGTAGTTATTTGTTTGCTAAATGAGTTTAGCGATCTACTTAGACATAATTTAAATACCATTTAAAACTCCATTAGCTACATTTATTACCAAAATTTAAATAGCTACTTCTTTTTTGCTCCCTGAAAAAAAAACTGGTGAAGAAAAAGCAAGAATGGCTGGCAGAGTTAATTAACCCAACGGTCTTCAACCTCTTGAGACAAAGGCTGTACACTAACATGGCTCATTGACCTGCAACAAAACAGATTAGTAAGACTGCCCTGAAGTCACCACAAGAAGGAATAGGAAATCTGTATAGAATATCAATTCCTCGTTTATATTCTTAGCCATACTCAATATTAAGGGGAAAAAACAGAAACAGGGATTATGGAAACAGCTGTCAAAGGTATAAAATATCTTTATTCTTATCATATGAGTTTTATTTCACTCCTTATTTAAGGGATGATCATTGAATCTGCTGCTGAATGCTATATGGAGGGCATTCAACATCCCCCTTGTGGTTGAACATTTTAATTTCTAAAAGTTCTTTTTAAATGTATGTTTATTCTAGGGGGACCCAGACTTATCTGGGGGCTCCCCAGTTGTTGTCAGAGCAAAGCAAAGCAAAGCAAAGTGTTCTGCTTATATCCCGCCCCATACCACTTCAAGTGGGTGGTTTACAGTTTAATTACAGCATGCAGGCTACACATCCCTCCACCCCCCACCCCCCACCCCACACCCAGCAAGCTGGGTACTGATTTTACTGACCGCTGAAGGATGGAAGGCTGAGTCAACCATGAGCCTGCTACCTAGGATTGAACTCCAGGTCGCTAGCACAGTTTTACCTGCAGTACAGACATTTAACCACTGCACCACAGGGCAGCAGTTTCCAGGCTGGTGACAAGACAGGAAAGGGGATGGTGTTGGCATGGTGGCCCCCACGTGGCTGCTCCAGCATGCTGTGGACACTGGGAGGATGGTACAGAGGATTACCCACTGACTTCACATTGGTCAGTGGGGAAGAGTTTTTCTCCCTGGCAGCTTTCATTGGCTGTTGGGAGATTTTCAACTTTGGGCGGGCAGACTGTGAAGAAGAAGGCTTCAGACTGCTTCAACCAGTTCACATCTGATTAGCTATTTTTCCTTCCCTCCTTTCTGTTTTATGGTGATGGTATGGTGTTCCATACCATCACCATAATGTTTGTTACTTGGGGTTATCAGTTGGCTGTTCTGAGTACTATGTGTTGTGGGAACCTTTCTTTGAAGGGTGTGTTTCGGAGGGGCTGCAGTGTCTTCTCTACATTATTCCATTGCTATTCTCTGTTACCTTTGGTTTTAGATTGGTTTAATTCTGTCATCATTTTAATAAACACATAAGAACATGAGAGCATAAGAACAGCCTTGCTGGAATAGGCCACAGCCCATGCATTCCAGCATTCTGTCTCACACAGTGCCTTACCATTTGCTTCAGGGCATTCGAAAGCAGATGTCTTCACCTGCTTAGGACTCCCTGTAAATGGCATTGAGATATATCCTGCCTATCTCTCCAACCCGAAGGTTGTCCTTAGGCATCCATAATTATAGCCATTGATACCCTTGTTCTCCATGAACATGTCTAATTCTTTCTTAAAGCTGTCAAGGCTGACAGCTGTCATCAGTTCTTCTGGCAGGAAGTTCCACAGACCAGTGATCCTCTGGGTGAAAAAGTACTTTCTCATTTGTTTGAGATCAAGCACCTAAAAGTTTCATGGAATGTCCCCTAGTTCTAGTGTTGCACAAGAGGAAAACAGTTTTTCCTTATCTACCTTGTCCACACCATGTATGATTTTATAAACTTCAATCAAGTCACCTCTTAGACGCCGTCTTTCAACAGTGAAGAAGCCCAGCTGTTGCAGCCTTAGATGGTAAAGAAGGTGTTTCAGTCCCCTAATTATTCTGGTTGCCTGTGCAAACATGCCAGGACAGAGGAAACACAATCATATTTTGATTTCCTTGACAGAAGCCTGGTTGCGGCATTTAATACCTGCTGCAGTTGGCTTGTGTTTTTATTAAAAAATAGTAATTGGTGAGCCAACATGGATCACTTCATTGGAACAGAGGTGGCATAAAATGGAGCAGAATGGTTCATTGAATGATGAAACAAATAAATCTGTTTTAGTGGTGGTCAAATGATTGAGGGAAACAACATGTGTCTTCAAAGAAGGTTTTTCCTTGATTTAGTATTTTCTGCCCCTAGAAGTCTGGTTGCCCCCTCCCTCTTGCCATTGCTCTTCCATTAGCAGGCAAAGACCTTCTTCCTCAGGCAAGCTTTTAAGCAGTAAGTTGCTGACCAAAGTGTCTCATGGTCTCACTGCAAAATTGCAGAACTGCCTTCTTTGTTCAATTCATTAGGCTTATGTTGTGGTTTATTCATTAGCTTCCATTATACTTTTATTTCTGTGTTTCAATATAAAACCAAATAAACAATCATTCTCTATATTTAAAATGATCCTATAGTTCTCAGCAAAGTGATGGAGGGCAGGTAAATAAATGAATAAATGATTCTACGGTACAGATAATGCAGCTGAAGAAAAACAGCTGAGAGCAGGCCAAATCCATGCAAGCTACCATGTTTTCAAGAAGCAGAAAAGAAACATTTTGTTTTGTGAACACAGGGAACATAATGATCAAACCTTTCCATTTCATGAGCATGAAAAATTACCAGGTATATGGCTTTCCCCTCACAGTATAATGACTATTTCTGATTCCTGTAAATTTTGCATTTTTGTTTAGCATTTACATTCTAAAGAAAAACAAAACTCAAAAGCATGAAATCCCAAAGTCACCTCAGGATAAAGGAGGTGATTTATAAACACATAATAGTCATTTTTGATACTTTTCATCATTAGTCAAGCTGAGAGAACAAATTGGAATCTGAGCGTCTGGTGAGTTTTGTGAGGGGATCTTCAGATAAATGTAGCCAACATGAAGGATAATTCATATTAAAAGATAATGGATATTATATGCAATTATGACTGTAGCCAGCCCAAGTGTGTTTAAAATGAATGCCTCCGTATACATGGACGTGTCGATCTGCACATCTAATTGTGTTACGAATATTACAGCTTTTCTAGATCAAAGTCATAGATTTCTGACTCTCAAACACAGCCCAAAACACAAGGCATTTAATGTGGTTCTGTGTTAGCTATTATGGAATAATCTGAATCATCCCTTCCCTGCTAACGTGCTGGTTTGCTTCCTTGATTGTTTGCTTCATGCCTTCTTCTCAAATATTACTGCTTTTCAAATTTGTATCCTCAGATATTATTGGTCTACAGCTACCAGAAGCATCAATTTTTGCCTGTGCTGACTAGGGCTGATACTTCACATACATTTCATCTCTGTTCACGGTCCCGCTTGGGACCGGTAAGAAGTAATCTAACCACATGTCCATTGTGGGATGAGGGGAGTTCGTCCTAACCACGCCCCCTGGACTACGATTTAAGCGGGATGAGAGATTCCCCTCCCTGGCCTCAGGAATCTGCTCATCACACTTCTCATTCCAAGATGTGTGGCCGTGAGGTAAGGCTCATCACGCAATATGCCATTCTCCATCTAGTGGCAGGAGTGCAAAGTGTCATTCGCCAGTACATTCCCTATGGAGTTAGCAACGCAGTGCAGAGAGATTAAAAGACAAATGCCTCAAACTTAGCTCCGTAACTCATTGAAGGCAAGGCTTCGGAGAATCGAAACATCGAAAAATGGAAGGTTGGGGCCGGAAAAACAACAGAGAACAAATGCATGGAATTTCACATCTCATCACAGAATGAGGACGTGCGGTAACAGTCATGCCGGTATCATCCATCAGGCCCGTGCATACACGGGAACAAGGACAGAACTGGAAGAAGACCATGTGACCGCAACCGACATGAACATGCAGCGAACTTCTTCCCGGGACGAGAATGGACGTGAAGTAACCATCTAGGTGATTTTGGTATTTGTGATCCAACAGTGAACGAAGGTTAGGAACCACTGCAAGATATGTCACTCTAAAGGATGTCTTCACTGATACTGTCTCCTCTGTTTATCTTCCTTTCCACCCATGGAAAGCTGATGCTTTCCTCAGGGTGATGTGTAAGGTCATATACTTGTGACCTTACAATGTAATTATACTTAAAAGTAACTCCCACTAAGTTCAGTGGGATAAGCATTCTTACCAGCACAGGCACAGACTAATTTATGGTTCACTGAACTGCAGCATATATTATTTAGGCAAGATGAAAGATTATTGCTTTTCCCAGTGTCTTCTCTTTTCCTCATAAAATATATAGCAGTGCTACATATTTTGTATTGCAACTTGCTCCCTGAATATTGACAGATAAAGTCATATAGTCCGAGGCTACGTAAGACAGAACTGAAGATTCTCAAATCCACGAATGTAGAAAAGCCTTTAAAACATTGCTGTTTGGGGGCTATACTTCATTATGATTATTACTTTAGTCTTTCAAGAAAAGCCACTGGCGATGATTAGAGATGGGCACGACCAGGGAAAATGATGTTTGCGAGTTGTCGTGTGTCGGAGCCGGCCCGTTTTGGCTCGTTTCCGTTTTTCGCGAAATTTTTCAAAAATCTGTCATTTTGTTTGTCATTTTTTTGTCTGTTGTTAGTACTGCTTTGGGGGGGAAGCGGGCTCCTGGAGGCACCTCTCTGGGTGGGTGCCTCCTCTGGCCCGCTACAAAATGGCATGCATAGCCAATTGGATATGCATACCAAGTTGAGTGGCAGAGGAACCTCTCTTTTGGGTGCCTCTCTGTTGACCACAGGCCCACTGCTGGTATTGCATCTGGGCGCTCTGTGGTCCACTAAGAAGGGAAATGTACTTGCGTGTGTAGTGCAATGCGAGTACAGATTTGGCTTAGGGTTAGGGTTAGTGCAAGGGCTAGGCTTAGGGTTACGGGTAAGGTTAGGGTGAGTTCGTGGAGTGCACCTCTGGGTGCCTCTCTGACCCACTAAGAAGGACAGTGTACTGGCGTATGGGTTAGGATTAGGATTAGGGTTCGGGTTCGGGCTACGGTTAGTGGGCTTTTTATGCCCGAATGGCACATCCCAGAAGTCTCAGTCAAAACCTGGTCAAGTGGCCATGCAATTGGTGGAATGGCTCCAAAATTTGCATGGTCCACTCCCATGTTCAGCCCATCATTGCGCACTGCGCAGGTGTAAAAAAATAAAAATTAAAATAAGATAAAATGAAATCAATGGAGACGTTTTGTTGCAAGAAAAACCCACTGCTGCTACTGTAAAAAATTCAGGCAGTTTTAAAATAGCTATTTTCGCATGTTTCTGTGGTGCTTTGGTGTGTTTTTGGACCACCACGATTTCAAAATAAATATTGCTTGCGGTCGCCCCATTTTGGATCCCCCGCCCGCACCGCATGGGGATTTTTTTTAATTTTTAAAACTTTTTTCTGTGCCGCGCCGCTTGGCGAGTTGGTGAGACGATGAGGATGCGCAGCCCAGGAGAGGAGGGGGGAGGCTGGGGACCCCCCCAGA
This sequence comes from Phrynocephalus versicolor, assembly GCA_023846285.1. Classification (NCBI taxonomy): domain Eukaryota; kingdom Metazoa; phylum Chordata; class Lepidosauria; order Squamata; family Agamidae; genus Phrynocephalus; species Phrynocephalus versicolor. The sequence continues at coordinate 13,817,849 of JAHTLZ010000122.1, forward strand.
AACCACCCCTCTGGTAGGTGCCCTCACTCAGGCAGGCATATTTTCGCCTGCTTTTTTGGCCGGGAATCAGTTTTTTTTTTTTTTACTTTTTAAAACTTTTTTTCTGTGCCGCTTGGCATCGCGCGATTGCTGCAATGCCAGGAACGACCATGACAAATCAGACCCAGTTTTTCTTTAGTCAGTTTGAGTTCGAGTTCTGGCGGAGTAATTGTCGTTCATCGTTCCGTTACATAACGGAAACGAGGAACGGAAACGGAAACGAGGATTTCGCCGAGTTGTGCCCATGTCTCGCGGTGATCCAAAGATGGGAGATGAAGCGAGAACTTCTCTAATGCAGTATCTAAAAGAAGGAGCAATGAATAAAGACATTTCCCTATTTAATGCCTCTTCAGGTATGAAGTCAGTTGGTGGCCCTAGGCAAATACTGTCCCTCAACCTCATCCCCCACCTGAAATATGATCATAACAACATTGACCATGATACAAATTTGTTGGAAAGATGAATGAGACATGTACAGGTCCATGTGACAGATCTTTTTTCCGTCTGTCCTCTCCTTTTCAAACTCTGCTTCAAACTGTGTTCAAAGAGTGAGCATATGGCATTGTGTAGCACATGGATAGCGGATAACCATTAATTTTTATCATTACTAATTAAGAAACATAAAAAACTTAGTAATGTCTAATAGTTATTGTTTCTTCTACGATGAAGAGGATTTAGACAGTTCAGACACATACAGCTACCGTCATCCACAAAGACCAAGGGAGCTGAACAGATTTTACTTCTGCCCTGCATGACACTTAGTTGTTTGCTGTTCCAGGCAATTTATTATAGCACTGGTGGGCCATACCAGGCTCACAGGCTCCATGCATCTTACTACGTGGGAAGTGAAAAGTTGCATTCTGGTACAGAACTGACCAGAATGAATATCCTCATTATCCTTCATGCATAACGCCTAGAGAGGAAAGACATGACTACTTGGCATGATACTGGCTGATGTTTAGCATCATGCGCTTTTCTAAGAAAATGAATCAAAACATTTCCTCCACTGTCACACACAGAGTGTCCTGCATCCTTTCCCCCACCAAACAACATGATGATTTATCTGCATTCAATGCATATTCATGAATTTAGGTCACACAAATCAAATAGGCAGTTGGCTTTATTGCTCTGCTTAATGAGAAAGAATTAAAACCCAGCAGGGACATGACCCAGAACCTTCCTCTTCCTCTTATGTGTCAGCTTGACTCTCCATAGCTCTGTGATCAACTGCATTCTAAGTGGAAGTTGACACAGGCTCAACTTTCTGCAAATGCAGGTAGAATGGAACGTGAATGGCCTGAAACTCAATGCTCATGTAACGTGGTTCTGCACCATTACCCATAATTGGTGTCTTCGGCTTTGTACAGCTCCAATTTCATTTCTTTAATAGTGTGGACTTTGATAGGAATCGTGTTGGGGTTACATTTCTCTCTCTTTCTTCTCCTTTCTTTTCTCCTGGTGTCACTGTTGAATTCTCACACTGCATAAGTTCATCTCTGAAAGAAATCCCTACCACTGGTCTTTAATAGCAGTTTAATGGCCTGTAAAATCTCCGAATTTTCCCCAACTGATTTTATTACCAGAAGGAGTGTTCTTCATCGCTTTGAGTTTGGTCAATAAAGACTCCTTTCTTCAAAAAAGAAAAGAAAGAAAGAAAGAAAGAAAGAAAAAGAAAAAAGAAAAAAAGAGAGAGACTATATTGCTTAGCAAAGTAGACAAATTGTAGCCCAAACTAGATTGAACAATAATATTTTTTTTCCATTCCGTTATAGTAGGGACAATATTTTGGAAAAACTGCAACCCTTGGGGCTTATTTGTTATTCCTATGAATCAATAACACTAGCTGAGAAAATACTTCTGACTATGTATTTCTCTTTGTGGTTTTACATTGATGTTTTATTATGATGTCTTATTTAACGTTTATTGCTGTTGTTTATTTTACTGTTTCCTTTATTTGTATCCTGGCTGTAAACCGCCCAGCGTTCCTTCGGGAAGACGGGCAGTATATAAATATTAAAATAAATAAATAAATAAATATGCCTAATGCAAGCTTACAAATATTAAATGAAAGGTATCAGTAAGATCATACCCCTTGTCAGTTGCTACTCTAACCCATACTTCCATCTGCTTTGTGGCTTTTTCTCATATATACGAGAGGTCCATTCCATTCCTTTTCTTTTCTTGCTCTTGCTAATGGCATCAACAACAGCAATAGAACTCAGCAGAAAGGTGCTGTTATTGTTGTTGTGCTGGCCGTTGTTGGGGCTGTTACCACAACAGCTACTAGAATGAGCTGCCTAAATAAGACTTTAAAAAGAGAGGTACAGTGGACCCTTGTATAACAAACAGCTTGTATAACATAAAATCTGTACAACATAAAAAATTCTGGAGATAGGGGAAATTTGCTTAACATAATCACCTATGGGGAAAATCCGTACAACATAAAAATGGGATTACTCCATTTTCAATGCATTCCTATGGGAATTTGTATAAAGGAAATTTTGCTTAACATAATTTCATTTGGAACGAATTAATTCCTTTATACAAGGTACCACTGTATTTATTTTCTCATTACTGCTTACACAAGTTAACAATAAAAAACCACTAGATAATACAGAGCATTACACTGGGGATGTAAAGAGTCACTGGCAATTTGGTTTTAAAATCCTGGTGATTTTGACATTTTGCTCGAGCATGGCGTCACCTCAGGAAGCTTATAGAGACTGAGATATTTCCTGAAACAGAAGCTGAGCGCTATTATTTTTGCCCCTTTCCCAGCAATTTCCTGCACAAGATTAAGTTTGACTGACCTGCACCACTCCTTGATCTTTTTTTTTTTTTTTTGCTCCACCTGTCAGTTTCAGATTCTTACCAGGGTCAGTTTCAAAAGGTTGTGTTAGTCATTGCAAAGGCCTGAAATTGATAAGACATACTGATAATGAATCCTGAGGAGAATGGTACCAATCCCTACAAGGGTTTCAAGGAATTATGCACAGGAACTTGTGGGAGGAAATGAGGCATTTTATTTAGCCAGGACATTTAAATGTATAAGCATTATGAATATTTAAGCCAGCTTTCTTTATAGTCTTGTATACAGATAAGATGCACACCCCTTGGCCAAACTTAGGCCTTGAAAGTGGGGAAAACCCACAAGTATCTTCTGAAATAAAATCCTTTGAACTTCAAAGACAGATGCTTCTCGAGTGCACATTTTATTGTTCTGCCTATGATCAATGTGTTTATGTAATTAACAGTATGAACACCCATTCTCTGTATTGGGGATGCTATTGCTGTTGTGAAAGTTCTCTTATGTTTCATTCTTCACTTGCTTGCCACTTCCACAACTGTGGATATTTTATATATAAACCAAACCTCTGGCTAAATTTTACATTCTCTTCATGCGTGTAGAAGTGGATTGCCCTTTGTAAATGTTCAGATTCAGAGAAACCTTTAGATCTTTAAGGCTGCTATCACACAGCCAGAAAAAGCGTCTCAAAATAAAAGCTAGTTTATCCGCTCCGTCACGTGGTCGAAGAGCTGCTTTATGTTGTCCCCACGATAGCTGAAATCACATCCAGCATGGATGCATTCACGTGTCCATTCCCCTTTGTGTGTGTGTGTGTGTGTGTGTGTGTGTGTGTGTGTGTGTGTGTGTGTGTGT
>JAHTLZ010000122.1:13829477-13840495 GCA_023846285.1 Phrynocephalus versicolor
AGAAGAAGAAGAAGAAGAAGAAGAAGAAGAAGAAGAAGAAGAAGAAGCAGCAGCAGCAGCAGCAGCAGCAGCAGCTGTGGTCAACAGATTCATTTTAATGTGAGCTTTCATGGATTTCAATCTAGAGATGGGAACGAATAAAAAATGGCATTTCGTTTGTCGTTTGTCGTTTGGTGGGTCTGTTTCGGTTCATTCCCGTTTTTCACGAATTTTTCCAAAAAAATCATTTTCGTTTTCGTTTGTTTCGTTGCCATTTCGTTACCATTTATTTCAATTTTTTTGTGATTTCTTTTAGGATTTTAAGCAATTCACTCATATTGCAGTAATGGAAACGAAACACACGACAAAATTTCCAGTGTTTCTGTTCGTTTCGTTTCATTTTAGAGACAAAATTCATTTGTCATTTTGTTATGTAACGAAATGAAAAAAATGGAAACGGAAACGAAAAATTGTTCGTTTCGTGCCCATCTCTATTTCAGTCCTCAGACAGAAGGAATACAAATACATGTGCACTGTATTTATATCTAACTCCCTATGACCAGTTAAGGATACAGATACAGTGGACCCTCGTATAACAAGCAGTTTGTTTAACAGAAAATCTGCTTAAAGGGAAAAAAATTCAGAGATAGGAGGAAATCGCTTAACAGAATTTGTACAACAGAAAAACAGTCACGATTAGGGATTAATCCATTTTCAATGCATTCCTATGGGAAATTTGTACAAAGAAAAATTTGCTTAACAGAATTCCATTTGGAACAAATTAATATTTTTTACAAAGTACCACTATAAGAGATACAACAATTATTTAAGACAGGCAGGGAACTATCAAGCTGTTAATTGTTTGAATTAGCAGTCCTAGCCAGGATGATAAACTCTATACCAAATAGACTTGGCTCTTTTTGGTGATGATTAAATGCCTAGTTATGTACCTTCTGTATATATTGCAACCTCAGTGAAAGAAGAACAAATTATTCCAGAATCACTGCAGACAGAAAGAGATGGAGAGATCAGTCGATTTCCTGGCCATCCCCTGCAACAATTAGTGATACAGCCACCCTCATGTTAATTCCAAGTTATGAGAAAGACACAATTTGTAGATACAATAAATTATTGTCTTGCCCATTAAGCTAACCACACTCTTGGCTAAATTCAGAACTAGAATCAGGATTTGATATGATGTGAAAATCCTGTTCAGCTGGTCAGGAATAGTGGCCCACAATGCTATGAATTCAATGCACCCGTCAGTGAAAATGGTGCCAAAATCCAACAAGGTCAAATTTCATTTCAGAAACGAAGCCTCAGAAATAAAGGGATTAGTTAAGGAAGTTGAAGAGAAAAGTTGGCAGAGTCAAATCCCCTCCTCTATAAAACTGCTATAACAGGAGCTCAATAGAAGCTTTATACACACAAGCCATACAATTGGAAGTTGCACAAAATGACTACCCCAGATTAGAAAAGCTATGAAGTCAACACGACTGACAGCTTGGTTAATGAGAAAAGTCAAGAAAGCTTTATAAAAGCACGAAAGCATTCTTCAAAAAGAGGAAGTGTTTCCCAGATGTAGAAAATTAAACCCAAAAGCTCTGAAAAACAACATTGAAGTGGAAAACCATGGACATAAGATATCTTGACTTTAAAAAACTTTCTTGATCCACAGCTAATATTCCTATAATTTTTTTAAATGGGAGCACTCTGTATTACAGATGTGATGGAATTTAAGTAAATTTCTTATTTTTATAAGGCAAGCTGACTCAACATGTCAAGATAGCCTATGAAACATGCAACCCTTGCAAAATCTCCTCGAGCCTTTAGCAGAACAACAAAGCAACACACAACTTTGTTTCCTTGAGATTTCTGCACTGTGTGCACAGTTGTGCAAACTGAGGGGTTTTTCTTTGTAAAACAAGTCATGTATGCCCTCATGCGTATACACACATGCTTACACATATACACAAATGGAACAAGCACAAAAGAACTGGCTGAGATCCAAGTATCCTCACCGACGCCCCCAGTGTTTTAGAAGTCTGTGTGACAAGACAGCTTATCTATGCAATTTTGCACCATATAAGCAATTTAGGCCACTTGTGCAAATTGAAGAATGCGCAGATGTACAATGTACAAATCATTCTAACAAATGTGAAAATCCTCGATGAGATTGACAGTAAAGATATCACCATAGGAAGAGGATGAGAAAACATTTAGTGGCTTCTCATCCTCATACATAAGGGGAAAAAAAAGAGAAATGAGGAATTACATCCCAGTTGTATACACGATAGCTTTTAGAAAGATTCCCTGCACGGTATGACTACCACGAAACCAATTTCCATTTTGCATGAAGAAATGGGTGGAGAAAATTTGGATTTGGCACTGCCGTGGTATTCAACAGTGTTTAATAGTAGCCATGTATTTGTTTGTTCTCCGTAATGGGCGTATGTGGTTTTGGACACGTTGTGGAGAAAGACCACATTCCAAGAAAAGTTGCCCCAAACTTTATATATTATTTGTGGGAACTTTCATTATGTATCATTTAATGTAGGCAGAATTAGTCCAGGAAAGCTGAAGCATTGTTTCTTTACATCCTTTACTTCCGTCACCATCCTTTTTCCTCTCTATGTAAATGAAGCTGATGGCATTCCAGGATCTTTTAAAAATATATCCATTCCTTATAGGCTCCTTTTCTTTTCATCCCTATTTGACACTCCTCGACTGCCTGCTCTTTCCATGCTTTCCCAGACACCACATTCTCCCCACTCCCTCTGTGTCAGCCTCTTTGTTGTCGTTCTCCTGTATCAAGCTGTCAGATTGAGGACTGCAGAGACACAACGAGCTTTGCTGGATAACACGGGGTGTCTGAGGCACTCATCACTAAAGCAGACAGCTGAGCTGAGACACCTTTAGGGAACAATATGTGGAACAGGGGAGAGGCAGAAAGAAAGAAAGAAAGAGAATTTATCCTTTTCAAGTAGATGGCAGGAATCAGATGAAAAAGAAGATGCTTTCTACTACATTGAGTACCTGATGGAAGTATTGCAATGCAATTTATATTCATATCCCCCCTCCATACAATTGATGATTCTGGTTAACATAGGCATACCGTTTATGTTATTTAGAAAAATGACACCAATCACTGTGGTATCTTAAAGATTTATCTGTATATTGTGGTGTATGTTTTCATGCTTTATGCTGCATCTGACATACAGAGGGTTGTGTCTCTTTGACCACTGTATTTCATGCATATGACAAAGTGTTTTTAATTGAAAGAAATGTTCATGATGCAATAAATAAATAAATAGATAAATAAATAAAGTTTGAGGAGCTTCAGATGTTTGCTTACAACAATTAAACATAGCTACCCTTCTGAAGTATGTAATTTTTAAACTTTAAGTAACAGTATCCACATGCAACAGTTTGTGGCTAGTTGTAAATAAATTGTAAGGCTCACAAATATAGGTTGAAACAAATTACAAAGAATACAGATATTGGTATCCATTTTTTTTTAATTTGGAGACTTTTCTTGCCAGCTGAAATATGCTAGACTCGAAGTTATCTCTCCCTCATTCTCTGCCCATCCTTACTGCAATAAGAGAATGAGAGTACATGTGCATGAAGTACACACAAATATTCAATATTAGAGATGGGCACAAATAAAAAAAATGGCATTTCGTTTGTCGTTTGTCGTTTGGAGGGTCTGTTTTGGTTCGCTTCTGTTTTTTGTGAATTTTTGCAAAAAAATTCGTTTTCATTTTCATTCATTTCGTTACCATTTATTTCAATTTTTTGTGATTTTTTAAAAAGGATTTTAAGCAATTCACTCATATTGCAGTAACAGAAACGAAATGCATGACAAAATTTCTGGTGTTTCTGTTTGTTTCATTTCATTTTAGAGACAAAATTCGTTTGTCGTTTTGTTACGTAACAAAATGAAAAAAAGGAAACGGAAATGAAAAATTGCTCGTTTCATGCCCATCTCTATTCAATATTTTGAAATACATTGTATGATGATTATGCATTTGGATTGTTGAAATTTTGCAAAAGACAAAAGATCTCTCCTCAAAGAAATATGATTCCTTTGAGGAAAATATCCTGCAAGTTACTGAGTCTGAAATGCTTCTTAATTCACTGTGTTTATGTAAAGTCATCTCAAGTTATTATGTAGAGATTTCATTGCACTTAATTTCTCACAAAATATGAGAAGGACTATTTCTACCTCAATTTTTACTGCTAAATTCAGATGCATTGTTCCTTTCTTTTTGATTTTCTCCAGTGTTCCTTGTCAATAGACTAGCAATACCTACTTAGCAAGAAAAACAGAATACAATTGTGTTTAATCACAAATTATTCTAGCAATGTCTCCATTTTTTAGAGCAGTTTGATAAGTATAGTGCGGGACAAAATACTCTCAGTAAAACTACATTATTTTTATTATTACTTTATTCAGTGCTTTTCATTTATACTGATTCATTAATCATTAATCGTTGAATACCCTTACAACAACTAATGCAGTAGGTCATTTCCCTTTCACAGACAGAGAAAAATAATGCTGAAAAAAGGGGCTTGCTAAAGATAATTCTGCTAAACATTTTATCTCCAAATTCAGTAGGATTATTCCATATTGGTGCATACATAGCAGCTACAGTTTGTGGATCATTTTAATGAGCTAGATCCAGCTGCTACTCCCTATAACAGATCCACTGAATGAATGGGTTTACTAACCTAGCATTTCCAAAGCTCTAATCATTCAGTTATTCTACTTTTGCCAAGTAGTACCTCTTCTGGCATCTTCCAGTTTAAAATGACAGCCCCCTACTACATATGGGCAGAAATTAAAAAAACAAATTGCAAAAGTAATCAGAAATCACTAATTCACAATTCATATTCATCAGAAGCCAATCAATTCATTTTAGCATTTTCAATTCATCCATATCTTGGGTTATAAAACAGTCCCACCAGTCACCTAGAGACACCAAAATTGCAGACAGAGCTATCTGAATTACTCACTTGGATGTTCAGACCCAAATCTTGCCACACTTCGTGATTTTGTAGATGGGAGTTAGATAAATTCTCTCTCTGATTTTGGTGCTTCTAGGTGTCTGGGGGCAATTCTTGTGAGGGGCAATCACCTTTGGGAGTACATAACTCAGATGTCCAAAACCCAATTTTCACCAAACCTGAAGAGCTCGTAGAGTAGATTCAGCAGAAGGTATGCCATGGTTTTAGCATCTTTAGCCAGAGAGAGTATTTTAAAAGTCAGGATGAAGGAAGATTGTAATTTCATTATTTGTGATTTGATGAATCACAAACTTGATTCATCAAATCACAAATAAATGATCATTTAAAAATAAACAAATGATCATTTTTCTGATTCACACCCATCTCTACTTCATACACAACAAATGGCAACGGGGTGCACTCCAAGAAATAGATGTTGGCACTGCTGCCTCTTTTGATCATTGTCCCTGCATATTATGATAATAGGATTTCCCAAAGGAACTTATCGCTTCTAAAGTGGCATCAGTATTTCTCTTTGAAGGTAAATTTCCAGGTAAACTGGAGAGAAAATTCTGAATACTTGCCTTGGATTCTTAAGAGGGGAAATGTTTGCTAAAATGGTGAACAGTAGAGATGGGGATGAATTGAAAAATGAATCTAATTGTCTGATGAATTGGGCCAGTTCATCAAAATGTGTCAATTCATATTCATAATAAATGAAGTCTCCTGGTGAATATGAATTGACAACATTTTACCATTTTTATTCATTAATTTGTTGGGCCATATAATGGTACCCAAGGCACCTAGAGAAACCAAATTTGGAGGGATGCTTCTTCCCACTCTACAATCCTTCCAAGTTTGGTAGAGATTAGATTTTTGATGTCTGAGTTATGCACCCCCAAATAAGATCCCCCAGGAAAGTTCTCCCAGACACCTAGAGAGTCCACATTTGCACAGAAGCTTCCCCAGACTCTCATCTGCAATCCCTTTATGTTTGGTGAAGATTGTCTATCTCCAACCCCATTTCTAAAGAATATTGCCCTAGGGTTCCCCACTTTGTGAGTGCATAGCTCAGATATCTGAAGCTCAGTCTTCACCAATCTTAGAGAGATAGGAAAAGTGTGTTGGCAGAAGCTCTCTGCAAGTGTCTCGAGGTGCCTGGAGGGCACTTTCCTGGGGGGCCCTCTTTGAGGAGACATATGTTAGATGTATGAACTCCAAACTGTCAGGGCTCATAGAAGAGAGTCAGGGGGTGCTTCCCTCTATATTGAGTGTCCCTATGTGCCTTGTCAGGAATTTTATAGAATTTTAGGGACACTAAATACATTGATTCAACACTGGAAAATCATCAGTTTGCTGGTTTTTCATTTTTCATATTTCATTTAATTTATTTATTTGAATATTTTTACCCCACCGATATTTTTACCCAGACCGATGAAGCTGTTTGGATGAATAGCAAAACATTTCTATCTCTCAAAAAAGAAGTCCAGTAGCCATGACTCAACTTCCAGATAAACTCACCTGGATGACTGAGAATCTTCACGGACATTTTACCCCACCTTTCTCCTTGGGAAAGGACCCAAGGTGGCTTACAGTAATGAGGGACAATATACAGCCCAGAACATTTAAGACATATTCAAATTAAGAACTAGGAATTAGAAGGGTGTATTAGAATATTAAAAGGTAACATTAAAGCTACAAAGAGCATGCCAAAAGAAAAAATTCCATTATGAGGGGTGGAAAGTAAACACGGAAACACCGGTGTTCTTATGAAATCCATCAATGCAGTCATGTATGGTAATCCATATAAAGTCACATAGTAGGTAGTCCCTCATTGAGAGAAAGCTTGCCTGTAGCGGAAGCTTTCTCTCAACGCTTCCTTTGCCTGCTTCCGGAAAGACAGCAGAGATGGGGCAGTCCTGGCCTCCAGTGGGAGGCAGTTCCAAAGTCTGGGAGGAGCAACAGAGAAGGTCCTTTCAAGTGTTCTTCTGAGATGCACCTGGAAGGTGGCAGGATGGAGAGAAAAGCCTCTCCTGATGACCTTAGCACCCGAGTTGGTTCATGCCACAAGATTTAATCTTGGAGGTAGCTTGGACCCAGGCCATTTTGTGCTGTGTAGTTTAAGGTCAGCACTAGAGATGGGCACGACCAGAAAAAAATACTTTTCGAGTTGTCGTTTGTCGGGACGGGTCCGTTTGTCGCGATAATTTTCAAAAATTTGTCATCCCATTTGTCGTTTGGTCGTTTGTCATTTCCGCCATGATTTAGCGTGGTTTGACATCCCAGGGAACATGGGGGCATCCTGCAATCAGTGCTGATGCTAGGTGTTTTTGCGCCCTAGGCAGCGGGCGGGGCGGCAGGCGGCGGCGGGCGGGGAGGTGTAGGTGGGCGGTGGTGGTGGGGCATGGGCAGGCGGCGACACCGGCAGGGGGAGGCGTGGGTGGGTGAGTGGGCAGCCGGTGGCGGGGGGGCATGGGCGGGCGGCGACAGCGGCAGGGGGAGGTGCGGGTGGGCGAGCGGGCGGCCGGTGGCGGGGGGCCATGGGTGGGCGGCGACAGCAGCGGGGGAGGCGCGGGTGGGCAAGTGGGTGGCCGGTGGCCGCAGGCGGGCAAGTGGGCGGGCGGGGGCGCGGGCGGGCGGGCGACATCCAGAAGTGTCAGTCAAAACCTGGCCATGCCATTGGTGGAATGGTTCAAAAAAAATGCATGGTCCCATCCCATGCCCAGCCCACATGGGCAGGTCTAAAAAAATAAAAAATAAAATAAAATAAAATAAAATCAGTGTGACCATTTACTCCTATAAAAAAACTCACTGCTGCTACTATAAAAATTCAGGCATTTGAAATACCTAATTTTCACATGTTTCTGTTGTGCTGTGGTGGGTTTTTGGACCACGATTTAAAAATAAATATTGCGGTCGCCATTTTGGATCCCCCCCACCGCATGGCATGGACTCTGGAGATGACAAGGATGACCCCCCCAGCCTGGTGCAAGCAGCCCAGGACAGGAGAGGGGGGGAAGGCCGGGGACCCCCCCCCAGAAACCACCCCTCAGGTAGGTGTCCTCAGGCAGGCATATGTTCGCCTGCTTTTTTGGCCAGGAGTCTTTTTTTTTTTACTTCTTAAATTTTTTTCTGTGCTGCTTGCCAATGGCATTGCGCGATCGCCACGATGCCATGAACGACAACGAAAAACCTGACCAAATTTTTCTTTTGTCATTTCGAGTTCGAATTCTGATGGCTTAATTATCGTTACCGTTTCTGTTACGTAACGGAAACGACAACCGAAAACGGAAATGACAATTTCGCCGAGTCGTGCCCATGTCTAGCCAGCACGTTGACTTGTGCCTGATAGCTGATTGGCAGCCAGTGGAGCTGCTTTAGGAGGGGAGTAATGTGATCTCTGTAACCCACCTCAGTCAACCATCTGGCTGCTGCATTCTGGACCTGTTGAAGTTTCCTGAGAATATCTATTGGTAGCCCCACATAGAGTGCATTACAATAGTCCAGCTGGGAGGTCAGTAGGCCATGTGTCACAGTGGCCAGAGCAGGTTTGTCAAGAACCTGCACACATAACTGGCGTGCAAGTTTTAATTTTGCAACTGCACTCCTGGCCACAGCTATGACCTGGGCATCTAGGTTCAAGGATGAGTCCAGGAAGTCCCCCATGCTATGCACCTCTTTTTTCAATGGGGGGGGGAATCCCATCCAGTACAGGTTGCACTTGATCTCCTTTTTGATTGACCAGAAGCAGCTCTGTCTTGTCTAGATTTAGCTTCAGTTTGTTCCTTCTCTTCCAGTTCATTACCAAAGCTAAGCACTGATCTAAAGTCAGCCCCAATGAATCACGAATCATGATGAATCACCATTTTTAAATTGTCCCCATCTCTAAGCAACAGTAATAAAGCCCGTTACTATATCTGGAATGCTCTGTGTTCACATGAGTGGTATTCTCTGTTACTTTAGAAAAATCCCACTGACTTTAATGAAAGAAGTCAGGAATTCAGCCATGAGGAATGGACTAGAATGTGCAATCTGTTTAAAATGCATGAAAATGGGGAACACTGCTGCACTTTAATGTACCTGCAACACATATTCAACTGAGTATTTCAGAGGCTCAGCTCAAATTACGTGGATGAGATTGAAGCTCAATTGCCCTTGTAACATAAGAAAAACACCCAGTCCTTTCTTCTTATCACCCTTAAAAAGACCACATGTGAATAGCAAATCAGCTGCAGAAAGGCAATGTGATAAAGGAGAAAATAAATTAGCCATAATAGAAATTTCAAGCGGTGAAAAGCCTTCTTAGATTGCCATTGGAGATGCCAACACTAAAGCATCATTTCTAGCTGCATTTGGAGACCAAATAAGAAGGAGTGGTAGTGGATGTCCAGTTCCATCTACACCGTGGTGAGACAACTTGATAAGTGATGCAGCTTATCAAGTTGAATTCCTCCAGATAAAGGGACCCTAATAAGGGTAAAGTTTCCTTGGAGGGAAAACGAAGAAGAGGCAGCAACTGTGGACCAAGAAGGGAGCGGAGGTGAACTTTGTGGAAGCAGGAAAATGCTTCATCTCCCACTGGAGGAAGACCTTTCCGATGGTGAAGGTGGAGCTATCAGTGCCAGGCATTAAGAGCTTTAAAATGCATTTTTAAATGCATTTCCTGGAGGAAAAGTCCATCACAGGTTACAAACCATGATGGAGATGTGTAATCTCCCAGCTTAAAACCAGGATACTTCAAGGGCCAGATGCAGCGGAGTGGTATCAGGAGACAGATATCTAGTCTCGTGTGCTCCCAGATGCATTTGGCGGGGCCACTGTACGATACAGGAAGCTGGACTAGATGGGCCTTTGGCCTGATCCAACATGACTCTTCTTATGTCCTTATGTTATATTCTTATGTCATGAAAAATGTTGAGAAATGCATGTTTACATGAAAATTCTCATGCAGTTTTTTAAACAGACATATAAAATGCAGAAAGTGGAGGGAGTGAACACAGTGTAAATGCTCCCAGAAACAAAGAAAGGGATATTCATTAATTAATGCAAAAATATATCTCAGAAAGAATATGTTAAAGTGAATTTCAGATCACCAATTGATTAGCTTTTCATAAGAAACTAACTAGACAAGCATGGTTTGGAAGAGAATTCACATCATTTTAGAAGCTCTGCTGTTATATGTCCTGAAAGGAGCTTCTTAAAAATCTGTTTGTTATTACTGGAAATGATGCAAAACAATACAAACAAATCTGGGCTTAAACTAGTCAGATAAGAGAATCTCATTGCCAATTATAAGGAATTCAGACCATGTTGTAGCAATTTCAGCAAATGCTATTTTAACAAGTTACTGTATAGATTGTACTTAATCCCTGTAAGTTTTCACTGGCAGTAAATAGCCATGAGAGGTCAGAAATGTGATTTTAAAAATACTGGCTACCTTCCCTTATGCCTTCTTTACTAAAACTTGCTTTTTTGCTGGAGTGTGAGGACATAACCATTGTCATGCAATAACATCAGTTCTGACTTATGGTAATTTTTTGGACGGTTTTCAATATAGAGTATTCAGAAGTAGTTTACCATTCCTTTCTTCTGGGGATGCTTCAGACTATACAGCTTGCCCAAAGCTACAAAGCCTGGCCCCTCTTCCAGGAAGTAAGTAAGGAATCAAATTCCCAATCTCTGGCTCCACACCAGGTACCAGGTACTCACTCCAGGCAGCTGGAAATATGTCACATTATAATAAATATGAACAGGTAAGGAATGTCCATTGATCATGAGCCCATGAGAATTCATTGAAACCAACAACATGGCAGGAGGTTTCCACTTGCAGACTTAGAATTTCCCTTCTCTTCTGCCTTTCTGCAAGTGACTCCAGATCCACCACACTTCTAAAAGACAGACTTCCCAACACTTATTTCAAATGTATGGGTTATTCAGGACCTGTAGAAAGAAAGATTAATACATTACTGTAGTAGTAGTAGTAGTAGTAGTAGTAGTAGTAGTAGTAGTAGTAGTAGTAGTAGTAGTAG
>JAHTLZ010000122.1:13840505-13876979 GCA_023846285.1 Phrynocephalus versicolor
AGAAGGAGAAGGAGAAGGAGAAGCTGCAGCAGCCTGGAAATACTTTGTGGGGGCCAATCTCCTGGATGGTTTTAGAATAAAAAATACCTAAAAGAACAAAGATACTGTATATACTCGAGTATAAGCCAAGTTTTTCAACCCTTATTTTTTGGCTGAAAAAAAGTCCTTAGCTTATACTTCAGTCAATACGTTTCCCAGTTTTTTTTGGGGGGGGGGTTAAAATTAGGTGCTTGGGTGGCTTGAGGAGGGTGGCCGAGGGCAAGTCCTCATTGGACGAGTGATAGCAGTGCCTCTACTTCCCATATGATTCCAATGAGAAGGTTTAGGGGCACTCCCTGTGGAGCTTCAAAACTCAGCCCCCTTACCCCCAAATGTTTCCAAATTTCAGGGGGGTCTCCTAAAATTGCTTTCTGGAGGTACCCCAGCTAGTATGGTGCCCCCAAGGTAAGTAATTTTTGAGTGCATGTTTTTTAAGAAATATGTACTCAAAACCTATTTTAAAAATACGCAATCAAAATTTACTTACCTTGGGACTCCAAAGTAGCAGGGGTACCTTCCTGGAGTGATTTTAGGGAACCCCCTGAAATCTGGAAAGATTTAGGGGTAAGGGTATGAAGCTATAAAAAGGCTGGTGGTAGTATTGGCAACTGTGCAGGGACTGTGAAGGAAAACAGGGAGTTTACTGTATGGTATTAACTCTCTAATTGCCTACACACTCCAAGTGCACAGTGCCAGTTACTACCCCCAGCCCCTTTTGAGCTCCGCCAGTATACTGTAAATACTCAAGTATAACAAAAGACAAACAAAAAAAAGGCCCTCAGCTTATACATGAGTCAATATGTTTTCCCAGTTTTTGGAGTAAAATTATGCCCTCAGCTTATACTCGGGTCAGCTTATACTCAAGTATATATACAGTACTTTAAATATGGAACAATGTCCAAAATGTCAAAATTGCTCTACTGGGGTAGGTAAAATTATAACCATATTTATTTTGTCTGTTGTAGAAAATATTTCTTCTGGTCATCAGTTGGTAAAAGAGTTGCAAAGATTGGAATTTCTAGTTGAAATTCCTTTTGCTACTGAGTGGATGTGGAGAAACTCACAAAGGAGAATAGCTTCGAGTTCCCAGATAGCCCACCCCTTTCTCATTAACTAGCACTTGACATCTTAATAACTCATTCTGAGACATTTGTAGGAGAAATAATAGCAAACCAACAACCTACTTTCAACAAATGAAAGAGACGGAAAAGGAACAATCAGCAGAAAGGTATCATCTGTTCTACTTTTCTATTTGTGTTTTGTGATGGCTCCATGGCTCCTCAACTTGTTTTGCTTCAACTGGAAATAATGAGATACCAGGAATGAGAGGGAGTGTGGACATGTGTATGTGAGCTGTGACGTTGTTTGAAGGATTGGGACAATAAAAACACCACCTTTTACTTCAGGTAAACATCTAAGCTCCTGGTCTCAACTAAGAAACTACCTGACACATTTTCCATCTTGCCAAGGACTTTGCATCTAAGAAATAACTCCTGGAAACTCCATCTTTTGCCATGTTTTCTCGTGTTGGGACAGCTCTGAGAACTTTTAAATTATTTTTCTAGTAGCCTAAAGGTATCACCTGTTCTACGTTTGGTTAATGCTTGACATACTGACATCACCTCAGTGCAGAAAAGTCCTTCACAGCCACACCTACCACAGGCAGCAAGGGTGTCTGTATAAACTGCAAGAAAGCGAAGGATAAAATAATGCACATATACTTCACCATACTCTGTAGCCCTTCAGTGAACATATCCTGAAAGGTTATTTTGCATAGTAACTGCTGTTTTTCTTTTGTTTAATAAAACTGTTTTCATGCATTGCTGCAGTCCCTTCAAACTTCAGCACACTTAATCAACATAGTATAAGAAAAAAATAAGTCATATTTATGGTTGTTTTCATATTCACTAGAAATAAAACTTTTCACTTCAGCATATTTCTAAAATGCTGTAGCATATTTTAGATAATTATGAGGTGTTTTTTTAAAAAAAATAAAACATCTTGGCTGCCCAGCCATTATTCTGGGTGTACTTATGGGGGTGAGGGGAGTTAATCAAATTTCTCTGGCAGGGCCAGTGCAGCATCTACTCCAGTGTCAGTATATCTAGTACATATTATGCAGGCAAATGTGTTAAGGAATTATGGAAAATCAAACTACTATATGAGTTTCTAGTTTCATCCTCCTCCTTTTCTTCTCTTCTTTACAGGAATTACTGGAGTACTTAGAATAGCAGTGGCACAGAAGACAGAAAGGAAGACTTCCTTGACACCTATAGAAATCTCAATATGTGGGAGTACTAGTTCACACCAGAAAGAATAAGGTGTATGTATATGTGAACATGGATCAAGAATTCACAAAATAATTTTCATTATGCTTATAAATAACTTTTCTACATAACAACAGTGTGAGTTTTTAAAAAATAAATCAAGTATCTGATTTAAAAAAAAACAACTAGAAATTATTATGCTGTGAAAAACATAAGGTGGGGGCAATATCATTGAAGTACTTTCCCGGTCACACAGTGCTGAGTTACATTTTGAATATATTCTCCTTTTGGTTAAAAGAATGCTCCCCCCCCCCCACTTTTCAGAAAGGCAGTTGGCCCAGCATGCAGGTGCAAGAGGGCAAAATGGTCGTTTAGCTTTCAAACAAATCAATGTGCCCTCAGAGTAGCATTCCGTATGTCATGCCACCTGTCCCGTGCACTTGAACTCCAAAAGGTTTCTTGATGAAGACAGAGATTCAGCTTGGCTTAATTTCTGGTGTTTTTAAGTCACCTCATTTTCCTGACTCAGAGCTTCTGTGTAGAGATTATCAAATGTCAAATGCAACTATAAAATGGATCTGCACAGCATAAAAGCCTCTTAACTGGCATCGAACAGAATATTCCCTTTAAATGTTAATGAAACTGTTGTAATTACTCAGGCTACCAAAACAACTCAGGAGCCAGAGTTCACAGCTGTAGCCCATTACTTGTAAATTACTGGTGCAGGCATTATGTCAGTGGAGAGACAGAACTGTCTGAGGAAATTTCCTGAATATGCTTTGGTTTTAACCAAGGGGTGGAAGATATAAAAGCAAATGAATTAATTTGCTGAACACATCCTTGAATGGAAGATTCTCTCCACCCACAGATCCATGCAAAATAAGCATCTTTTATCAGACAAAGCTGACACAAATTGCTGACTATAACAGAACCGTTGCTGAAAAACATACCAGTCCCACTAAGGATATTTTGCAATGTCTTGCCAATCTTTTGTGGGCTTACTTGTGAGGAAATCTCACTGGACTCCATGGGAATTTTCTGAGTAAAATCACATTGCTCCACACTCTCAAGTGTTCACTATGAAGCATTTCTCTCTTTACTTCTTTCCCCCCTGTTGACTCTTTTCAAAGCCAAGTGGACAAGAGTTCAGGAGAAACTGTGTAGAAGGATTTTATTTGGCTTGCTCTGCCCTTTGATGAACAATCCAGGCAATACTAAAAAGAAAAAAATAGGTCACTACCTAAGCCAGTGTATCAGGTCTGAGTCAAAGATAAAACATCCAAACACCAGACATCCAAGCGCCATGTGAAAATGCACAGGCAGCAAAAGAACTGATGTCTACATTAAGGAAAAGCATTGGCACCTTGATTCTTTGATCTCTGAACTGTGACAAGCTTTCAAGCACCCAGAGTTGCCTCTTATTCGCCTAGTTCATTAGCAGAAAGGGGGGAAATGTTCACAGAATAAAGACTTTATAATTTAGCAGAGCACTTCACAGGGTTAATAGGTATAGCACTGTCGCTTGCGTGTTTGCCACAGTCTGAAAGTGGGAGGAGTCAAGAATCGGCATATACAAAAGGTTGCACGTGAAAATATTCGCTTGTGTTTCCATCATTATAGACAGTCGGGGTTCTGCGGCTACCTCTCAGAACATCAGTATTGGAGCTGAACATGGAATTGGCAAATCCTCTTATTTCGCTTTCAGTTGACATTGAAGGTACCCCAAGCCAAACTAGGACCTTTCTTTCATTTTCGCAGAGGGTTGCTAACTTGCTACTCTTCAGGTTCATTCAAATTCAAGGATAAGCCTTCTCAAGCTGCCATGCTCTGTTGCATTGGAAATGTGAAAAGGCGCAGAAGTCTCACGGACATGGGATTCCTTTGCTGGGAAGATTTGTCTAGATCATCAAGGCACGTTGTTTGTTTATTTTCAAAACATAACGCAACACCAAGCTACCTGAAGAAAATGGGATATCGTTTCTGTAATCCTTAGATCATTCCTAATTTCTATGTTTGCATATGCAGTTCATACAGGTGATTTCCTCTATTGTTCCTTTTGCTGTTCCGCTATTGCTAAAAATCACCCCGATGGTGTCAGAGAATATATGTCTTTATGTGGCTTGGCAGTATTTAGTCACCGCGAACCTATAGCCTGTCTTTGAAGGAAGCTTGTACCTTAAGCAAGGTACTTGACAGGGTAAGTCTCTTCTCCACTTTTCTTCCACTAAATGTTTCAGATGTGCTTTGCATGGGGTGTACTAGCCTTGCTATTTCTACCATGGACGCCTTATTTTTTAAAAAAACTGAAAGAACATGAGATAGCTGAATGGGAATTGCTCCTTTGGGAGGAGAAGAATCCTAAAGGAAGTTGTCGTTTTCCTTCTGCTGAAGACTGGAACAAACCATTACTTGGTGGAAGTTCAGCTGTGCATGTAAATAAGTCATTATCAAAGTAATTTTTAAACAAGTGATGATTAAGAAACTAAATTAAGAGTTTAAGGGATTCTAGTCCAATCCCTTTGTCCAGGAGATTTAACGCCATAGTTCTGCAACAAAAAGAAGGTGGATTCGTCAATACAAAGCACTGAAAAGAGTAGCAAAGCTATGTTGGTTTCAGTGGAAAGAAACCGAAAAGAGACAATCTGAAATGTGGGGAGTAAGAAAATGCCACTGCACTTCCTAGTGGCTTCTGTTCAAAGGCTATGAATGTTAGAATCGTGAATGTTTGTGTGAGAATCATGGCTAGGTAATGGAATCCATAACGGGGCTTCAGAAAGAGAAGAAAATGAACATCTTTGGTGGATAAATTACACATTTACTAATTCTACCATAACCAATTGCCTTAAGTATATCCAAGCCTCCATTTTCTATTACAACTCTCAAAGCACTAAGAATATGGCTTGAAAAGAGAAAATCCTTTGAAACGGATCATTCATTATACAAGAACATTGCAAGACCTTGTCAGACACGGGGAAAGAAAAGATAGTTTTATATTTGAATTATAAGACAATGAAACTGTGAAGCAATTCAATTAACATACTTCATTTCTTTTTCTTAAAAAATGGTACAAGAAAAACAAATCTGCTCTTCATTATTTGCATGAGTTCCTGATGAGTTCTGCAATCCATATGATTAAACCTATTCAGTTCACTCCGGGTTTACAACAGTGTGTTTCAGTTCTGTAAATAAACGCCATAAGGTCTGATAGTCAGTTGAAAACTGCTGTGCAGACTCCTTAAAGACCAAATGGAGATAATGAAAAAACACTGTATTATGGTTTCATATATTTCAAAAGTTAAAAGAGTACTTCATAGAGGAAGCTTTTTGGACTCAGTAATTAATTCACACTGTAGTATAGAACTGGCTGATATTCTAATACCGTGGTACCTTGTATAAAGGAATTAATTCGTTCCAAATGAAATTATGTTAAGCAAATTTTCCTTTATACAAATTTCCCATAGGAATGCATTGAAAACAGAGTAATCCCTAATTGCGACCATTTTTATGTTATACGGATTCACCCCATAGGTGTTTATGATAAGCAAATTTCCCCTGTCTCCAGAATTTTTTATGTTGCACAGATTTTATGTTATACAAACTGTTTGTTATATGAGGGTCCACTGTATCTAAAATCAGCATAGCAAACTCCTTGTATCAATGTGATTGGCATGCTCTGAGGACTCCCACTGTGGCCCACCAAGCTTCTCCATGACTAAATGTCAACCCCACACAGGATCTACCTTCCATCCTCTTCCCTTTCTCCCATCAATAAGCCTTAGAATAATTGGTATATAGTAGTTCTACAAGTGTTACGCTTGGCTCATAATTCCTGCCTATTTATGGAATGTGCATGGATGTTATGTTTGGTTAACCATCCTCCTCTCTTAACAGCAAAGTGGGCATAACTCCATGTGGGATAACCACAACGAGGAAGCATGAATGAAAGGTGGGACACAAATTGAATAGATGACTGGAATGTGTACACATGTTAAACCTCACAGTCCAATGTGTGCATTAGAAAACTGTGTGTTCAAGGCAACCAACCTTGAGCAGCTTGACTATAAAACATATGTATCAAAAATACATCACTAGTTTGAGACAGCAAAATCTTCTTCCTCCAACAAAGAGTGAGATAGTTCACAAGCCACATATGCAGGCAAGTGATATCTAAAAGGATCCCTAAGTGTGATGTGACACTTTATGTCCTACTCCAGAAATGATGTAATGTCTGCACAAGAAAAGATATAGTATGTTAACTATTCTTTCCTTTCTGACCCAAAAACCAAACAATACCGAACCAAACTACCTTTGAAAATCTTGAAATAAATCAGCGTTACCTGGTGAAAATCCTACAATATTTACCAGACATCTGTCACATTCATGTGGATCACATTACAAGAATCATAAGTGCAGAGTGCAAGAAGCCCAACAAAATACTTTATAGTGCATCTTCTACTGATCCCCACAGTTTTGCTTCAGCATCTTGGCTGCAGAGCAGCAGATTTCAGTTCAGAGGATCCAGCAATGACTTACAGCTAGGCAGCAGTGTCCGGCTAATGCAGAATGAATTAATAGAAGACGGAAAGGGGCAAACAATACATTTTTCTGGTTCCCAGGAGAATGAGGGAAGGGAGGGAGGAAATTGCTTGCACACTGGAAGTTGAGCAATAGTTGATAGTACAGTGGACCCTTGCATAACAAACAGTTTGTATAACATAAAATCCTTACAACATAAAAAATTCCGGAGATAGGGGAAATTTGCTTAAAATAATTGCCTATGGGGCAAATCTGTACAACATAAAAATGAGATTACTCCGTTTTCAATGCATTCCTATGGAAAATTTGTATAAAGGAAAATTTGCTTAACAATTTCATTTGGAACAAATTAATTCCTTTATACAAGGTACCACTGTACTGAGTTTTCCTCCCCATCAAAGATCAGAGACCTTCATTTCCCCCTTGTTCATGACCCCCCTTCCCCACTATTTGGACAAATGTACATGTGTACAAATGCTTTAAAATGTTTGAATACAGGTAAAACTTGGACAAGCTGCAAATTGGCTTGGAACAAATGGCTTGCTACTAGCAAGCTAAATAATTCAGAACAAACCGACGTGGATGGGATTTGTACACCTATGTGAGTATCAAACTGGGCCCCTTTTGTTAAACTTGGCATTCAGACAATATCAGCACATGCCCACATGGCTACTTTCCTTGATGCTTTGGAGATCTATAAAATGAAATGAGGATGGCAAACGGCATCACACAAGCGACTTCATATCAATCCTATCAGCCTCAGCAGGGAAGCATGAGCACTGGGTGGGAGGTGCAAAGTTATCTAGCTACTATTGTTATCAGGGTTTCCCCGCTTGGTTGTCCATCTCCAAGTGAGTGGCTGCAGTTTCCAACAGCCTTAGTACCTTCACAGAAACAATCTCTTTTTTGAAATGCTATAATTAGATTAGAGCTGTCTTTATTGCAGCATCTGTAGGAAAATGAGAGTATGTTTCCTTGGATGAGTGAACAGACACTTGAGCTTTATTTAATCTTTGCTAGTGTTCTGGGATATTCAAATTTAATTTAATTTTTCAGTGTACAGTGGTTTCATATTCTACATCTTTAGGTCAAAAATGTACATGGCCCTGTCAACGAAAAACATTGTACTTTCACTCCTAGGATGGTAAATTAGCCGCTATATTCTTAAAAATGTCCCCTGTGCATAAAGACATGCTTATGTAGATTCTGCATGTGTGGCTATGAATATCAATGTGCAACTGTTTGAAGCATAAGGCGGTGTGAGTCATTCTTATGTTTGTGTATACACATTCATTTCTGTTTGTCTGTTTTCATGAGTGACAACTCATCAATCCAAAAAGGACAGCTCTAAACACATTGCAACTCATTCTGTGCAATTTTTCAGTCACAAAGCTTGTCTTTTCTCACAACTCCTTCTAAGTACTCTATAGAACAAGACTAATACTGGGACTAAAAGGAGGTTGAGGGAGAGAGATAGGTGTGCATGTAGCACTTTCTGCATTTCAGTTCCTTCAGATCTCATTGCTTACAGTCTCTGGCAAACACTGACTAAAACATCAGGTTAATATTTTGTGCATCTGATGAAATGAGCACAGTCCACAAAAGTTTATTATGTGATACACATTCTTCTTCAAGGTACCACCAAACATTTGTGGTTTTGCTTGTAATAGGCATATGCTTTGGATGAATGAATTAAGAAATGTGTGCTATAAAATATATACATATTCAGTATATGTAAAATTGTATTATAGGGTTGCACTGATCCTTTCCTGGTGAAATGTACTGATTTCAGACAGATTT
The DNA here is from genome assembly GCA_023846285.1 of Phrynocephalus versicolor. Classification (NCBI taxonomy): domain Eukaryota; kingdom Metazoa; phylum Chordata; class Lepidosauria; order Squamata; family Agamidae; genus Phrynocephalus; species Phrynocephalus versicolor. The sequence goes on from JAHTLZ010000122.1 coordinate 13,849,148, forward strand.
ACACTATACTGATTAAATAATTTTACAGCATCTGTATTCTGGGACAACTTGATATTGAACTGCTAGAAAGCTCAGTACTTTAGGCACTGGACTATGGAGCCAGAGGTTGGGAGTTGGATTCCCCACTGTGCCTCATCCACAGGGGACGGACTCAATTATCCATAGGGTCCCAGGCAGCCCTGCAATTCTAAGATGATTTATTGTTGTCACTGCTGTTGTTGTCACTCCAAATTACTGCTGGCTTTCACTCATCATTAGAGATGGGCACGAAACGAGCATTTTTTCGTTTTCATTTTCATTTTTCATTTCGTTATGTAATGAAATGAAAAATGAATTTTGTCTCCAAAATGAAATGAAATGAACCGAAACACCAGAAATTTTGTCGTGCGTTTCGTTTTCGTTGCAGCAAATACATTGAACTGTAATGAATGCTAACAAAACAGCAATTTTTCATTTTTGTTTTTGTTTTTTTGTTTCATTACGTAACGAAACGAAAATGAATTTTTTTGCAAAAATTCACAAAAAACAAAAACAAACTGAAACGGACCCCCTAAACGACAAACAACAAATGAAACACCATTTTTTTGAGTTGTGCCCATCTCTACTCATCATTTTAACCATGGTATCCGTACCACCTAAGGATCATTGGCCTGATTTGATGCACATTTCTGTGTGTCTGTGTGTGCCTATTGAAAAATAAAAATGGAATTCTTGGGGAAGTGTCCCCACCTTTGACTCCCATAACTTCTAGGAAGATTAGATCAATCAAACCTTTTTTGCTGCCCTCTAGTTAGAACAGGTGCAGCCCAGTGCTAAAAGCACCAAGAAGCATCACTACTTAAGTGAAGATTATGCAGAGCGATGCCCTAAGCACATCCGATCTCACCTGATTTTGGAAGCTAAGCAGGGTCAGCCCTGGTTAGTACTTGGATGGGAGACCACCAGGGAATACCTGGTAATGTAGGCACCTGGAGTAGGAACTGGCAAACCACTCCAGTATTCCTGCCAAGAAAACTCCATGGACATGGGGTCACAAAGAGTCGGTCATGACTGTAACGATGCAACACACAAACACAGATGGAGTAACATCACATGTCCTGGCTGTTAACATTCTGTCTTATTAAAAGTTTTGAATTCCCATCATTTAACTCATTCAAAACTTACTCTTGGAAATCCAAGTATCAGGCCTTGGGGAGGATTTTTGCATAATCATGCAAATGTGATGACAAAAGCAGAGATAGGAAAGTTAATAGCAAAGGGTTAACAGTTGGTAAGGAACCCCAACATGTAACTCACTGTAGTTGGAGTTGGAAGGGGCATTTGTAACAAGTAGCTGTAATAAACCCCTATCAGGAAAAACTTGAAAAATTCTGTATCTTCTTCTTCTCCAATCCTTCTTGAGGAAACAATTTCAATTATTATTTTAGGGGGGGGACAATTTGCACTTACCTCATCCCAAACGTTTCCTTTACTTCCTCCCTCTCTCAAAGTTCATTTACCTCTGAAGAGAAATACATATGATTGCAGTATTAGATTGTAATTATTATTGATTTTTAACCATAAATACAAGACATACACTAGTAATTATAATTAATGAAGGCTCAAGTTACATACCACTGACCCAGCAGTCAACCTCAGTGTATTTAGTGGCATTAAGATTCCATTGCTATGTCTGAAGAAGTGGACGTGTCCACGAAAGCTAACATTAAATATAACAGTTAGTCTTTAAGGTGCCACGTGTTTTTTTTCTCATTTTTTTGTTTTTGTTTTGATTTTTGCCTGGAATTAAGATCTGAGAAAATGTACAAAGAGTTTATGTCTAAATGATGTTAATCCCCACTTTAGCCATAAAGAAGTGAGGGGAATCACTTGCCTTGTAATACCTTGGAAATGTGTACAGCAATGTCTGAAATTATAGTTGCATATACTGTATCCAATGACCAAATGGGAGAAAGGCACCATCTCTGGAAATAATGGCTCAAAAACCTCCAGATCTGCCTGCCACAAGGCTACTGGGTCATGTTTTTAATCTCAGGACGATAGATATCACTGCATGGGAAGGGATGGTTGGTACTCCAGGGATGTTCAAAGAGGAAACTCATAGATAGCTCAGACACATATCTTAGGGGTGAACAAACCCTCCTGCCCAACCAGTATTAGATGCCAATTCATTTTTCTCATTCACTCACAGATTTCTCAGGTGCACCAAAGCATAAGACCATGGCTGGAGCAAAGGTCACTTCCTCTCCCTCCTCCTCTTTCTCTGGGTGATGAACTACTTAGATGGGAGAGTGGAGTGAATTTGGCTGTAGTATTTTGTTCCTAAACATTGCTTCTTTCAGTAGCGGGATAAGATGGAGCGGAGAGCCCATGAACACTCCAAGAGAGAGAACTTTGCAGCCATCAAAGCTGTAAACCTGGTCTTTTGTTAAACAAGGTAAGGTGCTAGATCTCAAATAAAGAAAGAAAGCACTTTTTCACCCAGAGGATACGTGTCTATGGAACTCCCTGGCAGAAGAAGTGGTATTGGTGATGCAGCTGTCAGCCTTGACAGCTTTAAGAAAGGATTAGACAAGTTCATGGAGAACAAGGGTATCAATGGCTATCATTATGGATGCCTAAGGACAACCTCCAGGTTGGAGATATAGGCAGGGTATCTCTCAATGCCATTTGAAGGGAATCACAAGCAAGTGAAGACATCTGCTCAGGAATAACCTGAAGGAAATGGTGAGCCACTGTGTGAGACAGAATGCTGGATTGGAAGGGCTATGGCCTGTTCCAGCAAGGGCTGTTCTTATGTTCTTCAGGTAATTGGGAAATTAGTGTAAACCCCAGCACATTTCTCTCATTGTTTATTCTAGCACAGTTTTCATTCCTATAGAACACAAGCTAGGTCACCCTCCTCTTATCCACCCCCCCCAAAAAAAATACTAACTTAGTTGGCTAACTTAGTTCATTTCTAAGTGCTAACTTGAAGTGTTACTTCAAATGTTTCACATCTTTCCATTTATATTCTGCACACCGTTTGTTTCCCTGCAATAAAAATGCAACGATTCCTCAAATATCTTCTCTCTGCAAAACAGCTTTAAAACAGCTTTAAAAATAACTCGAAACCCATGCCCTAAATAAAAATATTGTTGTGCAATAATTCTCCCATGGAAGTCTTGAAGAAGAAGGAGTAGACAGAGAAGTTAGGAAAAGATGGATTTCTAAAATTCTTTCCTCATTCCACTTGCTTGTACACTCCAATGAACTACAGCAGAAATCAATATTATTTGGCTTGCAGGTCCCAGAACAGCCTTAATCAAAATAGGAAAAAGCTAAGGGCAGGATTGTGGATGGTGTGGCAAGGATCTGTGGAAAGCTGATGCATCTCTCAGAGGTCAAGTTTTCCTTGGTAGGTATTCAGACAGCTCATTCTTTCCATTTTGTTTGCCCGAAAGTGGCTGCTGAATTAACTTTTGAGGTTTAATTACAAACCACATGATTGTGTCCTGAAGTTAATGCATTCTGGGGAGGTCAAGGCATTTAAGGGAGTCGGTCTCTTTAAAAAAAACCAAAATGGAGCCAAAATAATAACAGCAAAAATCCCTACTCACTTTTTCCCTCTTGAGGTCTTCCCTTCAATCACTTGCAAAAATTGTTCTTCTTGTGCCAGAGGCTCCTAAAAGCTGGTGATGAAATGTATCTCTTAGACATTTCAGCAGAAGGGGCCTACATTCAACTTTGTCAGTGCAGTGCCTCTTCAGGAGGCAGTGAGTGCTCCAATGCTGGAGACATTCAAGAGAAAACTGGGCAACCATCTTTCAGATCTGCTTTGATTTGCATTGAGCAGGGGATGGGACTTGATGGCCTTATAGATTCCTTCAACTCAATTATTCAGTGACTCTGTATACAGTATACCAGGCTTGCCCAACATGTAGACCGTGGTCTACCAGTAGGCTGCGAAGGGTTCAAAAGTAGCCCACCAGCTATCAATTTAAAAAGTGAGGGAATAAGTTCTCCACCCCTCCCTCCCCCATCCCAAGGACAACCATTGCCCCAGCAAAGTTCTGGGTCTGCCAGCCCACTGTCTCAGTTGAGTGGGGCAGTTCATGGGCCATGGTGCATTGAAATCTGATCCCTCCAGAATGGATTAATTGGTTTTCAATGCATTCCTATGGGAAACTGCTGCTCTACTTACATTTTTTTTAAATTATGAGCATAAGTAGAGGTTTTAGTATAGTAGTCCTCAGGCACTTTGGGCCAGAAAAAGTTGACTTCGGCCTGCTCAAAGCTGAACAGCCCTGCAGAGTACTAATCTTTGGCATGTTGTTTATGTGTAGGAAATGCAGCTTCTTTTTCATTCTTCATTTTGATTATTTAGAATTCGGGTCCTCCCTTATATTCCACCTCTCTCTATCGTGGTTTAATTGAGGGGGAGGAATCCTTACAATTAATCATTTTAAGTTACGGACAAACACATATCTATACATTTCAGTTCATTTGCTTTCATCCCTTTCACTATGTGTCTACTGCAAAAAGAAAGAAGCAATTTTGATGTGATTGTACTAGGGATGGAAAAATAATGTTTCATTTTGTTTCATTTTGTGCTCCCCCCTGTTTTGTTTTGTTTTGTTTCATTTCTTATGATTTTTTTAAAAAAAATCATATGAAACAAAATGAAATGAAATGGCTCCCCTAGGTCCTAGAGGCACTAGATTTGGTGCCCGGGACTCTCGGAGCCATTTTAAATGGCTGAGATGTTATCAGCTGAATCCCTTTAAAACTGGCCCAGTGAGCACCATTCAATGACAGCTCAGCAAGAGCCCTCAGAAAACAATGGAACAAAACTGTTCATTTCAATGCAAAAACAACCATTTTGTTTAGTCTATAATGAAATGCTTCTTCATTTTGTTTCATTTTGTTTTGTTTCGCTACATAACAAAATGATGAAACAGCATTTCATTTTTTGTTTCCTGCCAATCCCTAGATTGTACTTATTACAGTTGGCACTAAGATTGTTTTTTCTCTGTGTTATTTCACCAAGATTGTTGGTATACAAGTGTGTGTGGTGTGTTTGATTTCCCATTTTGCTTTGGAGGAGAAGAGTCAGCCCAAGTGGGAAAGCTACATGGTCCCATATCACCCAGAAGAAGAAACAAATGGTAAAGCACTTCTGAATGCTCTACACCTAAAAAAGTGGGGAAAGGGTTGCCCTAACTCACAACTGTCATAATGAGTAAATATTAATTATTAGCTTTAGATCCACTAAAAAAATGCAGTGATGGTGCACACAGGTGTTTCGTCCTTGCTAGCCACACTGTGTGGAAATATTTGATGGTGACTCAGACAAAGTGAAGCTGCCTAAATGCCCTAAGAACATCCGATCTCACCTGATTTTTGGAAGCTAAGCAGGGTCGGCCCTGGTTAGTACTTGGATGGGAGACCACCAGGGAATACCAGGTGCTGCTAGGCGCCTGGAGTAGGAACTGGCAAACCACTCCAGTATTCCTGCCAAGAAAACTCCATGGACATGGAGTCACGAAGAGTCCGTCACGACTGTAATGATGCAACACAACACAACACAATAGACAAAGTGAAGACTACACAGGACATTTCCTCTCAGTTTTGACAGTCCTTTTCAGGGGTTCACTCCATATTTGGAACAGTTGGAAGGGGCCACTACCACACAGGCCCAATCCCTGTTTCTGTATCACTCATGATTGCCATTCTTGGCCTCCAAACTTTGAACAGGAGCTCTGCAAGGCCTTTGCACTTTCCTCTGTACATGATAATTGGCTGTGTGGGGAGGGGAAACCCTTGAAAAAGTATTTCAGTTCAAAGGATATATGCTTCTGATAACAATCATGAGTAGAGATGGGCACGACTTAGCGGTATTCCCGTTTCCGTTTCCGTTACTCGGTTCCGTTACTCTACGGAAACGGTAACGGGAATTACTCCGCCGGAATTCAAGCTCGAACCGACGAATGAATAATTTTGGTCTGATTTGTCGTGCTCATTACTTGCATCGCGCGATGCCACGCGGCACAGAAAAAAAGTTTTTAAAAGTTAAAAAAAACGGTTCCCGGGCCAAAAAGCAGGCGGAAAAATGCCTGCCGTGCCTCAGGGCACCTACCGGAGGGGTGGTTTGTTTCTGGAGGGGGGGTCCCGGCCTCCCCCCCTCCGTCCTGGGCTGCTCTGGTCTGGTGGGACTTGACACAGGCTCGCAAAAAGCCCAGTCTCGCCACCGGCCGCCACAAACGCAAGCGGCACGGACGGCGTATAGGAAAAAACTTTTAAACTCTCCCCCCACCCATTCCCGGGCCAAAAAGCAGGCGGAAAAATGCCTGCTTGACTAAGGGCGCAGGGCACCTACCGGAGGGATTGTTTCTGGAGGGGGGGTCCCGCCTCCCCCCCGTCCTGAGCAGCCGGACTTGAGTCGACATGCCATGCGGTGCGGGCGGGGGATCCAAAATGGGGCAGCGAACGCAATATTGTTTTTGAAATCATGGTCCAAAAACACACAAGCACAACAGAAACACGCGGAAATTTATAAACTGCCAGATTTTTTACAGTAGCAGTGGGTTTTTACTTGCAACAAAATGTCTCTCCTCTCCTCCTCTGTCCTCCATTGATTTGATTTTATTTTATTTTATTTACACCTGCGCAATGATGGGCTGCCCGAGTGGCCATGGCCAGCCATGTGGGAGTGGACGACCATGCAAATTTTTGGAGCCATCCCACCAATCGCATGGCCACTTGGCCATGGAGACTTCTGGGATGTGCCAAAAAGCCCCCTAAAACCTACCCTAGCCCCCTAACCCTAACCCTAATCCTTGACTCCTTACCCATACGTCACAGACTGTCTTCTTAGTGGGTCAGAGAGGCACCCAGAGGTGCAACCCACTAGCCCACCGTAACCTTACCCGTCATTAGCCTAACCCTAGCCCTTGCACTAACCCACCTTAACCCTAAGCCAGATCTACTTGCATTGCACTACACGCAAGTACGATTCCCTTCTTTGTGGGACATGGCAGGTGCGACCCAGTCCTTGACAGAGGGTCGTACCAGTGGACTGGTCTGACTGTCTGCAACTGGTATGCATATCCATATGGCTATGCATGCCATTTTGCAGCAGCAGGTGAGGAGAGGAGACCCCCATGTTGAGGGGTCTCTTGGAGCCTGCTGCTTCCCCTTCCTAGTGGGTGAGGATAGGAGGCACCCACGGGTGCCTCCAGGAGCCCGCTTTCCCTTCCTAGCGGGCCAGAGGAGGCACCCACCCCACAGAGGTGCCTCCAGGAGCCCGCTACCCCCCAAAAAAACCAGTACTAACGAAAACAAAAAAACAAAAAAACGAACCAACTAATTTTTGCGAATTTTCGCGAAAAACGGAAACGAGCCGAAACGGAACCGGCCCGACTAACGACAACTCGAAAAAAAAAATTTCAAGTCGTGCCCATCTCTAATCATGAGTTCTGTAATTTTCTACAGTTCCAAAAATTACAATTTAAGAGTGGACCACTGCTTTCCTACTGTTCCCATTTATGTATCTCAGTGTATAGTGCTGTGTTGCCTAACCTATGGCACGGGTGCCAAAGGTGGCAACTCGGAGCCCTTTCTGTGGGCACCTGACATTGCCCCTTCACAGCCATCTGTATTAAATAGCTGTATTGGCACTTTGCGAAAAATTAGTGGGTTTTGAATCGCAGTTTGGGGATCTGGTCTCTAAAAGGTTCACCATTGCTAGTATAGTGCACCTTTCCTTTCTGGCTCTATGTCCCATTTCTTGTCTGTCATTCAATTTTATCTGGGCCCAGCTGTGAAAGTTTGCCAAGTGCCCTTTGGAGGCACAAATATGGAGGTTATTAGAGCAGAGTTACTGATTTCCACTTACTGGTATCTGTCATGTTATGGATATATCTTCAAAAGATTCTTAAGAGTTGTTAAAGCTTGACCTCCCTTGGCTGAAAGAGACTGTGCTTTTTACCTGATATGCTTCTGCTACCCTCCCTCTGGGACTCGGTCTTCCGTTCATGTTAAATGGCCATGAACTCTCTATCTCTTGAGTTTTCGCAACAAAGCCAGAGAACTGCATTTTCCTATTCTTGAGCTTTCTAAACAGGCTTCGGAAATCTAGAGGATGTTAAACCAGTTAGTTGCTAATTGGTTCCATTCAGTTACAGTGGGAGCTACAATAGGAGATGTGAAAACAATCTTGTGTCTCCAAGGCTCTGGTGCTTTTATAGAAGAACTTTCCAGGTGCAGTATGGTGAGCCAGTACTTTTTGCCTGCAACTGGAAACCTCCAGATGGCAATCAGCAGAGCAAAGGAGACACCAGTGCCATTACCTCATAACATAATTGCAGAACTGCTTTTGTCACACAAAGCTTTTTCTCCTGCACAGAAAAGAAAGTATATTTGGAAGATGGTTATTTACCACTGCCTGAACAGTCAGTTCAGGCTGCTTTGCTTTTGATCTTGTTGATCTTGTTGTTTCTACTGCTGTTTTCTCTCCCTTTGGTTAATATTTAAGAGCAACAAAAAAAAAAAAGCCAAAAAGGAAATTCCATAGGCCTAGAACATAATCATTTTCCAAAAGGAAAGGAAAAGAAAAAAGATACAAAAAGAAATAATAAATGTCTGATATAAAAGAGTGTTGCATTTTGTGGAAAAGGCAACAGATGAAGCAAGAACCATTGTTTAAACCTATAAGATGTGGACAACTCCGATCTCTATGAAGGTCTTTTCCATTTCTGTTGTTGTGTGTTGTCAAGAGGAAATCAAGTTAAAGTAATCCTGATATGGCTTTCAAGGTGAGTGAGATATTTGAGGAATAGGCTTATCAGTTCCCCTCTTCCCTGGTGAACCTTCATGGCAGGAGTTCAAACCCATGTCTCTAGACTACTAATCCATCATTTTATCAACTGCACCACACTGGATATCCTTATCCACTGTGCCACTCGGGGTATATTTTAGCCATGTACAATTCCTCTGTCATTTAATAACCAATGGCAAATAAATACTAGAGATAGGGATGGATTTTAAAAATGTTGATTCATCAAGAGTTTATCAAAGCTGAAAAATAAATAACTTCATATATGTCCTGCTTAAAATTCTATTTTTAAAAATGTCCTAGCATCCAGAGGCCCCAAATTTCCAGAAACGCTTCCACTGGCTCTCCTCTACAAGTCCTGAAAGTTTGGCGAGCACTGGGAGTCAGATATCTGAGCTACATGCCCTCAAAGTGAGGCCACCACTATGTTGGGTGAAGCCTGGGCTTCAGGCAACTGAATTATACACCCACAGAGTTCTTCCCTAGTAAATTGTCCTTTAGAAACTGGATTGGGGACATCCAATCTTCACCAAACACGGAGAGATTGGAGAGGACAATAATAGAAAGTAGAGGTGGGCATGACTCAGCGAAATTTTCTTTTTCGTTTTCATTTTTTGTTTTCGTTACGCAACGAAAACGAAAATGAAAATTTCCCAGAAAACAAAACGAAAACGAAAACAAAATGAAAAATTTTGCCGTGTTTTTCATTTTCGTTATGACAGACACATCACAATGAAAAGAATGCTAACGAAAACGAAAATTTATCATTTTTGTTGTTTTTTTGTTTCGTTTCATAACGAAAACGAAAACAAAAAATGTGCACCCCCCCGAAAAATGAAAATGAACTGAAACAGACCCCTTAACGAAAAACGAAAAACAAAAAATTATTTTTTTGAGTCGTGCCCATCTCTAATAGAAAGCTTGTACAGTATTCTGAAAGGTTTTCACGGCTGGGATCTGATAGTTGCTTTCCAGGTTGTTTGGCATTATTCTGGAATAGAGATGGGCATGAAATGTGACAATGGCATATTGTTTCATTATTCGGGCCTGGGGGGCCTATTCTGGTTTGTTTAATATGAACCAAATTCTTTAGAAAAAAATTTGTTTTGTATTTGTTTGTTTCATAGCTTCCCGCGGCTGCAGGGAGCCCTCCAGGGTCGGGCGCTGGCACAAGTGGTGGCAAGCCTGCCGGCCAGGAGGCCATTCCCACAGCCGTGGGGAGCCCAGAACTGGTGGCAAGCCTGCCGGGAGAGCCGTCCTGCGGCTGTGGGGAGCCCTCCCAGGGCCGGGCGCTGCTGGAGCAGGTGGCATGCCAGCCAGGACAGCATTCCCGTAGCCGCAGGGAGCCCGCAGCCAGCGGTATGGTGGCACGGAGAGTTCCCGCGGTCATGGGGTGCCCTCCCTGGCCGTGCGCCGCCAGAGCCGGTGGCATGCTGGCCGGGAGAGTATTCCCGCAGCCATGGGGTGCCTTCCCAGGCCGTGTGCCACTGGAGCCGGCAGCATGCCAGCCGGGATAGCATTCCCATGGCCACAGGGAGCCCTCCCGGGGCCACACGCTGCCAGAGCTGGCGGCATGTCGGCCGGGACAGCATTTCCGCAGCCATGGGGAGCCCACAGCCATGGGCATGCTGGCTGGGAGAGCGTTCCTGCAGCCGTGGGGTGCCCTCCCAGGCTGTGCGCCACCGGAGCTGGCGGCATGCCGACCAGGAGAGCGTTCCTACAGCCACGGGGAGCCCTCCTGGGGCCATGTGCCACCGTAGCCAGTGTCATGCTGGCCAGGAGAGCATTCCCACAGCCACGGGGAGCCCTCCTAGGGAGGGAAGAGCGAGTTATAAACTCATTTCCAACCTCCATCCCGAATGTTCAAGACGGAAGCTGGAAACAAGCTTAAAGAGTGCACTCTTCCCTCCACCACATGGGATGGAGAGATGAGCAAGCTCTTTAAATCTCCCCCCAGTCCTCCCGGGGGTCTCTTCTTCCAAACACCGGATGACAGTGCCAGGCGTGCTGTTATCCGGCGTGGGGAAAATGAGACCCCTGTTCGCGCCTCTGCATGCAAAGGCACAAATGGGGGTCTCTCTAAGGGATCTTCCCCATGCCCGGATGACAGCGTGCCCGGCGCTGTCATCCGGCATGGGGAAGACGAGACCCCCGTTCGTGCCTCTGCATCTAGAGGCACGAATGGGGGTCTCTCTTTTTCCCCCCAAGCGCCCACCACTATTTTAGTTTTTTTTATTTTTACTTCGGGACTGTTCTCCCTCTTACCTTGAGGCTTTGGCCAAAATGTGGTAGAGTACTCGAGGCTGGCATGAGAGGAGAACTGGGTGCCGAAGACGTCCGAAAGGCTCCTTCCAGGACCCGATGCCAGCGCTGGAGCAGCATGGCCACCTCCCCTTTCCGCCTTGCAGCTTCCCACCGCCGGAGGATGGGTGCTCTCCCAGTTGGGGACCAGCGCCTCTGCCATGCCTGGGCTGGCTGAGGGCCAACCCAGGGAGCCGCTGCTGCCCGACAGTGCTTTGGCGATGGCCGAGCCGTGCAACAGGAAAGGGAAGGTTGGCTCTTGAAGGTCATTTTATTTTTATATTTATTTTATATTACTTCTGGGTTCTGTGCTACAGCTGTAGTGCAGGCCTTCTTTTCTTTTCTTTTTTAAAGCACCGACTGTGCGGCCCCTGGGTACCAGTCGGCATTAATAAATTATTAATTAATTAATAATAATTAATTAATTATTAATTTATTATTATTATTAATTTATTATTATTATTATTATTATTATTATTATTTTAGGGTGCCGACCAGGCCACCCTTGGGGCCTGGTCAGTGCTCCATTTTTTTAAAAATGTGCCGAGCTGACTACATGGCCATGCTACAGCTGTAGCGCGGCTGATGCCGTGGCAGAAGCCAAGCCCAAGAAGACTGGTCCGGACCTCAGACTACCACCAGGTAGGAGACATCACCTCCACCCCCATTAACAAAATGAACCTAACCGAACCAATTTTTCTCAGTTTGGTTCAGTTCATGTTAAATGTTCCCCTAGGGTTGTTATTCATTTAGTTACCTAATGAACCGAATAACGACTAATGAAACAAAAACAAAAAATCATGCCCATCTCTATTCTGGAAGTTTTTCTTCCTGACATTTCACCAGATTCTGTGGCTGGTATCTTCAGAGGGAAAGCAGTTCAGGGAATTAGGAGTTCTGTCTGTGCTCTGGGTTATAAAGTGAGACTGGGTTTTTTTAAGTTGTGGGAAAGAGGAAACTTGTCCTATGACTAATATGTGTTAGTCATTGTATTGTGATGAAGGGATTAAGAAATTTCACTGCAATCAGGGGTAGCAATGATCCGTGATGGGCGTCGTTAGCTGTTCTGTTGTATGAACTGATCACTTTTGCTTGTGTCTGGGTGAGAATAATTGAACTTTGACCTTTTGCAGACTGTAGTTTTCAGTACTGGAAGACAAGCTTTGTTGATTTTTAGACTTTCTTCTTTTTTGTTGAAACTGTGCTTATGTTTGTGGATTTCAATGGCTTCCCTGTGTAGTCTGACATAGTGATTGGTAGTGTTGTTCAGTACCTCTGTGTCCTGGAAGAGGATTTTATGTCCAATTTGTTTCAGGATGTGTTCAGCTACTGCTGATTTTTCAGATTGTTTTAGTCTGCAGTGTCTTTCATGTTCTTTGAGTCTGGTCTGGCTACTGCACTTTGTGGCCCCGATATATACCTGGCCACAACTACAAGATATCCAGTATACTTCTGTAGGGGTAAGTAGGTTTCTTTTGTCCTTTGCTGACTGCAGCATCTGTTGTATTTTTGTGGTGGGTCTAAATATTGTTTGTAGGTTGTGTTTTTTCATTACTTTGTCCATGTGGTCTGTGACTCCTTTTATGTATGGCAGAAATATTTTGTGTGAAGAAGAAAAACAGCCTCCAACACTACCAATCACTATGTCAGACTACACAGGGAAGCCATTGAAATCTACAAACATAAGCACAGTTTCAACAAAAAATATGAAAGTCTAAAAATCAACAAAGCCTGGCTTCTAATGCTGAAAGTTGCACAGTGCAAAAGGTCAAAGCTCAATGATTCCCACCCAGACACAAGCAAAAGTGGTCAGTTCATTCACACAATAGAACAGCTAATTACACACAACATGGATCATTGCTACCCCTGATTGCAGTAAAACTTCTTAATCCCTTCATCACAATACAATGGCTAACACCTATTTTCCTGCATAGGTCAAGTTTCCTCTTTCCCACAATTAAAAAAAACCCAGTCTCACTCACTTTATAATTCACAGCCCAAAGAGAACTCCTAGCTCCCTGAGCTCTTTGCCCTCTGGAGATGCTGGCCACAGAGTCAGGAAGAAAACATCAGAAAACATCAGGAAGAAAAATTCCAGAACATGACCAAACAGCCTGAAAAACTCACAACAACTATTAGGAAGCTTTTCTGAAAGTTTGAAGTCTCTAGATGCCTGGGGCAAAATTTCCTGGTGGGAGCTATTTGGGGGTACATAACTCAAGCACCAAAATTATAGAAATGAAACATATAATAGAATAATACCATGTTAACAACTTGCTGGAAATTCAGCAGGGTGGCATCCCTTGGGATGTTTATTCCTCAGTCAACACATGTATTGCCTATATACAGTACTTGTCTGGGAGATACATTCCATTCATCCTTTTGTCCTCCTGAATGAGGCTTTAGCACAGCATTGCAAGAAATATTTTTGCTTTAAAAATTCACAGTAACATACATAAGATGCCTATTTTTGAAGTGGCAGCTGGAATAATAATCAGAAGACACTCATCTAAACCTGCATACTATATGGCAACCCTTACTGATTTGGGTGTATTTTGGCATTTCATGGCCACATTCTTAAATTTATTAGGAATATTTTATAATAAAAACAAGCAAATTTGAACTTGAACTCAGTTGGAATGCCCTTTGAAATGATGGTTCAAATACTAGATTGATTCGGATCAGACAGTGGTCAAAAGCAGGTATGACTGCTTCTTTTTAATTGGTTTAAATAGAACATTAGAAACAAAATCATAGGCGCCAACACATTTGTATTTGTATTGTGTTCAAACATAGTGCATTTGATCCAGTTGCAACCAAGGTCAGAGAATTTCTAGAATTTCTATCCACAAAGCGCTTCATCATGCTGATTTCTAGAGTGGTCAGATGACTGAGGAAACTAGGAAGAGTAGCCCAAGCTCCTTCCTGGACTGGCAGGCCACCTGCGAAGGAGGACCCCAGCCGGGGTTGGGAAGGTTATGCACAGAACCTGTGATAATGCTCTTACAAAGGAAGCACTTATGCCTATATGTAGTTGCTAGACACAGTAAATAAAAAACCAAGAGTGGGGTGGTGGCAAAAGGGCTGACCAACAAAAAAGGCTGCAATGGATAGCATACCACTGCAGGCCTTCTTTGAAGTCTTATCAATGAGAGGAAAATATCTCCATTTTAGGAAATACTGAGCACTGATGGAATGTTAATTAGGCCCTTTGGGATTCTGAAGTACTTACAACCCATTGCCAATGTAAAATTTTATTTATTTATCAGGCAAGGACTCAGAAGACTTGGATTGAAGCCCCTGGTCATTCGTGGAAACTCATTCCTCAGATATCTCATATACGCCTAAAACCTTACTAAGGTTCCTCAAGTCAAATGCAATTTCATAGCACATAACAAACAAACAGTGGCTTTTGGTCAGTCCTATGATGTTGCCATGGCAAAGCTCATCAGATTTTGAGGCAGAGGAAAGATATTCAAATAAATAAATAAATAAATAAATAAATAAATAAAGGGCCAAACTCTGTTCCTACAAAGGCAAAGAAAGAGTGTTGTATTTGTTAAAATCACACCAACCATCCCAGTATAAGCACACCACACATGTCTATTCAAAGGCAAGTCATGCAAATTTCAGCAAGCTTTACTTCCAGATAAGGTGTACACACCTGCAGCTGCAATTAGATCTGAAGAAATTGGACTTCAAATGTTTCAAGGTGAATCTCTTCATTAGTGAAAAGTCAGGCTTTCTATAAATGATAAGTTCTTTGTAAATGTTTTTTCCCCGGAGTGAAGATTGGTAACTACCATGATTAAACTCATGGTTAGCTCAGTAATTTAGGTACTTGGCTGTGGAGCCAGTGGTTGGGAGTTAGATTCTCCCTCCTAGTGTTTCCCTGATAGCTGATGGTCTCAATGATCCACAGGGTCTTGCAGTTATATCACCACCACCACCACCACCACCAGAGAGAGAGAGAGAGAGAGAGAGAGAGAGAGAGTCTTTCTGCTATGTCTCATTCCCTTTATTTCCCTACATGGTTAAATACAGTAGTACTTTGGTTTACAAGCACAATCTATTTCAGAAACATGCTTGTAAACCAAAATACTCATATATCAAAGGAAACTTCCCCATAGGAAATAATGGAAACTTAGATGATTCATTATGGGACCTCAGTTTCCATTATTTCTTATGGGGAAATTTGCTTTGTCTGGGAGCTGGCGGGCATAGCAGCCGGGACCAGCAGCCGGGACCCACAATGTGGGCTGGATTCCAGGCACTGCCATTGGGCAGTACTGTGACCATGGTGCAAGACAGAGGTTGGGACCGTGGCCACAGCTAAGGCCAGAGGCCCTGGGACAGTGGCCATAGCAAGTGGTGGTCAGCCGTGCAGGCCAATAGCATCTCTCTCCTGCCTCCCTTCCTCACAGCGCAGCTCACCTCTTGATCCTCCTCTTCTACCACCATCTTGGGATCCTGCCTGGCAACATCCGGATGCCATCCCAAGATGGCAGTGATGACAGTGAAGAGGCAGAGGAAGAGGAGGAAGAGGTGACAGCAGTGAGGGACTGAGAGTGGCAGAGTGTGCTCATTTTGCAAGTCATTGCTCACAAAATGAAGCAAAATTTTTGTAAAAAAAATTGTAAAATTTTTGCTCATCTTGTGAAATACTCATAAACCAAGTTACCCCATACTCTATATCAATAAATTACATGGAAGCAAGTCTAACTCTTCATCGTGGCTATATATTGTGAGGAGAAAGGCCTCATTTTCTTAACCAAGTTACCAGTGCTTAATTACAAGAAATGCCCTATATCCCAAATATTATGGGTAGACACAGAAACATTGGATGACGTCACCAATGGTTGCCTCCAATTATAATTTAAAAATAACCATAAAAGAGAAAATATGTAATAATGTTCTGTCTTACAGCCACATCACACCATTTCCCTTTTTTCTTTCCCCTCATTCCTTCCAGTTCCTTTTATTTATCTTTGCTGTTTGAACTGAAGCAAGGATTTTTCATCAGTACTTACCCAGACTCTTAGTGGCAGTGACACTGTCTGTCCCGTGTCAGTTTATTTTTATTTCACAACATTCAGGATTCAGTATTTGACATTGCAGGTCACCATGGCAGGTAGTGTGAAGTCTTTTGAAAGAGCTTACATTAGGCTACCCTACTGTTCTTTGTAAAGCTTTGGAAATAATTTCAGAAGAGAAATCGCTTAAGAAAGGGTGATGCTATTGCCCTTTCCTAGGATTGTTTGGGCTTTCTGAATGTATGTGTGTTTAAGTCTTCCCCTGTGATGGATTTAAATGGCCCTGAACTGTTTTCTCTGAAAGCCTTGTGAATGAGACTTATTACCAGACATTTCTAGCCATGAATTGTTCACAACTGGAAATGGAATTCTGTGAGATAAGATTCTTCTCTATGAAAGACATTTTCTTACAAATATAGCCCTGTCTCTCTGTGAAAACATAGTTGTCGCATTGGGTTAGATGATCAATCTACCAAGCTCCACATTTTGTTAGCCAGTAATAGCGACCAGACAGATGCCTTCAGAGACCCATCACAAGCAAAGCATATTACATGCCCATAGTTGATAGCTTCCAATAATAAAGGACATTTAAAATATGTAACAACAAAAAGAGTAAAATTGCAAGTGTTGAGGTAAAATTAAAACAAAATGCTTCTTCTGCGATTGCCATGGTGACCCAGAAGCTCCCTTTGCCCTCTCACCTGTATGAGGGGAGGACTGAAAGCTGGGGATGTTGGCCTTGAGGAGCCAAGCGCAGGGATTGCTTTAAAAGCTTCCCACCTGGTTTCCCCAGCCTTTTCTTCAGTCAGTCATCCCACCCACCCTTTGTTTTAAGAACAAGATTTTCTGGTTACCTTGACCTGCATTCAAATTGGACAAGCAGGGAGCAGGTGTGTTTTTACCCATCCTGTTCTTAAATGTATGTTTGGTAAAGGGTTTTGCATTTAGTTTCAGTCCAATCACACTGGTGGATAGTGGCATAAAAGCATTAGTTAATAGGTGACCATAAGCAGCACCCAATAAGAGGGTGAGCTGGCCCACCTCCTAGCATTGAATGCTGGAAGGACTTGGTGCTGGGAGGTGGGAGAAGGTGCGGTCCGATAGGATAGTAATAGCCTAGAGGCAGGAATCTTGGGTTGTTGCTGTTGATGGATTCCCAAGCATTATTCAAAGTCACAACTTGGGTCTGATGTGGATCAAGGCCAGATCCATGCCTAGATGACATTTCCTCCCTACTTCTGCCCCCCCCTTTTAATGTAGTAAATTTATGATAATCAGTTCAATTAAGTGTGGCTTATGTTTTACAACCAACATTTGTGTATCACCTTGTTACTCCAGGCTGGGAGGGCAATGAGACAGCTGTACCAGTGCTTGGTAGTTCCTATTAGAGGTGGGCACAAAACAAAAATACAGCATTTTGTTATGTTTCATTTTGTCTCTTTAGTAATTTCATTTTGTTTCGTTACTAACAGGTTTTTAAAGTAGTTTCATAATGAAATGAAATGATTCTTAATTACTCCCCTGGGTCCTAGAGGTACCAAAATTGCAGGGGAGCTTCTTTGGACTCTTCCCTGTAAGCCCCCAAAATTTGGAGAGGTTTGAGGTTCAGGGGGCTGAGTTATTAAGCCCCAAAGGGGGGTCCCCTTAGGAGGAAATCATTTCTAATTGAGTCAGGAAGCCGCTAATCGCTTGCCCACCAGTGGGGGCTATTATCAGCTTCCAACTCAATTGGAATTTTTTTTCCTAGGGGGATCCCCTTTAGAGTTTAATAACTCAGCCCCCTGAACCCCAAACCTATCCAAATTTGGGGGGGGGGCTTACAGGTAAGAGTCCAAAGAAGCTCCATTTAGGTTCCTCTAGGATGAATAATTTCATTCCTAGTGGGGAAAATTGTGCTTTGTTTTGTTTTGTAATGAAACCTGTCCTACCATTTTGTTACGTAATGAAGTAATTTGTTATGCAACAGAATGACAAAATAGCACTTTATTTTTTGTTTTGTGCCCATCTCTAGTTCCTATGCACCCAAAACTTTAAAATGATTGTTTACTATTGGATTTAGAAGTATCAAATTGGATGAAATCTAGCATCTTAGACTCTTCCATGCATCTAATATTCATGATCATACTATTTCCCCAACCCCACCTTTTTTTTTGTTCGCTTGGAGAATTTCAACCTAGAGTGCCTCCAAAATTTCTGGGACTAATCAGTATGAGAGAGATGTCAAAAGAGTGGACACCTACATTTCAAAATTCAGTTCTGGTGTCCTCACTGTATGCTCGTTCACTGGAGTGCTCTGTTTCAATTTCATTCTTCAATTCTGCAGGAATTACATATTACTCAGGAGACTAGCTCACCGGCTGCAAATCCTCAGGCTATAAGAAAAGTAGAGAAAAGGATTCATGAATCATTCCCTTTGACGTTGTCCTCTTATGGATCAGCAGCTGATTAGAACAGGAAGAAAAGGCGAGGAATAAATGACAGTCCTCACAGTGGAGGGAAATAAGTGTAGGCTCCCTCAATCTATATGGGGACAGGTGCCATTTAATTTATTCGTCAATGACCTAGTCAGGCATGAGAAGTGAGATAGCCAAATGTGTGGATGACAGGAAATTATTCAGGATTCTTAGCCAAGGTGACTTCAAAGAGCTTACCAAGAACCTCTTGAAATCAAAACTAAGTGGCAAAAGAGACACACTGAGGCGCCAAACAAACAGACCCCCTAGCTTTACATATGGGGTATCTGAAAAGTGATCTTGGCACAGAAAGCTTTAAACAGCACACAGCTGTGTGCATGCTGTTTTAGGAAGCAAACCCCAATGGCTAGTATCCCAGTGTTTTTTACTTAAACCTGTGATGCGGCCTTATTAGAAATATATGGTAGCATACAGCTCTTCTCATCTCATTTAGGAAAAAAAGAAAAGAAAGAAATGGGAGGAAAGCTGGCAAACAGTTCAATCAGCATAAAGAAGGAACTGGAACAGTTTTTCCAGTAGTTTGCCCTCTGAAGTACCAAAGGGGAAAAAAAATGGTCACAGCATTATTTCTTCCCACTGCATCATTAGACTGCAATGATATACCTCATGTGTGTGAGGAAGATTTGTTACAGGATTAGTCGTGTAGAAGGGTGGAAGCATCATCTGCCTGGAATTCTAACGAATGATTAGCAGGCAGGTTTGCCCTATTCCTGTACTCCAAATTCAGATGTCCTAATTTTCCCAGCATATAACTATTTGCATATTTTGCACACTGCACATCAATTGTGCATATATTATGCAGCTCGAGCACCTAAATTATTAGTGGTTCTGGTAGCATTCTTATCTGATATCTCCAGCTTTCTGTCATCAGTTTTTACTGAAATTAAAAAGGGAGGCTGTGTTTTCAATTTCTTCTCTCCTCACTGATTATATCCTCCAACCCATGAGGTTATTTGTATATCTATGTACATAACAACTGATTACTTACTACTCCTCAATATGTGTACAATAGGAACAATTCCAATGCATTTAATTAAATAGGGCACAATGCTAAAAAAATGACAAATGGTACCACAAGACTTGTTGCTGGCTTTGGGTTTTTTGTTTGTTTGTTGCTTTTTTACTGCAGAGAGTCATCCCTGCCTCACCCACAACAACAGAAATTTAAGAAGTGTTTCTTTGTATTCTAGAGATGGGCACGAAGCACTTTGTGGCACTTCCTCCCATTCTGGACATTTTGCACTTCAGGTGCCTTCTCCACTCACACATACCCTCCCCCAGTCAGCTGCCCCATTCACAAGCCCTGGTGTGCCACTCAGTTCATCCTCCTCAAACAAGGCTGTCGGGTGGGGGCGGGATTCTCTTTTCACAGCTGGTAAAGGAGGAGGTGGTAGAAGGGAAGTCCAGGCTACTGCCTGAACCAGACAGTCAGCGATGGAGGAAAACATAGGCAGCGCATGAGTACTTGTGAGCAGGATAGCCACCCAAGACGGAGATGAGCGGGAAAATGACTTGTGGTGCTGCACATATAAGTTGGAGAGAAGCACTATTTCAAACTATATCCTAATTTAGGATGGAATTAGAATCACAGAGTCACAGAATAGTGAAGTTGGAAGGGGTCTATAAGGCTATCAAGTCCAGCGCCCCCGCCGCCGCCCCCCCCCCCCCTTGCAGGGACACAAATCAAAGGGTATCTACCAGGTGGTTGTCCAAATTATCTCGAATGCCTCCAGTGTTGGAGTACTAACCACCTCTTGAGGTGATGGGTTCCATTGTTGAACTGCTCTACCAGTTAGGACGTTTTTCCTGATATTCTCTTTACTTGAGCCTATTGTTGCGCATCCTGCTCTCTGGGATGTTTGAGAACAGATCCTGCTCCTCCTCTGAATGACAGCCCTTCAAAAGCTGTAAGAGATCAAAAAGGCAAGGAGAGCATGGATCCACAAAGTGACAAAACAGTTGGACACAACTGAACAATTGGAATAAGAAGCTAATTCAGTGTGACAGAATTATCTGTCACAATGAATTATGTATGAAATAATATAATATGAAATATAGTATGAAATCTCTTCATGGTACCAGATTTTGCTTCTTCTCCTAGCATATAGTCTTTCTATATTCTTACTTCCAATGGGTCTTTTTCCTCTTCACCACCTTTGGCCATTGATCCCTTAAAAAACCCTGAAAGGAACACTTTTTGTTATTATAGCATCTCAGATCCCCCTATCATGCAGCCAGCCTGAAGGATTCATCGGATTTGTACTGTATATAAAAGTATAAACTGCCTATGCACATTTAGTTAAATATAAGACTTCTTTAAATAAGGACATATAGCTGAGTAAACCATCCAAAGAATCCTATAGTTGCTCCAAAAGCATTTACATCTAGAATCAGTGTTTCCAAAAACATTGTCTCAAAACCCATTTCCAGTACTCCAAGCTTTCTTGCAAATGTAACCATAATAATCTCACACCCACACCCACACACATCTCTTATTGCCCAAAGCTTAGAAACATTGCTTTTTTAGACAAAATCTCCCAAAATCCACCAGCCAGCTGGGAATGTTGACAGCTGTAGTTATGCTTTGTTTTTTAAAGGTTTCTAAGCGCTGCCCTTGTATTTCCCTGCTCTTCTCAGAGCATCAGCAGCAGCCTCCATGATATCAGAAGCCTGTGGAAGATAACTTGGCATTTCATATTGTTCTTGGCCACCAAGTAAAGATGCATGGTTTAGGGAACAATGCTTCTTTGAATTAAAACTCCTCTAATCCCCTAATCAGTGGTCTTGCTGATTGTATGATCATCAGATTTATTCAAAACATATGATTCTCTTAAGCACAGTGTAACATGGCCATGCCATGTATTCAGCAGAAAATCCAGAACAGTCCATGAGGCATCTTAAATAACAGAGTTGTACAAAAGTTCTAGTCTAGCTGCCCATGACAAACTCAGCACAGTTAGGAATAGCTCCTTTCGAATGGCCAACTACCTACCCAAAATAACTGTTCCCAAGTTTAGGAAAACTTTCAGCTTAGCTCGATTTAATGTTCTTCCCTCAAGATTGCTGGAAGGCAGATACCAGAGTCTGCCAGTTGGTAGATGTGTTTGCCCTTGTGATGAGGAGACTATTGAAACTATTGATCATGTCCTCTTGGAGTGTTTCCTTTATCGGGACATCAGGAGGACTCTTCTCCAGTCTATCTTGCAGCAAACTCGGGGGGGGGGCAAGGGAGCTTTGTGTTCTACACCTGCTTGCAGATAAAAAGCCGGATGTAACTGTGGTGGTGGCTAAATTCTGTGCCACTCTTCCCTGCCCACTTCAGGTGGTGAGGTCAGATGATTGGCAATGGCCATTGCGTCTTTATTAGAGATGGGCACGACTTAGCGGTATTCCCGTTTCCGTTTCCGTTACTCGGTTCAGTTACTCTACGGAAACGGTAACGGGAATTACTCCGCCAGACTTCGAGCTCGAACCGATGAACGAACAATTTTGGTCTGATTTGTTGTGCTCGTTACTTGCATCACGCGATCGCGCGATGCCACGTGGCACAGAAAAAAAGTTTTTAAAAGTTAAAAAACCCGGTTCCCGGCCAAAAAGCAGGCGGAAATATGCCTGCCGTGCCTCAGGGCAGCTACCAGAGGGGTGGTTTCTGGAGGTCCCCGGCCTCCCCCCCTCCTCCGTCCTGGTGCCTCAGAGTCAGGGCACCTATCAGAGGGGTGGTTTCTGGAGGTCCCCGGCCTCCCCCCCTCCGCCGTCCTGGGCTGCTCTGGTGGGACTCGCCGCAGGCTCGCAGCAGCAACAAGCCGCACGGCATGAGTCTCGCTGCCGGCTCAAGCGGCACGGACGGCACAGGAAAAAACTTTTAAACTCTCCCCCCACCTATTCCCGGGCCAAAAAGCAAGCGGAAAAATGCCTGCTTGACTAAGGGCGCAGGGCACCTACCGGAGGGGGGGTTTCTGGTCTGGAGGGGGGGTCCCGGCCTCCCCCCTCTGTCCTGGGCTGCTCTGGTGGGACTCGCCGCAGGCTTGCAGCCAGCAAAAAGCCCAGTCTCGCCGCCGGCCGCCGCAATTAAAGCGCAAGCAAGCGGCACGGACGGCACAGGAAAAAACTTTTAAACTCTCCCCCCACCCATTCCCGGGCCAAAAAGCAGGCGGAAAAATGCCTGCTTGACTAAGGGCGCAGGGCACCTACCGGAGGGGGGGTTCTGGTCTGGAGGGGGGTCCCGCCTCCCCCCCCCGTCCTGGGCAGCCGGACTCGCCATGCCATGCGGTGCGGGCGGGGGATCCAAAATGGGGCGACGAACGCAATATTGTTTTTGAAATTGTGGTCCAAAAATACACAAGCACAACAGAAACACACGGAAATTTATAAACTGCCAGATTTTTCACAGTAGCAGTGGGTTTTTTCTTGCAACAAAATGTCTCTCCTCTCCTCCTCTGTCCTCCATTTATTTTATTTTTATTTTTTTTACACTGCCCAGTGGCCTGGTCAGCCATGTGGGAGTGGACGACCATGCAAATTTTTGGAGCCATCTCACCAATCACATGGCCACTTGGCCACTGAGACTTCTGGGATGTGCCAAAAAGCCCCCTAAAACCTGCCCTAGCCCCCTAACCCCCTAACCCTAATCCTTGACTCCTTACCCATACGTCACAGACTGTCTTCTTAGTGGGTCAGAGAGGCACCCAGAGGTGCAACCCACTAGCCCACCGTAACCTTATCCGTCAGTAGCCTAACCCTAGCCCTTGCACTAACCCGTCTTAACGCTAAGCCAGATCTACTTGCATTGCACTACACGCAAGTACGATTCCCTTCTTTGTGGGACATGGCAGGTGCGACCCAGTCCTGACAGAGGGTCGTACCAGTGGACCAGGTCTCACTGTCTGGCTGGTATGCATATCCATATATGGTTATGCATGCCATTTTGCAGCAGCAGGTGAGGAGGGGAGACCCCCATATTGAGGGGTCTCTTGGAGCCTGCTGCTGCCCCTTCCTAGTGGGTGAGGATAGGAGGCACCCACGGGTGCCTCCAGGAGCCCTCTCTCCCTTTATAGCGGGCCGGCGGAGGCACCCACCCCACAGAGGTGCCTCCAGGAGCCCGCTACCCCCCCCAAAAAAAACCAGTACTGACAACGAAAAAACGAAAAAACGAACCGACTAATTTTTGCGAAGTTTCGCGAAAAACAGAAACGAGCCGAAACGGGCTGCCTCCGACACACGACAACTCGAAAACGTCATTTTCCCTAGTCGTGCCCATCTCTAGTCTTTATCCTTACCTCTTCTTATGATGTGGGTTGGAGGTGGTCTAGAGCATGGTCATGGTCCCAGGTTGGAGACAATTCTAGACCTATTGAGTTGACTACTCTGTTATTGGGCCTACTGGGCTGGAAAGATTTTACCTGCTCTGGCTTTTATGTAAATGTTATGCCATTGTGTTATGCTGTTCTTGTGTGCATGCTTTTATTGTTTTATACGCTTTTATTTTGGTTTTATGTGGAATGTATTTTGTATTTTGTCTGGTCAGTGACCGAAATAAAGATCTATTCCTATTCCTATGCTATCTATTAAAATGGCAGTCATGTCACTAATAATCACTCATTAACGATGCACATGGAAAAGAGGGAACAGGATCATTTTTCATAGAATCCTTGGGCAGTGTACTGACTTTAACCCCATATCTCTGGTTCTAGAAGAAACCCATTGAATTTTACCCAGTCCAAGTTCCAATAAGCCCTGCTGAGTTTGATTTTCTAGAACAGAGGGTGGAAGATGCACCCCTCCCCCTGATACAGACTATGCTGGTAAGGCTCACGTGCACCTATTGAAATTCTGCTATCAAACAGTTGTAACACAAGCTGAAACCATTATTATAGTTTTGGAAGTTAAAGTCCCATGCATGCAACAAATTACTTGAACCAAAAGGGTATGTTAGATGGTTTAAGTCTTACTGTCCTTTGTTATGGAGAGGTAGCGCACGGGTGTAGTGTTCATGGGCTATTGACGAACACTGCTTCTGTTTTTCCTATACTGCTGCCACCAACTAGCTTATCTAGTAAATTAAAGCCTTCAGACTGTTTTTAAGTTGAATAAAAACAAAGGAAGTATATTGATTACAAAGCAGAATCTAAAATCATTAATGGTAAAATGTTGAAGTACAAACAAAAAGATGAATCTTGCTCTAACCCATTTAAGTTTGATTACTGATAAAGATGAATAAATGCACACTCAGTTCCTAAGTTTACTAACTCTAAACACTTACAGTTTCTTCACAGACACTCTAAAAATCCTATCTCTTCTTTAGCCCTCTCTGATTCTCTGCCCTTTAGCACTCTCTGGACTTTTCTTCAGAAAGTGTATATCGTCTTCTCAGCAACTATCTGACTTTTCTTCAGAAAGTGTAGGAACCTATCTCTCAGCCCCTATCTGGCTAAAACAATGCTGAACAGTGCCTTAAATCCTCTCAGGCCACTCTCCAGTCACTCTGATTGGCCTACAGACCCAGCAATGAGCACAACCCCCCTCTCATGCATTATGCATCATAGGCCAGTACTTCACGTCCCTTTCATTGCAGTTCCCGGTCCCGCCTGGCACCGGTGTGAAGTAATCTTACTGCACATCCATTGTGTGATTACGGGAGTTTGTCTTGACCACGCCCCCTGAACTGCTATTTAAGTGGGATGAGCGATTCCCCCCCCTGGCCTCGGGAATCTGCTTATCTCAATTCTCATTCCGAGACAAGAGCCTGTGAAGTAAGTCTCGTTGCGGAACGAGTGCCGATTGTAGCTCATTGCCATCTAGTGGCAGGAGTGCAAAGTGACATTTGCCTAAGGATTTAGCAATGCAGTGCTGAGATTTTAAAAGACAAATGCCTTGAAGTTTGCTCCGTAACAGATAGAAGGCAAGGCTTCAGAGAATCGAAATATTGAAAAATGGAAAAAAGAGAATGAAGGCATAGAATTTCACATCTCATCACGGAACGAGGATGTGCGGTAACAGTCATCCCAGTATCAGCAATCATGCCTGTGGGTACACGGGAACAGGGACAGAAGTGGGAGAAGACCATGTGACTCCTACCAATGTCAACACGCAACAAACTTCCTCCCGGAACGAGAATGGACATGAAGTAAGCGTCTTACAGGTAAATGCCACAATGGGGTCTTTCTTTTCCCTAATGGATTATAGCACTAGGAGCTTCTGCAACCAAATTTAGGGTTCTTTCCTCTTCCATGATCCCTAAATGGAATTCCTGAAGCAATAATTGTGTTTCCTATGTTTACCTCATTATATCTATTTTAAGTAATTGCGCAGAAAATAAAATGCGCAGAATAGCAACTGCATGATGCACAGTGAAATAAAATTATATTATTTATACTACTAATATTAAAATGGTGCTGAGGTACAAGCAATGTGGATTTTTCTCTTAATTTCTTTTCTCGCTGTACTTGCCCACGTAGTGCTGGATAGCTCAGTTTGATTTCCTGCAGTGCCATCTTGACCCGGGCTGGACTTGATTATCCATAGGGTTCTTTCCAGGTATGCAGTTTAAATTATAATCATATTATTACATCTACTCTCCCTTCTTTTCCACTGAAGCATGCATAGATATTTTGCCTAGTAGTATGCTTTGCATTCTGTTCTTGCACAGTTCTGTTATACAGTATCCATTGTTTCTTGATTTTACAAAACATGGTTGTTTCTGGTCATCATATTAGAGGGAAAGTCACTCACTGTGCAGAACAATATCCCTGCTGAACAATTGAAAAACAGCCAGTGAACAGGAGGCTAGCTCAACACAGGAGGGGCAAAAGCTCAGGACCAGAATGAGTGGTGTACCTTCATTTGAAGGACAAAGGACACTCATTCAAAGATCAAGATGTAACATATTAGACAGAGAAGAGAGGTGGTTCAAGAGAGAGGTCAGGGAAGCCATTCATGTGTGTATTGAAAACCTCGCTCTCAACTGAGGTGGGGGACTCAGCCACAATTTGTCTGTTACTTATCATTCTGCCCTTTCATCAATCCCAGACAAATCAGAAGCACTTCACAC
Source organism: Phrynocephalus versicolor (assembly GCA_023846285.1). NCBI lineage: Eukaryota > Metazoa > Chordata > Lepidosauria > Squamata > Agamidae > Phrynocephalus > Phrynocephalus versicolor. Next base: position 13,875,818 of record JAHTLZ010000122.1, read on the forward strand.
CTCCACCAGTAAGGCCACAGCTGACAACCCATACTTAATGGAGTTTGGGAAGGGTTGCATAGGTTGGACTTTCTTGCACCCTAGGCCATTGTCCACCTAATGAGCCTGTTCAGGCCACCGTCCACCTAATGAAACTACACTGGTACCTCTGCTTACGAGTTTCACCCGTTCCAAATGAATGTTCTTAAGTCAAACAACTCTTAAGCAGAGCAACCCTATCTAAAAAATAAAAAAATAAAAAATAAAAAAGTAAGTAAGGCAGACCACATCTAAAATTTGTAAGACAGCAGTTAAAACGCCAATGTTTCTTTTCATTCTTCAGTTAAATTGGTTTTAAGTCGAGCCATTCATAAGTAGAGGTACCACTGTATTCAGACTAGGGTGATGTGAAATCAAAGTGAACTCTAAATGGGAGGCCTCACCACTAATTTTTTTCAGACTGTCGAAACTGCTTGGATTAGTAGCGAAATGTTTTGATTTCTGAAACACATCTTATTCACATATAGCATTTCTTCTTTCCTTTCCAGGCTTCACATTCACTCCACCTTGGCTCACTTTGTAACACACCAGTATCGAAAAACAATTTAAATCAATACAAACAGAGCTAAGCACTCATTTCACTTTGTAGTCATACAAAGAAGATGCCTTTTTCCCTTTAGTACAGCTCACTTCATAAGTACTCTTTGAGTGTCCTTCATTTGGCAAAGATAATTAGTTTCAGTTACTTTAACAGAGCAACTCTTTGCCTTCAAAGAGGATATTATATTTGCCTAATTGCATTTTAGTGCTAAACATTGTAAAGGATAATGTTCCTCAGAATAGCTTTTCTGTTGTCTCTTTACCTAGGAGGAAGCTAACTGCCTTCAGTTAGGGTCAATAGAAATTGGCTATTAATTTGAATAAATGATCAAAAATGCACAAGCCATTGAGTGCAATGAGCTGCTTCACCCAGTTACATCCTTTGGACTGCTCTTAAATAATGCAAAAAAAGATGCTGACTTTTCATTTATGTTACAGACCAGCCAAGAAAAGAGCAGGCTGTCCATTCAGCCTTTTCTTTGTTGTTGTAGCACCTGGTATATTACTTTCCAGCAAGTCATGGAAAATAAAATTAGTAGATAGATAGATAGATAGATAGATAGATAGATAGATAGATAGATAG
>JAHTLZ010000122.1:13876989-13921698 GCA_023846285.1 Phrynocephalus versicolor
TAGATAGATAGATAGATAGATAGATAGATAGATAGATAGATAGATAGATAGATAGATAGATAGATAGATAGATAGATAGTAGAGATGGGCACAAATAAAAATGGTGTTTCGTTTGTCATTTGTCGCTTAGGGGGTCCGTTTTGGTTCATTTCTGTTTTTTGTGAATTTTTGCAAAAATTTGTTTTCATTTTTGTTCATGTGTTACAGTTTCATTACAATTTATTTCAATTTTTTGTGATTTTTGTGATTTTTTAAAGCAGTTCACTGTATTGCCGTAACGAAAACGAAATGCACGACAAAATTTCCAGTGTTTCTGTTCATTTCGTTTCATTTTAGAGACAAAATTTGTTTGTTGTTTCGTTGAATAACAAAATGAAAAAACGGAAACAAATGAAAAATTGTTCGTTTCGTGCCCATCTCTAATAGATAGATAGATAGATAGATAGATAGATAGATAGATAGATAGATAGATAGATAGATAGATAGATAGATAGATTAGGACTCTCTCTCTCACTCTCTCACTCTCTCTCTCACTCACTCACTCACTCACACACACACACACACACACACACCACCACCACCACAAAATCTAGCCTGAATTAGAGTTTCTAGTGCCAGAGAGGTGGAGCAGGTGAAAGGAAGCTGCCTGAAAACCATAAATGTGCAGTTTTAAATAGATCTCAATTCACTGAAAGTTCCTCTAAGCTACACCTCAAATGTCTGAATATGGTACAGCAGCAAACATTAAACATGGAAATATCCATCAAAGATTACTTTTTGTTCTTTTTTGTGGTTCATGTGAAGCTGCAAATAAAGCTCAAGAAAGTGATGTGAGCAAGACTTATTTTATGTTATGTTATTTTGTGTACATTAGAGGTGATAAGAAAGGGAATTGTATGAGTATTAGTTGTGTAATCCAGATATGCAACATTTCCAGGGGATGGCTGGTGGGGAGCCTAAAGAACCAAGCTGTCTAATTTCTGTAGAGCAATTACTGGGAGAGAGTCCACACAAGATTTTTTTCAATTATTATTTAACTTTGTATCTGCCTTAATTACAGAACTCTTCCCATCGGCTTAAGAGAGGCATTTCCATTTAAGATTTTAAGGGAGTCAAACAACCAATAAAATCAAGGTTCCCCTTTCATTTCTTAGGTAAGCAACCAAGAAAACCATAGAGGAATCTGATGGAGAGTTTATTGTATCAATCTATCAGGCCTTAAATGTGCTTCCTTTCAAAAATTCATCTTTAAATCCAAGTGCAGCGATGGCAAGACACCAAGTTTAAAATTCTCCAACTGTCAATTGCTGTTTTACTAATTATCTGGCTTCCAATGCAATCATACAACCGTAATCATTCACCTCATGCCTGGAAACATAAGTCTTGCTCTTTTGATGAATATTTATAAGACAGTGTAAAGCAGTCTACTTTCTTTTCCCTTTAGGCAAGACAATTTGGAGTTCATCAATATGTATTACCAAGGACTTTTATAAAAGGCACTTCAAAGGAAATTCATCAGGCATTCCTTTTGTCTTGATTTCTGTTAGACTGATACTTCCTTTTGACAAGTATCAATAAATTATCCTCTGATGGCCAGAAACTTGATGTCTTATTCAGAAACTTCCTCACACAGCATAATTTGGCATTAAGTTTCCCAAGGAATTATTAGCATCTGCCCAATAATTTAAAGGAGGAGAATGCAGTGATGAGAAATTATGAACAATAGAATCAGGGTATCTTTTCTATGTGTGGAGGCCATGCATTGTTGTCTAAGACTTATTTTGTCTCCACGGCTTACATCCTTCCCTACCTTTCCCCCTTCCAAATTAAAAAAATAATTAAATTCCATGGGGTGGTGAGAAAGAGGGAAGAATAAATTTTGACACTGGCAAATGCAAAATGAACAATAAGCAGCTTAAAAATAGTTTAATGCATCAGGTATGCAGAGTGTTAAATAACAAATTGCCTTTCTCCCAAATGTTATATCACCTTTCAGCCTTTGGCCCATGGAAGGAATAAAAATTTCTGGTCATAAAGGGTATTAACATTTAAAAGTATGTAAGAAATGTCTCCTCTAATGCCTCCCCAGCTTCTTGTCTCATCAAATGATATGGCAATTCTATCAATAGATTGAAGAGTTACAGGACAGCAAGCGGAATGCACTGTGAAACCCAATGCTAGAATAATGCCATGAATGCGTTGCATTCTCATTCAGGAAAGGAAGAGTCTTGCAACCAAAATGCATTCACAAATTCCTTTTTGCGCCTCATACATTTCTGCAGCAAGAAGTCTAAAAAGAGAGACATCAGTGCTTTATAAAATCTGTTGGAATATTTGGCGAGATTTACATTTCAGCTATTACAGGGCTAATGTGCATGTAGAGTATTATGGGCTGGATTTAATGTGAAGAGCGAAGCTGATTGGTTGTTGAGATCACACCACTTGGAATGTTCTGGTAGAAGTCTAGTTAGTGTGTGCGCCTTGTATTCTTAGAGAAGAGAAGCATGTTCCTAGCCTAGCAAGATGTCTGTTAGAATAATTATTGTTAGGAAACCTCCCATGTACCCTTCAACTTCTAGTTAAATAAATAGTTTTTTTCATACAGTAACACAAGAGGTGTCTCTCTCATTAAAGCAACTGAAAATCATCTGCAACAACCGATCCAACAAAGATCCCCAACAAAACCCAAGTAGAGCTAATTACCTAAATCCTCTCCTTCCTCAGCTGTGAAGCCTCCTTTAAGGCTTCTTTTTAAATGTTGGATCTTGTTTACTTAGCTATTTATTTTTTTCAGAAGAATTAAAAGTGCACGTAGACAACACTGCCCCCTCTTCCTTCTGTTACAGAAGGTTACAGCATTTTTTCTGTGTACAAGACTATATTTTTGTGCAAAACTGTTAGACTAAAAGTGAGGATTATCTTATACGTGGAAGTAAGCCAAGAAGAGAAATGGCGCAGTTGCAAAACTGCCATTTTCGGTTGGAAAAGTGGGGGTCATCTTATACATGAGGGGGTGTCTTATAGATGGGAAAATATGGTAATTCTCACAGACCTTTCAGAGTTTACTCATCTTTTGTCCAGAAATGTCATAAATGCATTAAGGCACTTGCAGCCAAAATGCATCCAAAAATTCCTTTTTGTGCCTCATACATTTCTACAGCCATCAAAAAAGAGAGACATTTGTGCTTATGTTCTTAAATAATAAATTTTAACAACAATAAAAAGCCCTATAGTTTATTAATCTGGGTTATTGTGCTTCCTTTATCCTTGATCCACAATGTCAGGAAAGGGTCAGCTATTGCTGCATACTATCACACCCACAGAAGGAAATAAGATGCTAAGCTTTACATAGAAAAGCCTAAATATTGAGAATAGAGATGGGCATGACTTGGAAAAAAATTTCGAGTTGTCGTTTCTCGGGACGGGTCCGTTTTGGCTCGTTTCTGCTTTTCGCGAAATTTTTCAAAAATTTGTCGTTTTGTTTTTTGTTTTTTCATTTGTTGTTACTGCTGCGATTTAGCGCGACTTGACTTCCCAGAGCATGGGGTAGGGGGTATGTGCTAGGCTTAGGGTAATGGTTAAGGTTAGGGTGAGTTAGTGGGCTGTACCTCTGGGTGCCTCTGGCCCACTAAGAACACAGTGTACTGGTGTATGGATTCGGTTTCGGGTTAGGGTTAGGGTTTAGGGTTCGGGTTTGTGGGCTTTTAATGCCCTCTCTGGCACACCCAGAAGTCTCAGCAAAACCTGGCCATGCGATTGGTGGAATGGCTCCAAAAATTTGCATGGTCCCATCCCATGGCCAGCCCATCATTGCGTGTGCGGAGGTGTAAAAAAATAAAAATAAAATAAAATAAAATAAAATCAACTGAGATGTATTTTGGCAAGACAAACCCACTGCTGCTACTGTAAAAATTCAAGCATTTAAAATAGTTAATTTTCGCATTTTTCTGTAGTGCTTTGGTGTGTTTTTGGACCACGATTTCAAAAAAAATATTGCGGTCGCCATTTTGGATCCCCCCGCCCGCACACCACATGGCAAAGGCAGACGAGACGATGCCCCCCCCGCCTGGTACCAGCAGCACAGCAGTAGCACCAGCCAAGGAGATGGGGGGTGGGGAACCCCCCCCAAATAAAACACCCTTCTGGCCTGGTAGGTGCCCTTAGACAGTTTTCACCTGCTTTTAGGGCCGGGAAACGGTTTTTTTTAACTTTTTAAAACTTTTTTTCTGTGCCGCTTGGCATCGCGGGATCGCCGTGATGCCAGGAACAACAATGACAAATCAGACCCAATTATTCTTTAGTCAATTCGAGTTCGAGTTCTGGCGGAGTAATTCCTGTTACCGTTTCCCTTCCGTAACGGAAACGAGTAATGGAAACGGAAACGGGAATTCCGCTAAGTCGTGCCCATCTCTAATTGAGAACCCAAATGGCAGCAGTCAAGATGGTCTGTATTGTGCTCACTATTTATTTATTTATTTATTTAGAATATTTTACCCTGCCTTGCTCCTTGGAAAAGGACCCATTAAGAAGGGACAATACACAACCAAGAACATTTAAGATCTCTCCAAATTTAAGAACAGTAAATTAGAAGAGGCATCTTACAACATTAAAAGGCAGCATTAAGGCTAAAAACAGCATGCAAACAGTTAAAAGAAAAGATATTTCATTATGAGAGACAGAAACTAAGATGGAAAACACAGGTGTTATTATGAATTCAATCTAAGCAATCATGCATGGTAATCCATCTAAAAGTCACAATAGGTGGTCAGTCATTCAGGGCATGCTTACAAAGTGCAACCAAGGAAGGGAGAACCCTAGAAACTGAGTCCTTTTACTTTTTAAGCAGCTGGCAATTTTTTGCCCAAATACAAAGCAACTGTCATGGCTGTTTTTTGACAAGTGCGAATCATTGGAGACTTCAACCAGGATCCAGGCCAACCCTGTTTTATTGTTAGCCACCCAGAGTTCTGTTTCGGAAGATGGGCGGGATATAAACGTAACAAATAAATAAATAAATAAACCCTCTGAACATAACATCTTGATAAATTTCCTATAAAAGTCCGAAGAAGGATTTGTTTGCTATTGCTATACTAGGATCACATAGCATTTTCATTTTTGTTAGAGCTCTTCAAAAAAAAAAAAGAGGGAGGGTTAAGTAGTTATGCATTTGAACTTTTGATATTTTCCCTTCATTTGCCCTCGTTTTGTTTTACAGTACATCGTTATGTTTAATTTGCTGGGTTTTGGCTCCCGTTAGTTTGCTATAATATAACCTTTCACTGTTTCTCAAACACACACACACACGTACATGCATGCGCGTGCGCGTGCGCGCACGCACGCACACACACACACACACACACACACACACACACACTATCACTTCCTAACAGTCACAGATGAGAGCATGACAGTGTTAAGGGGATTAGTTCAGTGATAAGCCATTACACACACAAGAATGCCAAAGAGACCAGTATTGGATTAAAATCTCATTCCCCCCCTATTGCTTGGAATCCTAAGGAACCTAAGAGGAGTCCATTCATTCAGCCATTCACTCCACATGCATACTCGCCAAGGGACACTTTGTTCAAAGGATGGACATTAGAGATAGACACCAAACAAAAAACAAAATACTGTTTCATCGTTTCATTACATAACAAATTGTTTCATTATTAAATGAAACAATACAAACCATTTCATGACGAAAAAATGAACAAAGCCACCAAAATATGAAGAGATTTGGGGTTCAGGGGGGTGAGTTATTCAACTGCAAAGAGAGCCCCCCCCCAGCAGTAACTGGAAAAGTGCTGTGTACGTGCCACACCAGCAATAGGTCAATTTATTACTTCCCCTTGCTTAACCCCTATATTGCTAACAAGTGCCGTACAGCACTTTTGCAATTGGCTGGGGTCCTTCTTTGCAGTTGAATAACTCATCCCCCTGAACCCTAACATTTCTAAATGTTGGGGGCTTGCAAGGAATAGCTTGAGGAAGTTCCCCTGTGATTTCCATGTCACTAGATGCATGGGATCACTATTTTCGAGTACATCCCATGCATCTAGCAGCATGGAGATTGCAGGGGAGCTTCCTCAAGCTATTCCATGTAAGCCTCCAACATTTGGAGAAGTTTGGGGTTTAGGAGGCTGAGTTATTAAACTCCAAAGGGGGTGCCCCAGGAGAAAATCATTTCTAATTGAGTTGGGAAATGGTTAATTGCTCCCCTGCAAAAGGGGGGGGGGTTATTAGCCACTTCCCAACTCAATTAGAAATGATTTTTTTCCTAATGGGATCCCATTTGGAGGTTCATAACTCAGCTGCCTAAACCCCAAACCTCTCCAAATGTGGGGAGTTTACAGGGAAGAGTCCAAAGAAGTTCCCCTGCGATTTTGGTGCCTCTAGAACTGAGGGGATCCATTAACAAATTATTTCATTTTTTTCTTTCCAAAAATGTGTTACTAAGGAAATAAAACAAAATAAAATGCTGTATTTTCGTTTCATGCCCATCTCTAATGGTTGGTTCTTTTCCAAGAAGTGGATGTCTGGTCACAGCAGCTGATAGGATCTAGGCCCAGCCTCTGTCCATCTCCATCTTTTTTCTTACAGACAACACTGATGCTAGGGTGATACTGGGGTGGAGTCCTGCACCCAGGTGGCTGCTTCCTCTGAAACAGTCTGTTAGCCATCTCATTCTTGCACCACACACTTTCATTTTATTTATTTGCAAGAAAGTCCACCTTTTCCTTATCTCATGGATCCAACTTCTCATTTATGCAAGCACTGCAACTTCTCCGGACTTATATAAAAGTCTTGTGATATAAAATTGAACCAACCTGCCTCCATTTTTGTGTGTCCTCCTGGTTTTTCACCTCTTGTATGGCCATGCATTCTATTCCCAACAAGAGAAAGGAGCACCTCCAACTATGATAAGTAGATGAATTCTCTGCAAGAAAGCTGTAGATTTTCTCAGGCCTGTCCATTCCTAGACACAGGTACCTCACACTCTGGGCTCAGCTCCTGTGCACAGATCATTCCAATAGGATTCATTGTGGCATCATTTTGGCCTATTCTTGCTTAAGTAAACTTCTTGACCCACCACATTGTGAAGCAGTCTCTACATAAAGATGTTGAATCAGGCAGAAAAGGAAGTGAGATGTATGTTTAAATTCCCCATTCTGCAAACCTGCCATGCTACCTATGCAGGCACATAGTGTGTGTGGGGAGAAATAACATTGTTGATTCCTATTGGTACTATAAGCATCTGGTTATGCATTGCAGTGTGTGTGTGTGTGTGTGTGTGTTTCAATGGCTGTGTACAATCAATAGCACAAGTTTCTCTGTGTGCTTTAGAATAAATACAGTATATGCACAATGCAGGATAGTTTCATTAGGGACAATAAAATCCAGAATAAAAATTATACTTGCTTGATAAGATGTGAAGTATGGTAAAGTGAAATATGAAACTGCCATATGATGCCTATCAATTATCTGGTGCTTAGAAAAAAAATTGCATGACTGAGCATTTAACAAAATATACCATCCTAAATTGCTGATTGCTCTGCTTTGATTCAGTTTGGTTGTCAATTAATGAAATTAAATTTGCCCTTTGAAGAAAAATACTATTTCTTCCAGAATCCCATTATTGTTTCGACTGAGTGGAAGATACATAATAAACTTGTGAAGTTTGTTATCATTCACTGTGATTTGGAAAGCTAACATATATATTTACACTACATGTAATGCCTCCTAGTTGGGTATATCCATGCTTCATTACACTATCATCACTTACAAAATGGCCAGCCTCACATGCGCTGGAGATGTACAGTAAGCAAGGTGTAATCAGATAGCAGTTTGTTCCTCCTGACATGTATTGAGATGAACTGGGCTTTGAGAGATTTATAAAATGGTCAGCATCATTAGTCAATTGTGTTATCAGTTCTTATGATAATTTACTTTGGTGCCAAAACCCTGCTGACTCCTTCAAAGAAAATTCTATAATTCTCACTTATAAAAAGAAGAACCAGTCTATTTCTAGCCCATGTCATTACTGTATGACTTCTGTTGCATCCTGTTTCCATGTTATTTTAAAGTAAATAAAGTTTCTAAATATTGATTTTTCAAAATATGTTTTGTAACATAGTTCTCTTAAAATACATGTTTTAATTCAAAGTCACATGTACAGCCCATCCCAATGTCATCACCACACTAATATAAAGTAGCTATTGCTGAAATTTAGTGCAGGATGACCTAGTAGGCTTCATTGGTTGATAGCAGAGATGGGCACGAAATCAACTTTTGGTTTGTTTCATTATTTGTTATTTGTTTCATTATGTAATGAAACGAATAATGGACTGCCCCCTCTAAGAGAAACAAAACAAAATGAAACAGAAATTTCCATTTTGTTTCAGTTCATTTCATTTGCCGGTGGTGTGTCCTACCTGGTGCTGCTCCTGGCGTCCCCCCCCCCGCCCCCCGCCGCCCCCCCCCCCCCCCCCCCCCCCGGGGGGGGGCGGGAGGGAAGACTACCGGCCACACTACAGCTGGTAGGTGGCCACATGGTCAGCAGTAAAAAAAAACAATAAAAATACAATGCAATTTTTAAAAAGATCCAGTGTGCGGGCCCAGTACAGCCCATGAGCACCGGACCTGACCCGCCGGCCACCGAACCAGCCTGCAGGCCAGCAAAAGTTTTTTTTTATAAAGCTGACTGGCCCATGCTACAGCTGGTAGGTGGACCATGTGGTCGGCAGTAAAAAAAAAGACAATAAAATCAAAATAAAATCAAAATAAATAAAATAAAATAAAGGAGCACTGACCCAGCCCCAGAGGTGCCTGGGTTGGCACTCTAAAATAAAGAAAACATAAAAAACAAAAAACAAGCAATGACCCAGCCCCAGGGGCTGCGTGGTCAGTGCTTGAAAAAAACACAAAAGGTGCTGGTTCCAAGCCGGCACATCAAAAAGCCCCTGCCACAGGGCCCAGGATCAGCTGCCACCACCACCCGGTAAGGTCCCAAACCAGTTTGGATTGGTTCGGGTTTGTACGAAATTTTTTGAAAAAATTCATACAAACCTGAACCAGAACCGAACCAAGGGTGGGCCTGAAACAGACAAACCCAAACTATGGGTTTTCTGTTTCATGCCCACCTCTAGTTGATAGTGATATGAACCTGGTTCTCCACTGTCATTTTTTTGCTTTTGTTTTGTTTTGTTTTTGTTTCAATCAGACTTTTAAAGAAAGCTTATATTTCACCTTTCATGGTGGGAACCCCTCTTTTTTTTCTTATTCCAACTCAAAATTCCTTTCCCAGAATGCAAGTTGTTGAGATCTCAGTTTTCTTTAACTTTGTTTCTTTTTGGCACTTGATTGTCTTAGATAAATAAACAACAAAGAATTACTTAGAAGTAGAAATGGGCACGAAATGGAAACAGAGTGTTTCATTTTGTTTCATTTCACTCTTCATTTATTTTGTTTCATTAATAACAACTTTTTAAAAAGAATTTTCATCATGAAATGAAACAATTTGTGTGTGTGTGTGTGTGTGTGTGTTGTATCATTACAGTCGTGACTGACTCTTCATGACCCCATGTCCATGGAGTTTTCTTAGCAGGAATACTGGAGTAGTTTGCCAGTTCCTACTCCAGGCTGCATACAGCACCTGGTATTCCCTGCTGGTCTCCCATCCAAGTACTAACCAGGGCCGACCCTGCTTAGCTTCTGGAATTAGGTGAGATTGGATGTGCTTACTGCTTAGGGCATCTAGGCAGCTGAAACAATTTGTAAGGCTATATAAAGAATGGGGAAAATAATGGGGAGCTTTCCTTTTTTTTTTCTTTAACAGGGAGCCCACTGCCCTAAATCAAAGATCCTCCTTAAACATTCCAATCAATGGGGAGAAAGGAAAACAAATTAGTTTAAAAATAAACCTCTGCTCTCAAGACAGCTGGATCAAGAGGCTTGTCACCACTAGGACAAATCATTTCATTTCCGAAACAAAAAATGGTGTTTTGTTTCTTGATGACACACTATTTGCTGTTTTGTTTTATTTCATAATGTTTCATAAGCATACAAAATGACAAAACAGCATTTCATTTTTCATAAGGTGCCCATCCCTACTTACAAGGCATGGTGTGAAGTGCCATTGCGCGTCTTGGACACAGGTATTCCCAACTTTTCTCACCATATAGTTATAGAGAGGTAATAAATTCTGTTAAAGAATGATTTATCAGAACTGAGAGATTTGTAGGTCTGATAAGCACTATTACAACAAAGAAATAATGCAGACTTATGCCACTGAGAAAATTTCAAATACTCAGTGCTCTTCATGTTTACACATCCAGCAGGCTACATGTACTGTTGATTATACATAAAATATGCAGAAATATAGGCTGACTTGCCATTTTTAAATGAGCTCAGTTGACTTATGGGGTTTATTGGTCTGGTTTGCTTTCACCCTCCTTCTGTTTGCATATTTATTGAACTCCCTGGCATGGAATTAGTGTATGTATGTGAGCAGTGGATGAGGAAAAAAACCTAAAATATGCTTTAATATAATGGTCTCTTTATACACGAGCTGCATAAAGAGTGAATGAGCAAAACAGATTGTGAAATTCTATATTTGGGTGATTAAATGTGCAGTTAAAGAACCACAGATGTGCTAGTGTTACACCAGAAGGGTAAGTTAATATCTCTTCTTCACCAACCTTAAGGGTCATTTGTCTCTTTCATCTCCTGGCATATTCATCATCACTCACTTTAGATTATGAGCTTCTGCATTAAAAAGACCATTAAAAAGTGTAAATGTTGAAAGTCCTGCTAAATCATCCTGAGAAATGTGAAATGGGACCTTTCATCTGGGGGCAATAAGGAACTGTCAAAGTGCTACCATACCTTTCCAAACTTTATTCAGATTTTTTTCCAACCCCAAAGAAAGATGACATACATGTCAGTATCTTCAGTTTTGATTATGGGTGTGTGTGTATGAGAGAGAGGAAAAGGACATTGATACAAGTATGTGGGTGCAGCTATATAATGGATAATGTGTATATCCCATTCTTTTAATGATTTCGTGGATTTCATTCACTTTATGGTCACATATCTTAGTAGAAGATGATCATATATCCCTCTCATAACAAATACAATGTCCAGACAATTACATGGGTGGGTGGAAGTGAGAAACTATCAATATATGTTTGCTGAATCATTGTCCAACTACATACAGGCAAACCTCTTATTAATGATAATTACTGTGCTCTCCTTGCTCTATTTATTAATTAAACCTCAGGTAGGATGCTGAAAGATTAAATTTCAGATAAAATGTTCCAAGATTGATGACACTGCGTAAGAGGTGGGTGGATTTCACCTTCTTTAATTTTTAGGAGTCAGCTGCAGAGGTATCAAAGTGACACCTTGTGAATACAGACCTTGCGTGACACTCCCATCACTTTTGCTCTAGAACTAATTTGGGGATTTTCCTGGATGACTTCCAAAACAAAAGGACACTGCTTGTTTTTGATAACATACAGTTCAGTAATGCCCTTCACATGTTAAGTCATGAATATTTACCCTTAAAGCCACTTAAAGAGAGCATTGGCACTGCGCACCAGCTCATTCTACCAGCAAGTAGTCCAAAGTTCACCTCTGAACTAGATACAACCTAAGGATGCTTTTAAAACTCTTATAGTAAATAAATCATAGTGCGTATTCTTATCTTCTTTTAAAACACACACACACACATACAAGCAGGAGACAAAATGTTTGGGGTGCCTCCTTTGCAACACAGCCACTGGAATAATATTATGAAATAGACAGGTATACAGAAAATAGGTTGCACTGGTGAATTTTTCATTAGAAGTCAATAGACCCTGTAAGGGCACCAAATATTAACTCACTTACCTTGTGCTCTTTGCTAAAAGGTTAATGGATACATAAAAATTGTCACTGTTACAGGGGGGAAAAACAATGCATAACAAATAGCACAAGCTTGCATATGTTTTGGCCTTTGTTCTTGGTTTTTAAGTTCAAGGATTTTTTTAAAAAAAAATCTAGCAAGTTCAAAGCACTTTTCTTTGAAAGAAACCTTTGGTTTAATAGAAAAGTTTTCTGCACAGAATCCTGGGCTACAAAACTTCAGTCAAAGTTGGATGTGATTTCAAGTCATTGCTCTTCATGTCCCTATCTCCTCTTACTAATATCGCAATAAGCATTATGACCAAATTGAGTTGGGTCTAATCCCAGGCAAGAATTAATCTTAGTCCCACATACAGTAGACTCTTACTCATGAATGAGACATGTTAATTGCATTTGACATGGCCAATCCAGCTCTTTGGTGGTGCCCTTAGTCCTCCTCTGAAAGTTGAGTCATGGCAACTGGACTTTTCTTGTGAGATTGCATTTTATGAGCAATGCATTTTGTGAGATCAAAACATTTCCCTGCCCTTCCAAGCAGCTTTGTCAGTCTGAGAAAAGTTGGTAGCGAGGCCAGTTGGTAACTTTTCTAAGATTGACGAAGGTGTTTGGGTGAGCAGTGAAACGTTTCTATCTTACAAGAAAAGAAATCCAGTTGCCATGACTCAACTTTAGGATAACCTCACCTGGATGACTGAGAATCTTCAAGACATAATGTCTTTAGTCCTTCTTCCATCCTAACCTCTTTCTTCTACTTGGTCCCTATGACAAAATTCCCCACCCATGCATAGCCTTTACTTTCTATACTTCCACTACTCCACGTCTAACCATTATCAATATTAAGTCAGAATTTACTTCTGAGTAAACAAGGATAACACTGCATGACTTTCAACACTAAAGTGGTGCATAAGTTCATTTGTCTTACAGAACAGTGAAGCTTAGAAAGAAAGAAAGAAAGAAAGAAAGAAAGAAAGAAAGAAAGAAAGAAAAATATTTTTAAGGAAGTACGTGGTAAAGACCATTATTAGTGGAGCAACTTTTATATATTCACATTGAATGTAAATATGATGTAACAAATCTGAGAAAATTAATAGGAAGGAATGTTCACTGCCTCTTGGAGCCACTTTGGTTGATGGTCTAGTCCAGGCATGTCCGAACTTCGGCCCTCCAGATGTTTTGGACCACGCCCCACAGTCCTTTGGCAGGGGGCTGGACTAGATGGCCCTTGAGGTCTCTTCCAACTCTATGATTCTATGATTCTATGATTCTTTGTTCACATGCCATAGCATTCACAAGAATGCCTGCCTGCATCGCAGGGGTGAGGGGGGCAACGGTCTAGTTTTCAATTATTTTTGTCAAGAGGTTCACCTCGTGTTTCTTTCTTTTCCTTTTAGGAGCGAATGGGATTTTTTTTATCTGCCCAGACCCATATTGTCATTTTGCAACAGGCACATATGCAAACACACCATTTCACCATGTTCCAAGTCAGGGACTGGTCTTGAGATCTCCTTCATGCAATATATGTGCTCTAACACCACTGATGAAGTGCCTCTGGGCTTTGAGGATGTGGTTGGTGGCACCTTACGAGCTTTGGCATGCACTGCCCCAACTCACTTGTCACTCATGGGATGCTATGAATGAGGTAATTGAACCAAGGTTCACAGTGTTGAAGCATGGGGGACTTCTTGACTAACAGGGGCAACAATGTAATTAGCTGTCCCACTCAAGCTTCCTGATCAGCTGCCATCACTAGTGGCTTCTGTTCTCAGCCAGGGAGGCCCTTGCCAGCCTCAAAACGAGACACCATCCCTGAACCACAGGCCAGCCCAAGATACATCATCGTTGCTGAAGAAAATCAGACAACAAAGAAGGTAGCTAAGAGCATCCAACATTTGGCAGGGTGAAATAAGCCGGGATTAACATTAGGCGTCTAAAGTCTTCAACCTTACATTTTTTTAAAAATCAGCAAATACTTCAGAGAGAGATTGCTTTTTCCACAAAGACAATGCAAGCATAGTTCACTTCCCTTGACAGTATCTTCTAACAGCCAAAAGGCTATTATGTTGGATCTTATTTTCTTTAAAGGTCTCTTTTACAATGCTAACCAAGTAGGAATACATTACCTTTGGTTTTGTGGAACAGTGCCAAAGAAAGTGAAAACTCTAAAAAATAAAAGTTGCCTGCCTGAACAATGCTCAAGTTACATCTCATCTTGCATGGCTTATTCACTGGTGCACAGGTGTCACTCATTCAGTCATTCAAAAGAAGGCATGTCAGAGAGAGTGAGCCTTTCCATACTCTTGCCTCACATGTTTGCATCATAACCAGACAGTGCTACAGATAAAGGGGTTCTACCACCACATCCTTGAAATTCTAAGAGGGAACTTGTGGTCTCCAATTAGGGATGTCTCATTCAGTTAAGAGGTCCTAGTAGTTTTGAGGCCACCATAGGTCAAATGGTCTAAAAGTAAAGTGTGTTGGAAACAGATATGTCCATGAATAGGGCAAAGTAATTAAGCCATTTATATACTTTCGGAGCAGACTTCTCCAGCCTAGTACCCTCTGGGACCTGTTGAACTAGGATCCCAATTATCACCAGCCACCCAAACTGATAACCACATTTCCTACAGTTTATGAAAGTTGTAACACAACACATGTGAAGAGTCCCACATATGGATATATATCTAATGCAAGAGTGGGTAGAAAGTCTCATCTTAAATTGTTGCAGTTAACAATATGCATGGATATAAAGTGGGATTTTTCTAACTGAACATCTTTAAACGTAATGAATACTAGAGATGTTTTAAAATACAGTGGCGGTAACCCAAACAACGTAATCCTGCCTAATTATTAATCTTGTCAGGTCTGAAGTGGTAGAACATACCCGGTTGAGATTAGACAGGACACAGGATTCTTCTGCTTATAATATGTTATTAAAATAATACATGCTCCCATGGCACTGCATCACTTTGGATGTCTCTCAGGATATAGCATTTAAAGAAGTCGCCCTTGCTCTTTTGAGCAATTTTGAGTTTTTGACACAAGCTAACTTGATTTTTTAAAAAAAAAAATCTGCCATTTTTCTACATTTCCTTTTTGACCAGACTTTTCCAAATCCTTTCATTGATCAGCTGTAGTGCAGATCATTCACTTTCAGATAGAATATAAATAAATAGACAATGTAGGAGATATCTTTTAGTTACATTTTTAATGTACCTATATTCTTATAGAGCCGGAAGTGATTAGCACATCAACCAAAACTCTACATCTAGAACAATGGTACAAACAACACTCCATACAAAACAATTAATCAAGATGTCAAAATCTGTGATTTATGTTCATTGTTAGACTAGTCTATGAGGGAATATAGGGATTAGGGGTGGTCTATTCATTTCGGAAGCTACCAGTTCCAAAACAACCCGCATAAGCCCAGCTGGTGTTTGGAGGCCTCTGAAACACAATCAGCCAATCCCTTACCTTGCTCTGCACCCACACGGGGCTGAGCTCCAATTAGGAAGAAGACTCCAACGTCATTGTTCCTTCTCCCTAGCGCTGGACAATCATGAGCTGTGCAAGGAAATACATCATATCACCTCCCTGTCTGATTGGCCAGTGCCAGGGAGAAGGAAAGATGATGTCAGAGGCTTCTTCTTCATTGGAACTCAGGCGCAGAGCAAGGTAAGGGATTGGCTGATTGTGTTTTGGAGGTTTCTGAACACCAGATGGGTTCATGCAGGTCATTTCAGAAACAGTATCTTCAAAATTGAATAGCCCCTCCGTAATAGGGATTAGAGGTGGGCACGAATCAAAAAATGATGTTTCAGTTTTTCATTTTTGTTGCGGGTCTGTTTTGGTTCATTTTCATTTTTCGTGAATTTTATGAAAAAAAATGTTTTGTTGGTTTATTTTTCGTTTTTACCTGCTTTTGCACGATTTAAATTCCCTCCGCGCGGGGGCGTCTCTGAACACCCCAGAGCAGACGGAAAACACTAAAAAAAATTGATGCTGGCAAAGACACAGTATAGACTAGGTACGAGGGAGGCTGCAAAGGCAGCGGCGGGTGTTGCACAGGGCACAAGGCAGCCACAGAGTGACTGCACTGTGGGGCAAGGAAGGGTACTCACTGAGAGGTATGCACACACGCAGGGAGGCTGCAAGACTGAAGCTAGAGAGGAATCTCTTCTTTCTCTCCCCTAAGAGCCAGGCTGCAGCCAGCAGGAACACAGAGACACACACCTGCATGGCTAGACTAAAGTGAAAATAACACATTGCAGAGACACCAATCCCACCATAACTCCCACCGCAGACTGCAAGGGGGACGGGGGCCACCAGAGTTTTTTATGCCCTCTGTGGCTGCCAGACCTGCCCAGTCTGCAACCTGGGCATACTATTGGTTGAAGTTGTCCAAGAATTTACATGATCCCATCACATGACTTGCATCCATTTTGTGGCTGACATCCATTTTGTGTCATCCTTAAAGGGAAAAGAAAAAAAATACATCACGATGGGAGAAAGACAAAAACAAATGTGTTAAGGACCCCAAACCCCCTGGTAGGTGTTATCAGGCAGAATAAATAATTATCACTGCATTTTTACGGATGTCCAGGACATTTTAATACCCAAGAAATCAATATTAGGCATCTGGCAGTCATTTTGGGTCGATGTCCCCTAACTCCCCTTAAAGGAAAGAAATACAGTGATCTGAGAAAAGACATAAATGCACATTTTAAGGACCCCAACCCCCCTGGTAGGTATTATCAGGCAGAATAAATAATTATCGCTGGGTTTTTACGGATATTCAGGACGTTCTTTAACATTTAAAACAGCTTATTTCATTGCATCGCCATTAACGAAAATGAAACGTAATGAACCTAATTTTCTTGGTTCAGTTCGGTTCGTTCCAATTTCATCATCAGGTTTGTTATTCGTTTCATTATGTAATGAAATGAATAACAATTAACAAAACAAAAAATTCATTTTGTGCCCATCTCTAATAATGATGTGACACTTTTAGCTCCTTGATCTATTGGAAAACCAAGGGCAAGAGAAAATCTCCCTTTTCTCTTATCTAGATTTCTCTTTCTAAGATAGATAGATAGATAGATAGATAGATAGATAGATAGATAGATAGATAGATAGATAGATAGATAGATAGATAGATAGATAGATAGATAGATAGATAGATAGATAGATATACACACATACACACACTTATTTTTCACTTTATAAGATGCACCTGGCCATAAGACACACTTAGTTTTTAGAGGAGGAAAACAAGAAAAAATGTTTAGCCCAAGGTTTCATGGCGGGAGGATCCTTGCTGCAAAAGTGGAGGGCAGAGGTTCCATGGAGGAGACCTCCTTGCAAACGGGGTGATTTTTGACTGAGGAATCCAACTGCAAAAGTAGAAGTTTGCAACCAGGTGATTAGAACTGTTCAACATCTATGTGAGCCCACTGGCAGAGGTCATAAGGAGATTTGGAGTCTGCTGTCATCAGGACGCTGATGACACACAGCTCTATCTCTCCTTTTCCACCTCTGCAGTTGAGGCTGTCCAGGCCCTCAACCAGTGCCAGTCATGGCTTGGACCAAGGCCAACAGACTCAAACTCAACCCCGAGAAGACCAAGGTGATGTTCTTCAGGACTTCCCCTTCCGGGTACGGAGGCCCTCTACCCAGCCTGGAGGGCGTTTCCCTCCAGTTGGTGGACAGCGTCCGGAATCTGGGCGAAGTCCTGGACCCGGCTCTTACCATGGAGGCCCAGGTGGCCACCATGTCCAGGAATGCTTTTTTCCATCTTCGTCAAATTGCCCAGATTCATCCATACCTTGATGAGGACTCCCTGAGAACTGTCGTACAAGCGTTGGTTATCTCGATAATAGATTATTGCAACGCTCTCTACATGGGGTTGCCCTTGACTCTCCTTTGGCGACTGCAGCGGGTGCAAAAAGCGGTGGCCAGACTGGTGGCGAGTGTGCATCTGTACGACCACATCACCCCAGTTTTGGCCCATCTGCATTGGTTACCCGTTGCGTTCCGAATCAGATTCAAGGTCCTGGTTTTAATTTATAAAACCCTCCATGGCCTAGGCCCTGACTACCTGGCAGAGCGGATCACCCAGCGGTCAACTCCGGCCCAACCAACTAGGATGTCGCGGGCACACTCGCTATGGGTGGCCATGCCCAGGGAGGCTCAGAAAACTTCTACTCAGAGTCGAGCCTTCTCTGTGGCTGGCCCCACCTTATGGAACCACCTCCCTAGCGAAGTGCGCCTTGCACAGTTCCTGGCAGCCTTTAGGAAAGCCTTAAAGATCATGCTTTTCCACGAGGCGTTGGGTGACTTACATTAATTTTTTTTCTTTCCACCATCTGCTTCCTGCTTTTATGTCATTAGTTAAATTGTCTAATTGTTGTTGTGTGTTCATTGTTTGATTTGATTATATGTTGTTTCTATATTGTCGTGAACCGCCCGGAGTTCCTTCGGGAAGACAGGCAGTATATAAGCCTTAAAATAAATAAATAAATAAATAAATAAATAAATAAATAAATAAATAAATAAATAAATAAATATCTGGGGAATCCCAGATTACCAAAGGGGGGCTTGTAAATGACGTGATCGGAACTGTGGAATCCAAGCTGCAAAAGGGGAGGGCAGAGGGTCTGTGGAGAAGACCTCTTTGCAAATGCGGTGATTTTTGACTGGAGAACCTTGGCTGCAGAAGGGGAAGAGTGGGGGGGGAGGATCCCTGGAGGAGGCCTCTTTGCAAATGAGGTGATTGAAACTGCGGAATCCCAGTTGCAACAGGGAACAGGAGAGGTTCCGTGCAGGCAACTTGTGATAATCTGTGTTATAGAATCATAGAATCATAGAGTTGGAAGAGACCTCAAGGGTTCATCTAGTCCAACCCACTGCCATGCAGGAACCCCATCACAATATTTCTGACAGATGGCCATCCAGCCTCTGCTTAAAAACCTCCAAAGAAGGAGACTCAATCACCCTCTCCCTCTTCAATATGACATCCTTTCAAATATTTAAACATAGCTATCATATCCCCTCTCAGTCTTCTTTTTGAAAGGCTAAACATTCCCAGTTCCCTAAGCCGTTCCTCATAAGACATTTCCTCCAGACCCTCAACCATCCTGGTTGCCCTCCTCTGCACCCGCTCAAGGTTTTCAACATCCTCTTTAAATTGAGGTGCACAGAACTGGACACAGTACTCCAGGTGGAGTCTAACCAGAGCAGAATAGAGTGGTACTATCACTTCCCTTGATCTAGACACTATGGTTCTGTTGATGCAACCAAGAATCGCATTGGCTTTCCTAGCCGCCACATCACACTGCTGACTCGTGTTCAATTTGTGGTCCACCAAGACTCCCAGATCCCTTTCACAGGTACTGTTCTCCAGCCAAGTATCCCCCATCCTTTATCTGTGTAATTCATTTTTTTTACCTAGATGTAGCACCCTACATTTCCCTCTGTTGAAATCCATTCCGTTAAGCTTTGGCCCAGCACTCTAATCTGTCAAGGTCTTTTTGGATTTTCATCCTATCCTCTAGGGAATTAGCTACTGTATTTGGTCTATAAGACACACAGGCATTCCACAACCACACTCACGGTGTGGGGGTGGGGGTAGTGGTCACTCCACCTACTCCACCCCCAGAAAATACAGCAGTCTGCACATAATGATTTAAATTCATGCACAGGGTGGCATTTTTCTTTCACAAGATCCCCTAGAAGAGATGCTGACTTGGACATAATTTATTCAAAGGCATAGGTGAAAACAGGTCAAAATCAAATCAACAGGAAAAACAAGGCAGGACTCCTATTTTCTGGGGAAAGACAAGAAATTTCAGACATACAGGCAAGACAGTTATGGGGTTTCCAGGATGTTTGGCCATGTTCTGGAGGTTTTTCTTCCTAATGTTTCCCCAGTCCTGTGGCTGGCATTTTCAGAGAGCAGGAGTACAGGGAGCAAGAATTAAAAAAAAAAAAAAACACACAATCTCACTCTCTACCCTAGAGCACAGAGAGAACTCCTAGTTCCCTGATCTCCTTGCCCTCTGAAGATGCCAGCCACAGAGACTGGTGAAACATTAGGGGGGAAACCCTCCAGAATATGGCAAAACACCCAGGAAAACCCACAGCCATCAGACCCCAGCCATGAAAGCCTTCAAGAATACATACAGATAAGTCCCTGGGGACAAATATTAGCATGCAAAACATGGGAAATCACCAAGAATGAGACATTTTTCAAATATTCCTCACATGCCTCCTCAGAAGGTATCTGGTTCCCTTCATTCTCTTTCTACTCCCCGTCACCTTTCTTTTGCCTCTTGATTATCCACTTGGCTTTGGTGGTTTTCTTGACACTGATTGCTATTAAAGGGGACGGGCCAGTATTGAAGGCAACGGAGATGGTAATCTTAGAGACTTTTAAGATGTAAAAAAACAGAAATAAAAACCAGGAAGGACCTTTAGCCAGGCAACTGTTAACAGTGATTACAACCAATCAGTAGAATATGGACCAGAGCTTCCACATTAAACCCCAAGAGAAATGAAAAAGCAAAAGAGTTAACATACCCAATCATAACAAAATGTCTTTTGTTTCCAAAACCCTTCTGCTCATGGGATGTCCTTCCTATCCAGAGCAATCTGTCTACTGTCAACCTCTGCAAATTATGTTCTTTAAAAATTATAGGATATGATTAAGGAATGTGAACATTACATCTTTGCAACATCACATGCATAAAACTAATACCCGAAAAGCCACCCACACTAGGCAGTTTTTCCCTGTATCAAAGTATGAATGAGACCTGGAGGAATGTTATTATAAACATCAATACTTGCCTGATACCAAGAAACCTGAGAGGTGACCTCAGTTCTCTTCATCATTCACTGCAGAGGGCAAATGAACCCAAGAGATACATCTTGGGAAGTTCAGACAGAGCATACAAAAAGTTAGCCGGAGTTATCAGCATAGACTACAAGTAACGAAGCACTTATTTGTCAAGCCATCAAAGTACACACACACACACACACACACACACACACACACACACACCTCAGTACTATGTCAATTGATAATGTGGCCTCCATTATGTCATATCTCCACTCATTTCTCACTGTGTGAACTAATTGTTCCATATGAAGGCACAGCTAGTCTCTGATATTTATCCAGTAAATCTGTTGTACCTCTTCCATATTTACCCCCCTCAATCATATCTGAAAGGGTTATTTTTCTCATCTGATAATCCAATCAATACACTAGAAGGCAAAATGATCGGCACCCCTTGTGATGCTGTCTTAATTTATCTGGATAATTAATAGTAGTACCTACTAATATACCTTATGCCCTTTTGTGGCTTTAGGCACTGTGGTGATTTTACACTGTGAATATATTTTGTATATAGGTTTATATCTGAATGCATGCAAAGTGGCTAGGATTTGATGGGCAGGTACAAGATGGATGAATGCCAAGCATATGTGCAATAGAATACTACACCCATGTCTGGAACATGGTGTCTACTGTTACCCTTGCACTGGCTTTGCTGATCCTAATTTCCTAGGCAGTACATGCTATGCTGTTCATGGTTCACTCACTGATGGGTTAAATGTATTAAATCTAGTATGTGCCTTGATAGACAAGAGGACTGTACAACATTGCTTTAAGTGCACAGCACTAGTAATAGTCATGTGAACTATTAATTAATATATCATTATTCAGAAATCAATGCTTTGGAGTTCAAGTGAGACTTATTCATAATTTAGGTGCATAACATCTTTACTCCGAAATCAGTACTGTTGAGTTAAAGTGGGACTTATTCATAATTTAAGTGCATATAGTATTACTGCCACAATGCAGGCATTAAATTATGTCATTTGGAGGGCCTTGCAACCATTTCCCCCCTCACATTGCAAACTTTTATTTGCAAACATGAGGTCTAGAGGATTTACCATTAAAACAAATGGAAAATAGAGTACTAATTTCCATTCTAAAAGAATGGTGGTCGTCATTCTTTGAACGTGCAATGAATTATTATGTGTAGTCACGAGCCCTTCAAATTCTTCTGTTTAGAGCATATGGTTGAAGATGACTACAGCTGAATTTTTGCCAACTTGCAGGTTTTTCTTTCTTTCGATACATACATTTGTGCACTTAGGGTGATACTTCACGTCCCTCTCGCTACAGTTCACGGCCCCGCTGGAGACCGGTTCGAAGGAACGGAACCTCACGTCCTTGTGGGGTCAATCCGAGTTCACCCCGACCATGCCCCCTGAACTGCGCTCCAAGCGGGGTGAGAGATTCCTGTCCTGGAGGTTGGGAATCTTTTCAATCTGCTTCTCGATCCGCCCCCAGGGGACGTGCAGTTCCTCTTAACCTGCATTGAGAAAATACTTAGTGTGATTACTTTATTATTATTATTATTTTGGTTGAGAAGGGGGGAGGAACATCGGTATTTCGATGTATCGAACAACAGGAATTATAACTCCTTCTTATGAATCCATTTCCCCCGCTTATCGACCAAGATTCTTCCTCGAATAGTTCACCCTGGTTTGTGTTTGTTCCTTACCGCCAGGTAAGGATCGAGGACGTGCGGTTAAAGTACTGCCGGTTCCAATCAGCATGCCCTTGAGTACAGAGAAACAGGGGCAGAACCGGCATTAGGTCACGTGACTAAAACCGATTTCAACATGGAGGCAAGTTCACCTCGGCTTGAGGAAGGATGTGAAGTAACCGTCTCAGAGAACTCATTATAGGGTGAGATCAAGTTGATCACTGGGAAAGTGATGCTGTGGAAACAGGTGTTATCGTGGGAGCTAGTTTCGGGCAGAGTAATCAAAAAGATGAAATTGAAAGGTTATAGCTTTTGCTCTTTATCTCCCTGCAATTTGATATTTTATTTTGAATACAATACAAAATACAAAAATACAAATACAAAAAAATACAAAAAAGGGGGGGAGAGGAAGACGACAATACTGTACTATACTTCTTTATAATTCATAGACAAGAGCCCTGGTTAGAATATCCTGAGATTTTCTTTTAGAAGTGAGCCATATTTTCTTTGATATGTTTTCAGAGCAGATGCAGCTTGCATCAAGTCACCCTACTGGTCCTTAAGCCAATTTTAAATATATTGGGATGAGCTGCAAAAAGGGCAAGGCAAAAGGACAGCATCACAGAGAGATGGTAGCTATTCATGCCTGCGACCTGGGTCCTGCAGCATTCTTCAAACCAATATTGCAACATGGATTGCTAAGTGCATGGAGGGAGATAGATGGAGACAGATGGAGGGGAACAGATGGACAGACATAGTACAGTGGCTTGCAAACTTTGGAAACTATTCCGTTTCAAACGTGAATGGCACTTTAACATATCAGATATCAAAATACTTAGTGTGCAGGTTCTTCCTACCGCTCATAGAACAATAGCCGAATTTTGGAACAGCGTATGTGAGAGTGGTTCCCAACCCCTGGATCTTCAAATGTTCTTGGACTACAACTGCTAAAAACCCTGGTTGGCCCGTTTTAAAGTATTTCCATCAGCAGTCCAGGAAGTGAAGATTAACAACATCCCTTACATCCAGTGTACATGCCCCTGCAACTCTGGTGAAATTGAAAATATCTCCCATGTGTTGTTTAGAGATGGGCACGACTTAGCGCAATTTTCGTTTTCATTTTCGTTTTTTCGTTTTCATTACGTAATGAAACAAAAATGAAAAACGGTTCAAAAATGGACCGAAAACGGAAATGAAACGACTAATTTTGAGCCAGTTTTCGTTTTTCGTTACTGGAAAAGCACTCAATGGAGCTAAATGGGGAGAAACGAAAAAAAATTTCGTTTTCATTTTCGGTTTTCGTTTTCATTACGTAACGAAACGAAAACAAAAAATTTTGAAAATTAGCTCACGAAAACGGAAACGAAACAAAACGGACCCTAGCCGAAAACGAAAACGAAAATGAAAATTTTTTTCTGAGTCGTGCCCATCTCTAGTGTTGTTACATTGTACCTATTATTCTGGAATACCAGAAGCTCTTGTTAAACCTTTTAGAAGGGTATGCCTGGGACACGCAGAAGTGCATCATACACTGCTTTTGCTAAAAGGACATTATTCCGGTAGGCTCGCTCGGTCCACTCCAGACAAAGCCATGCTGACCAAAGTAGCTAAATTCTGTGCTGCTGCTATTAAAATTCATGAAGGGAAGGTCTCACCCTGGGTTCAGTTCCAGTAGTCGTAAGTTGTTTTATATGCAGGGGCTCAAGGGATTGATAGTTTTAATAGGATTTTAAGTAAGTACAGTGCATATTGCATGTTGGCACTTGAGCTGGATATTGTCTCCGGCAGCAGTTTATAGACTCATGGACAAGGTGCAGAGGGAGGGGATTTATGATAAGATGGTTTACAAATTGTTACATATCTGCTGTGGTGGTTTATGTATTTTTGCCTTGCTGGTCAATGATTGTAATAATTTTGTATTTAGAAAAACCCTGGTCAGCTGCACTAGTGGTGAAGGTTCCAAGGGTGTTCAGTTCAAGAACACTTGGGAATAAAAGGTTGAGAACCACTGCTTTATAAGATTCTGGAAGGTGGCAACCTTCCCCAGCCTGGTGAGTGCTCCATGTGCTGAACTATAGTCTGAAAAGCTCCACAGCCAGGAGCTTGTAGAAGGCTGGACAAGGCTGACAGCATTATGAAGGTACTGTTCACACACTGATATTGTCTGTGGATAGGATAGGAAAGCTGCAGCAATTCAAAGCAATAGTGGCAAGGACAGCAGCAATGCTTGAACACCAGCACTAGGTATCTGTTGGAAATACTGTGATGGGGGTTCCTGCATGGCAGGGGGTTGGACTGGATGGCCCTTGAGATCTCTTCCAACTCTAGGATTCTATGATTCTATGAAGCACTCTGGTTTTGGCATAATGGCAGTCTCATAGTCCTATCCTTGTCCTGCCTTCTATCATCAACATTTTCCATCATGCCTGAATCCTCATGATCTAGCTGTAGCTCCACGTGGCAATGCCATCCTGCAAGGAGAAAATTGATAAGTATTAATAAGCAGAGTGGTGGAGCTGCTGGGGTGTCAATCGAGTAAGGAGAACTTGGGTCAGGCATCTGATGCCTGTTCCCCCTTCTGACCCCGCCGGTCCACTGTCACATACCAGGGAACCACTCTGCCCATGCCTCTGGCCCATCCTGTTTGCTTATTAATGCCATGTTGATTCATAACAAGATCCCAGTCATCCATGATTTGATTGTGGATGAGCGGGTCGACCAGGCTTTCATCATGGAGACCTGGGTGGGTGCAGAGGGGGGAGCTTCTCTCTCTCAGCTGAGTCCCCAAGGGTTTTATGTTCAGCATTTGGGCAGATCAGAGGGTCAGGGGTGGGGTGGTTGTTATTTATAGGGAATCTTTTTATTTAGCAAATCTGCGGTGTTGGTGTGTCCGGGCTTAGAATGTCTACACCTTGTGGTGGGACAGAGGGACAGGTTTGGGATTATGCTTGTGTACTGTGCTCCTGGCGACCTTGCACTCTCCTTTCCAGAGCTTTCCAAGTTCATGTCAGCGGCACTGTTGAGGTCCCCCCACACACACACCTTCTGGTAGATGCAGTTTTCAATGTGCATGCCAGGCATAGGAGTAGCTCTGGAATTCATGGATTCCATTACCTCCATGACCCTGTCCCAGTTTATTGGCCCCACTAACAGTGTTGGACATACCCTGCACCTGGTGATTGTCTCCACATCTGCGGGCTTTGATTGGGGGGTCGAGAATTTGTGTTCCCGGCCTGTGATGGTCAGATCATTATTTGCTAACCTTTTCCCTGTTGCCTGCTGTCCCGCCCAGCAGGGAGCTAGGCTCTTCCATCTGGGCCTGCCCCCTAAGACTCCTGGACCCTGTACGGTTTTCAGAGGCATTTGGGGGTGTTCTGGATGGTCTCATTGAATGGTTAAGTCCATTCTCAAAAGACCTGGCTTGGCTGTAGGCAATATGTCTAATTATCATCCTATAGCCAATGTTCCCTTCCTGCGCAAGGTGGTGGAGTGGGCTGCCTCCATGTGGCTCCAGTCATTCCTGGAGGAGAACCTTGTCCTGGATCCTTTAGAGTCCAGATTCAGAGCACACCTTAGGACTGAGACTGCTTTGGTTGCATTGCATGATGACCTATTGAGGGTGGCCAACAGGGGGTGCTCTACCTTGTTGGTCCTTCTCGATCTGTCAGTGGCCTTTGATACCATCAACCATGGTAATCCTCCTGGCCAAGATAATGACCTTTTTAGTTTGCCAGCAAAAAGTTACACATGGATTCTGGAAGAGTAACATTAACATTTTCTCTATTTTCTGAAGTTCAAGTCCTGCACCCCTCCACCCTGTCACCCAACAAAGGCTGCAAACAGCTGTTGTCCAATTCCCTTAAACAAAACAAAACACTGCCATCTGATTTGTACTGTAATCTTTCTTTATATCCATATACACGTTGAGCAGCATACCTTTAGCTTCTCCAAAAGTCGGGCAGTGCTTTAAAAACCTCTGAGAAGAGCTAATGGTTTAATTTGGGGGAGCACAAGTACTTTGGAGCATGAAAGCAAGGCATTATTCTTTTGCTATCACTCTATTGAGAGTCCTGCTAAACGTGGCATGATTAATTCTCCTAGGCTCCTTCAGCAAGTGGTTCCCAATTCTGGAGTGCCATTAGCCTTTTGGAAAAGCCATGTTTGTCACACACTCTGAGTTTTAATGTAAGTTAAACAGGAGAAATTATTGAGGTGGAGTCAAATTAGATATGCATTCTCTTTTAATTTATTTTCAAAGGCTTTCACAGCTGGGATCTGATAGTTGTTTTGAGTTTTTCAGGCTGTTTAGCCATGTTCTAGAAGTTTTTCTTCCAGAATTCGGCCCTCCAAGAATGAAATCAAAAGAGCCATCAAACCGGGGGGGGGGGGGGACCAACACCAAACTGAAGAAGGAAAACAGCCTCCAACAAAGTATTTCTGCCATACATAAAAGGAATCATGGACCTCATGGACAAAGTTTTGATAAATCACAACCTACAAACAGTATTTAGACCCACCACAAAAATACAACAGACGCTACAGTCAGCAAAGGAGAAAATGAACCAACTCGCCACTGCAGGAATATACCGGATACCTTATAGTTGTGGCCAGGCACATATTGGGACCACAAAGTGCAGCATCTTCTAACAAGAATCAGAGAACATGAAAGACACTGCAGGCTATTAAACCAACCAGAAAAATCAGCAGTAGCTGAACACACCCGGAAACAAACTGGACATGGAATCCTCTCCCAGGACACAGAGGTACTGGATAACACTACCAATCACTATGTCAGACTACACAGGGAAGCCATTGAAATCCACAAACATAAGCACAGTTGCAGCAAAAAAGAAGAAAGTCTAAAATTCAACAAAGCATGGCTTTCAGTACTGAAAACTATGGTCTGTAAAAGGTCAAAGCTCAATGATTCCCACCCAGCCAGAAGCAACAGTGAATAGTTTACACAATAGAAAGCTAACAACACTCATCAAACACAGACAAGGATTGCTGCCACCCCTAATTGCAGTGAAACTTCTTAATCCCTTCATCACAATATGATGACTAACACCTATTCTCTTGCATAGGACAAGTTTCCTCTTTCCCACAACTTAAAAAAAACACAGTCTCACTTACTCTATATCCCAGAACACAGAGAGAACCCCTAGTTCCCTGAGCTGCTTTCCCTCTGAAGATGCCAGCCACAGAGTTTGGTGAAACGTCAGGAAGAAACACTTCCAGAGCATGGCCAAACAGCCCGAAAAACTCACAACAACTATCTCTTTTAATTTGTTGAAGAGAAAAAGCAGCATCTGGGGCCCTTGTTTTGTTGAGAAGGCAACAGTACTTGGCAGTCATTAGTACCAAAACTTACTGATTACAAATAATATATGATTACTCAAGTCTGGTAGAGAACTCTGGTGGGATGAGAACCCCCCATTCTGATGAATTCTAGATTTCAGAGCAAAAATATAAGTAGTTCATATTTGTATAAATATATTGTTTCCATGTCAAAGTTAGTGTCTATGAAACGATGTAGGCCTAAACTCATGGGGATACCTCAATTCTAAGCAGTTGCTCTATCTATAAAATGGTGGCAGATAACAGGTGTGCTTTATTTTATAGCATCATGTGGCAGACATGAAGACAGCATGAGAAAACTTTTTTTCTTTTGCATACTCTGTGGGAGAAGGCTTTAAAATTGCTTAAAACTAGCCATCATTTGAATTAATTGAGTAAAAGTGTTAGATAAGATTAGAGACCATGTATTTCTTTTGTAGCTTTCTCTACCTTTTCCCCTCCTACAAACATTTTCCATTATTCATTATAGCTAGGCCAATCTGAAGAAAATATGTAGGTTTTTTGTTATTTTTATTTCAGAACTTCTCTGACATCATTCTATTTACTGCTTCACAAATCTTTATTTTACCATAGCATCCATAGATAAGTCAAGTAGGTAAGTTACTGAGAAATCTCATTTTCTTGTCTAAAATTCAAATACATATTAGGGAATTCTTTTTGTTACATGACTTTCTGTTGGCTTATATTAAATAGGAATATGAAATAATTCTTCATTATTTAAACATAGGATTAATCAATATTCCTTTTAAAAACTGCTTTAGCATTCTAGTGAATCTTTTAAATGATTTGCAGAGCCACAAAAGAGCTGTATTTTTCCCAATTATTACCAGCTCATTTCCTCCGTGTTTTAAAAGAAGAAGAATTGAAAAATGTGTCTTTAGACATTTCCCTATTATTTCTTCTTTATGTATTTGCATCAGAGTGCCACACAATTTAAAATTATGGTCATATATAAAATATAGGTGAAATTAAAATTAAATTAATATTTTAAAATAATTAGACTATTATTTGAAGAGACGAAAGCTACATCAATAGCATTATATCAGACCATTTACTAGATCCTCTTTGCACACATGCTGGGACTTAAATTGCATGCACATAAATGCTGCTTTGATTGAACTTCTCCATGGTCACAGAAAATTTGTCCTGTATCCAATTAACCTCATTTTACTTGATTTTTCCTTGATCTTCCAAGTTTGCTTCAGTGTCTATTATGTGGCTTCCAGGTGGTACAGTCCTGGAGTTTTGTCCTGGTGGGAGACACTCTTCAGCATTCATCCATTCAGCAAAATGTGTTGTATTTTTTGTTCTCCATAGGTTTAGGCTGGCCTCTTCTGGTTTAAAAATTTAGAGCTTGAGATGAAAACTTGCCTTTGATTTTAGTTGTTATCAAGCTGTCATCTACGAGGGGTTGGTGTCCATGAGTCTGGTGTTGTATTACTTTTACTACATTCATTATTCGTTACATCTCAATATACTTCAGGAGGGGCAATGACAGTCAGCTAGGAACAGTGTTCCTCTCCCCCCTTCCCCTGGCCAGCAACCCTGCTGGAGGAGTCGAGGCCGGCAAAGATGTCTTCCATTTTGAATTTTTAAAAGGCTGCTGCTTGATCTCTAGAAAGGCAAATGTGATGCCTTGTCTCACCAGATTTATTTATTTATTTATTGCCCCATTAGTGCACAACAGTATTCTGGGTGGCTAGCAAGCACCATGACAACAGTAGCAAAATAAACAAACTGTAAATGACATAAAAATAACAAATAACAAATCAACAATCATAAAACAACAACAGCACAACATTTTCATAATAAGAGATCAAGGCAGGAGACAAAAGAAAATTCATGTTAGGTTGCTTTCGAGGGAGGGGGCCAGGCACAGCTTATCTGGGAACTGGTTCCAAAGGACTGGAAGTAACGCATAAGTATGTTACTGTCCATTCTTTTATCTGCTCACAATTTGATGTCCAGCTTTGTGATTCTGTACTTGGGTTATGTGCATGTTTATTTGTTTGTCTGTGAATGTTGAAGACGTGTGCCAAGTCTATTCACCCCCCATTAAGAAACTGCTGTGAGAACTGAAAACTGGTTTATTACTTCAAAACCCCAACAGTGTATGGGTGCCAGCATGGGACTACAGCATTGCTTTAGGTTACAACGAGACCAATATACATTCTATTTGTTTTGCTAGCCTAGCTAGAATGGTGAAATCATTCAGTACTTCACTGGGCGAGTTAGCAGATCTTACTTCTAGAGTGTCTCAAATTCCATGAGCAATAATCAATAAGGCTAGAATATGAATTATAGAATAAGCCTAGAAGAGAATAAACCCTCTTTGTCTTCATGCAATACTTCTGACCAGAGATGGACATGAAATGGAAAAATAGTTTTTCTATTTGTTTCATTTCATTTCTTTCGTTGTTTTGTTTTGTGTTGATTGTAACAAATTTGGAAAGTAGTTTTGTTATGAAATGAAAGGAAATGAAACATCTTGCAAGGCATGCCGTAAGAAAAATTCATCTTATGAGGTTTTCCTATTCCCCAAAATTTCATTTGTCTTATACGTTTTTCATATTAAGGGGTATTCGTCTTATGAGGTACTACTGTAGTTTTGTTTTGTTTCATTGGTAATGAATTTTTAAAGTAGTTTTGTTAAAAAAATGAAATGAAATGAAATGAAATGCTCCCCTGGTTCCCAGAGGCACCAAAATGGCAGGGGAGCTTCCTCAAGCTCTTCCATGAAAGCTTCCAAAATTTGAAAACATTTGGGGGTGATGGAGCTGAGTTATTAAGGTCCAAAGGGGGTGTTCCTAGGAAAAAAATCTTTCTAATTTGATTTGGAAGCCAAGCCACAGTGAGGAATTAGTGCTGCAGCACCTTGGCATTCATTCCTAATCCAATTAGAAAGAATTTTTCCTAGGGGCATCCCCTTTGGAGCCTCATAACTCAGCCCCCTGAAAGCCAAACAACTCCAAATTTTGGGGTATTACCTAAAATCACTTTAGGAAGCTAAGCCTCCCATTTCCATGACAAAACATGGCTGCAATCCAAATTTTCATGTACTACTTGCTTGCCCATGGCTTGGCTTCTGAATCCAATCAGAAATATTTTTTTTCCCCTAGGAGCACCCCCTTTGGACCTTTATTATTCAGAATATTATTATTATTGAATATTTATTCCAAATATTATTATTAATATTTGGAAAGGTTTGATCCCCAAACCTTTCCAAATTTCAGGGGTTTACCTAGAATCACTCCCCTGCCATTTCCTGTAGGACAAATCATTTTGTCCTAGAAGGAAAAATGTCATTTTGTTACCAAATGAAATGAAACGCGTCATACCATTTTGTTAGGTAATGAAGTAACTTCATTACCTAATAAAGTAATTCACTACCTAATGAAATGACAAAACAGCATTTTGTTTTTTGTTTCATGCCCATCTCTACTTCTGACATGATCATTATTAGCACATATTCCTTAAGGCTTATGTTATGCTAGTGTCTTCCTGGAATTAACTCAATCCTTCAAGTGAATTGCAAATTAACAGGGTAGGCTCAGGTTACATACATTTATGCCAAATATGGTCTGTTTTCAGTCCAGGAAACACACACACACACACACACACACACACACACAGAAAGAATTTCTTGTTGGTTACAGTATTTTGCTATCAACAATTTGGAACCTGGGACCCTTGGTTATCTCTGTGCTGCTTTTGCAGTCAGTATAAACGATTTAAGATGAAGAATTTTTCTGTTCGCTAAATGACAGAAACTCACCACCTCAGCTTATTGTGCAGCCATTACTTACACGGTTTGGTGTAAATTACTTTCTTTCCCACAAAGCAATGCAGATTAGCTTTGATTAATACTTGACTAAAAGCAATTGTTCTGTCACATTAGCAATATAAAATTGGGAAATGATTGCTTTAATTCACAAACCCCAAACACATTTTATCAGCTCTCCACTTGGTTAGGAAAGGATGTGTATGTGAGTGTGAGTGTGCATGCTTGTGTGGAATGCAGCATACTCCTTTAAGTGCACAGGCTGACATTGAATTGCATTTTTTAGTCTGCATTCAACTTTTACTTATGCATTACTTCCCAGCACTGCACTATTCAATGAGTCACCATCAGCATTCATTTAGCAATTTGATTTAAAAAATACAGGCTGTAAATAGCTTGCATTTCACATGTATTACCCTCTGACTGCTGCTGTGATTGCTCAGTCAGGGGCCAGCCATGAAAATGTTAAAGGTATTCAGGAGGCACATGAATATTCATCACAGTGACATTCTTATTTCCTTATAGGCTGTGGGCAGAGGATCAGAGAATCTCAGAAGTCCAAGATGATCATGGATCACCTTTTCCACTCCTTGCTCCATGACAGAACACCATGTATTTAAACCATCCCTAACAGATGTCTGTCAAGCCTGTAAGGTTTTTAAGGGGACAGAGGAATTTTCCCCCCTAAAGTCCTGGGCAGAAGGATAGGAGCGGAATTGTTGTGTTCACAATTCCCTATGAAAATATCCATTTTACACCTCTCAGGATAAAGTCCATCTTACAGAAATCCAGGCATTATCAAGTGTCAGTTGTGCAGTGATGAAAAAGCATCTGCACACGGATGCATTTGAAATATGCCTACAATGGAAAACGCTGAGTTTAAAAACAAATACATGTTTGCTTTTGTCTCTTGGAAAAATATATTAAAATGTGTTTTTAAATGTGCACCTTTTAGAGGAAAGATAAGAGAAAACTCAATGATACCCACATAAGTAAGGAGGAAGAATTATGATATGGAACTGGAATGGAATAATATAGGTGGGATTTTGAAGAACATACCAAAACTATATTGCTATATATTTTAGTGTAAGGTTTTTATTACTGTTTTAATTATTTATTGTTATTTGATGTTTTTAACTGTTTTAATTCTTTGATTGGAAGCCACCCAGAGACTTTTGGGTAGTGGGTGGCATATAAGTTGTAAAAATAAATAAATAAATAAATAAATAAATAAATAAATAAATAAATAAATAAATAAATAAATATTGGGCCACAGATTTTTGGTAACTACAAAATACTTCATAATTAATAAAGGAGCAACTGACATTCCATAGTTTTTGGACTCATGTGGATCCATTCTTCTAGATCACTTTTCCACCTTTTCAACAGATTCTTACAAATAAATTTGCAGAGACACCAGATAATTATACTGTATTCCCATGTGCACTTGACCATTGGGTCTCTCTGAGATGCACGTCTTAACATGGTGTGTTGTTGTGAATGTAGTAGAGAAACTGAAAGCTATTTTAATGGAAGGCTAAACTCCATTACATGTCAGGACTCATAGAGGAGCAACCAAGGTAGAACGGTCAAAGCAGAGATGGCAAACTAAGATGCATCCTCCTGTATCATGTCAACAGAAGCAAATTGCCAGTTCCAAAAGTGATGGAAGCAGAGGAACTTCTGGAAAGGTAATGGGCAACACCAATGGAGGATCATTTACATACAATGACAGCGACACTCAAGCTAACTTTTATTAGTACTGCACAACAGAAGGAAATGGTAAACCACTGCCAACTATTTCCAACCATGAAAATTCTGTGGTGAAACAATCTAAAATAAAACCAGTGACAGTACTGGAAGATGAGAAATGATAAGCTGCTAGGGAAGGATAACAGGCAAGTATAAATAGTACTGCCCAAGATTATGTAAACGGATAAAAGCTGACAGGACATCTAGTAACTGACATGCAGATTTATTTATTTATTATTATTATTATTTATTTGTTGCATTTTTATACCACCCATCTTCCAATAGGAGCTCTGGGAGGTTCACAAAGCAAATAAAACAACAAGCAAATAACAGGATAAAAGACTAATAAAAAAGAGGGAAAGACCCTCAGCAAGAGGCATCATGGGCAGAAAAAAAATAAAAAAATAAATTTAATTAAATTAACAGGTCGCCAAAAGCCTCCCTGAAGAGCAAGGTTTTCAGAGCCTTTTGGAAGGCAGGCAGGGACTATGCTAGGCACAGCTCACTAGGAAGAAGATTCCACAGCATGGGGCCCACCACAGAGAAGGCGCGGTTACGCGCGAGCAATTTCCGCACCTCCCTGGGTGTAGCCACCCTAAGTGAGCATGCCTGCGACATTCTAGTGGGCCTGGCCTCAGATGACCTCTGGGAGATACGTTCCGAAAGGTATTCTGGTCCCAAGCCATGGAGGGTTTTGAAAATCAAAACCAGGACCTTGAACCTTATCCGGAGGGAAACAGGCAACCAATGCAGGTGTGCCAGAACTGGGGTGATGTGATCGAATCTACGAACACCCACCACCAGTCTGGCCACCACATTCTGCACCCATTGGAGCCTCCGGACAAGGGTCACAGGCAACCCCACATAGAGGGCATTGCAGTAATCGATCCTATTGATCACAAGGGCCTGCACAACTGCTCACAGGGAGGACTCATCGAGGTACGGACAGATCTGGGTGATCCTGCGGAGATGGAAGAAAGCGGCCCTGGAGACCGCCATCACCTGGGCATCCAGGGAGAGGGCTGAATCCAGGACCACACCCAGATTCCTCGCCCTGTCCGTAGACTGGAGGGAAACACCCCAGATTAGGGAGGGGGCCATTGTTCATTATTCCAATGAACAGGTAAAAATAAAATATAAGAAACAATATTTCAACTGTCAGTTTCTTCACAATATAATTCTAAGCCTTTACTTTCTGGTTTTATTAAGTCGTGAGGTGAAACAAGGAGTGATGGGGAACAAACGTACAGAGGTGAAAGTAGAGGAAGAGAAAGGGGGAAAGATGGTCTTAGGAGGCTGGATCAGCAGGGAAGAAGGGAAGATTGCTGAGGAGTTGGTGGATGTAGTGAAAGAGGACCTCTGGACAGGGGAAGGGGTGACTTTGAGACTCCCATGAGAAGCGGTAAAGGCACCCTTTTGGAGACAGACTGTGTGGAGAGAGGAAAAAACAAGGGCGAGAGAGCACTTTGAGAGGCTGGTGCAAAGGGGAGAAACCCAACATGAACTTAGGGCCTGTTGGGAAGAATGCTGCGGTTCAACCGGACATTTCTATGAGACAGTTAGCAGAGAGGTGGTTGGAGGCAGAGCCCTTACTAGGTGAAGGGAGGATTGATGCAGATGAAGATCCTAAGCCTTTAATGTTATTAAATAAAAGTTTATTTAAGCAACTAACTGCACCCGTTCCCATTTTGTCACCCAGAGGTCTGGTGGAGGAGGGAGGGGGGAGGCCCTCACAATGCAAAACAGGACCTTCCCAAAAAGAACCAAGGCTGATACTTCACGTCCATCTCATCACTGTTTGCAGTCCCGCTGGGGACCGGTACAAAGAATTCTAACCATGCATCCATTGCAGGATGAGAGGAGTTCATCCTAACCATGCCCCCTGAACTGCAATCTAAGCGGGATGAGAGATTCCCCTCCCTGGCCTCAGGAATCTCCTCATCTCGCTTCTCGTTCTGATACGAGTGCCCATGAAGTAAGGCTTGTCACGCAACATGCCATTCTTCATCTAGTGGCAGGAATGTGAAGTGCCATTCACCAGTACATTCCCTATGGAGTCAGCAATGTAGTGCAGAGAGATTAAAAGGCAAATGCCTCAAACTTAGCTCCATAATGCATTGAAGGCAAGGCTTCGGAGAATCAAAACATCAAAAAATGGAAGGTCGGGCCAGAAAAAAATGGAGAACAAAGGCATAGTATTTCACATCTCATCATGGAACAAGGACGTGAGGAAACAGTCGTGCCGGTATCATCAATCATGCCTGTGTGTGCATGGGAACAGGAACAGAACTGAAGGAAGACCACGTGACCGCAACTGATATGAACACGCAACAAACTTCCTCCCGGGACAAGAGTGGACGTGAAGTAACCATCCAAGTCAACTTGCAATCCATTCATAACATTCACTCTCACTTCTGAAGTGTCTTAACTGACACTCCTGGCACACATCTCTCCACAAAGTCTGTGCATAAAATACTCTCTCTCTCTCTCTCTCTCTCTCTCTCTCTCTCTCTCTCTCTCTCTCTCACACACACACACACACACACACACACACACACACACACACAGAGAGAGAGAGAGAGTGAGTGAGTGAGTGAGTGAGTGAGAGAGAGAGAGAGAGAGAGAGAGAGAGGAAGAGAGTGAGTGAATGAACACAAAATTACTGCACTTTCTTTTTCACAAGGACGTCCCAGCAGACTGCCCCCTTTACTTCTTCTGGTAGTTTTACACTGAAGCCATGCCACCCAAAATAAAGGTGGCAAGTGAGTGAAATTACCAAAGATGGAGGCATAATATTTTTTGAAAGAGACACCAAAATATGAATTCATAAGCTCCTTCACATTTTTATTTTTATTTTTTTACTTATTTGGGAACATTTATGCTTAAGTAACTTTGAGTGGATAAGCAATTATTAGAAAAGTCCTTTGGTCAACTTCGTTTGACTTTCATTTCTGGAAAGAATAATTAAATAAATTTAATAAATTAAGGCAAATTGAATGAATCAAACTCAGCTAATGTAAAGGGAATTAAGCTACAATAAAACACCTGTTTTTCAGACATCTCAGAGGAGAGGAAATACAGAAGCATAGGGGAAAGCCATAAGGCATAGCTGTTATAAAGATGAATAAAGTGAGGTTTTAGTATCATGATTTATAGTAACATAAATTAATCATGTTTTGAAAACAGAAAATAGCTTTGATAAACACCATCTTCCACTGTGTCTCATCCTCTCTCAAGCATAAGGTCTGATTTGCATGTTGCATTTTCTGCAAACAGGCTGACTCCTGCAGGTATGTTCCAAACTCATTTTTCAGGAAAGTACATAATGTACCGGAAAAAGGTAGATGGCTAAATGCTTATTTCCAATTTACAAATTGCCTTTGTGTACCTATCCCTAACACCAACCAAACAAAGAGAGTCTGCTGACATTTTTTTTTCTGAGGGTGGAGACAAAGCTGCATAGTAATCTAGTCCCTGCACATGGGGGAATGCCACTACACCACAATTTATCCTTCTGGTATGTTAAAATAAACACATGTGCAGTATTAAGAAGCGGATTGGGGGAGGGCAGAAAGGGCAGCATCTGACCCAAAACAGTCATGATACCTGGACAGTATATTAGAGATCTGCTTGACCCACCAATTGCCTATGTTGTAAACCGCCAAGAGTAGCCCTAGGGCTAGATGGGTAGTATAAAAGTCAAATAAATAAATAAATAAATAAATAAATAAATAAATAAATAAATAAATAAATAAATAAATCCAGCATTTTGTGCTGGAATGGTTTTGGGCCAAAGAGGTGTTCAGCGCCGCCCAGCCCCACTTCCTCCAACAGACACCCACTCAGGGGCAGCACTTGGAGGAGGTGGGGCAGGGAAGCCAGAGTGCTGCCTCTGAATGGGCACCTTCTGGGGGAGGTGGGCCTGGGAAGTGTTGATCACTTGTTCAGCTGGGAAAATGAACTGGCATGAACTGCTAAATTGACAGCTCCTGTCCATCTTTACTATGTATTGTATACGTTGGTCATGAATTGCTGTGCCATGTAGATAAGCCTGTTCCATCTCTTAACTTGTCTACTATAGTGCTCTGGTTATGGAATGTGAAGGCCTGAATGACACTGGTGGTTTCGTTCTCAGTCTGCCCTCCCCCAGTCCAAAGGTTTTATTCTATGCAGGGGTTAATACAAGAACTAGGAGCATTCCAGAAATTGTAAAAGT
Source organism: Phrynocephalus versicolor (assembly GCA_023846285.1). Lineage (NCBI taxonomy): Eukaryota > Metazoa > Chordata > Lepidosauria > Squamata > Agamidae > Phrynocephalus > Phrynocephalus versicolor. Next base: position 13,914,554 of record JAHTLZ010000122.1, read on the forward strand.
CTTTTTTTAAGGGAGAAAACTAGAAGATTGAAAACTGAGAATTTTTTCTGGTTCATCTTAATGTGCATTTGTTACCTTTTAAAGTTCTGTGCCGCTATTTGCTAACTATTGGCAAATCTTGCAAACACAATTTCACAGAACAAATCTCTTATTTTCACATAGATATAAGAGACAACATGAGCAATTATAACAGCAACAAAATGCTACAGTGTGACATTCCTGGATTTCCTAATGCTGCCACCACCAATTATTTAATTAACCCCTTCTGGATATCCACCTAATGACACCACCTGGTCACTGGTCACTAGAGACTCTTAATTTAAAACAGAGAATCAGACACTAAGGTTTGTAGTTTTAAAACAAAAGAAGAAAAGTTTATTGTTTTACTACCAGATGTTCAATACTTTCCCAATAGCTTTAGTCAATGTAATTATGTGCTTTAACAAAAACGTATTTTAATGCAATCACATATGGTTATAAAATGTCTTCTTTGCACACACCAGACCCTAGTCAGTTACAGGATCTCATGCCTGACCAACTGATGCCAAAACTGATTCTCAGATAGCCAACCCTCATCTCCCTAACTGACTCTTCATATCAGGGTTCTACACCTATATATCTATCAGATAGGTGATTGGCTAAGCAACATACTGTATCTTAATAAACATTCATATACTTGAATATATATTGATGATCATCTCCCGGGCAGTATATAAGTGTAATAATAAATAAATAAATAAATAAATAAATAAATAAATAAATAAATAAATAAATAAATATTTGCCACATGCAATATGTGCACTCAAGCTGTTGCTACGAGGACAAATACCAGAACCTGCTAGTAGAAGTTACAAAGTCAAACAAATATCCAAGATATCTTACTCAACTGAGTTGGGTATCCATAACACAGGAGACTCTTCAAAACTCTAAAGTAAAATATCAACACAAGTATATGCCATTCATCAATTCACTACCCCATTCAAACAACCATATATGAATTATACCTAACCCAAGTTGGCAAGTGCTTTGTCTAAGGAGCAGCAGCAGCTCTGGCCTGTTCAGTTCTCCTGCTTTTTCTGATTCAAAACATGTTACTCACAGCTCTGTGCTTTCTGAGTACCACCCATTTAGGGAGCCAGTGTTGCATAAGGGTTATAGTTACAGTGTTTTGCACCTAAGCAGTTTGATAGCATCACTCGCTACATCACAATGGAAAATATTTCTGCAGGTAGCTTCAGTGAGTTATGGGAGAAGGACATGGCTGATGACATTTCATGAAACATACTTTATGTTTCATTAAATGTTTGTTCCAACTGTAAAAAAAATTGGGGGGGAGAGAACACACTGACATCTCTCTTGTTAGGAAATATCTCTCATGCTATCAAAGTACCCAAACTGTGGAGGCAGGTGAATTGTCCCTGGGAAGTTTAGAAGGTTAATAGAATTGTTCACCAATGGACTTACATTTCATTTATTTCATCCACATTCCCTCCTCAGAACTTGTAGGCTGCTGCCCCACTAGTCAACTGTATTCATGTCTAGAGATGGGGATGGACTAAAACACAAATCACATTTTCTGAAAAATTTGGCTGATTCATCAAAATTTGTCAATTCGTATTCATCTTAAGTAAAGTTCCTAGAAGAATATGAATTGACACATTTTAGCAAATTTTGATTCATTAATTTGCAAGGTTACAAAATGGGCCACAAGTCACCTAGACTCACCAAATTTGGGAGGAAGCATCTCCTGGGTCTCCCCTAGAATCCCTCTAAGTTTGGTAAAGATTGAGTTTTCCATACCTAGTTGCTAAATGGGCATTTTCCTTTCGGGGGCGCATTTTGTGGGTGTATAACTCTGATGTCTGAAACACAATCTTCACACCTGGAAAGGCTGTAGATGTGAGATGAGAATCCTCACTGCAATTTCAGTGTTTCTAGGTGTTGGGAGGCACTTCCCGAGGGGCAGGGCTTGGAGGGGCATAGCTCAGACGTCTGAACCCTAATCCTCACCAAATGTTCATGGCTTGTAGAGGAGAGTCAGAGGAATTGCCCCTGCAAATGTGGGGCCTGTAGATGCCAGCACATCTTTCAAGAGCATTTTAAAGGGTTGACAAATTGATTTATTGATTTGTCACTAGAAAGTCATAGATCCGTTGATTTTTCAGCTCCAATGAATCATGAATTATGATGAAGTACCATTCTTTATTCACACCCATCTCTATTTATGTCCCATCCTAATTCCATCCTAATTAAATAAATACACGTTAATTCCACATTAATTTTTGCATTTTCCCTTTGCATAGTAGGCCATGTGAATTTTAGGACACGTTCCCTCCCTTAAATAAATACACATTAAAGCCTTTTCCCCATTTATTAACATATGTGTCATGAAAATCATTAGCATACATCATGACACCTGTATGGATTGTTGAGTTGAAATGATATTACCAACATTCAGAGGACAAGGTTTAAGTTATAATAAATGCCCAGGGTAGTGGCTATAACACTAATGGGAGCAGTAGAGATCTAACAAGAAATAAATAATATTTCAGTCATGAAGTTGCTTATACATTCACAAGTCTTCATAAACCTTCATCTGTGGTGTTCTCTCAAGGAAAAACATCTGTCACCTAAGTATTTATTTCCTTCAAATCTCCCTCACACCCAATCAGAACAGCTTTATTTAGGCAGTTGTGTATCACACAGTTCTTCCAGCTACAAGTGATATAACTTTTAGATGTGAATTGCAATAAACTGACAAATCTCAATAGACTTTAGCTGTTGCATGACAAGTATGCAAAAGAAAAATATTTACTATACTAATTATATGCTACTAAATCAGTTCTGAGTTATGACAATGCTTTGCAGGGTTTCCTAGGTAGAGAATACTTAGGAGTGGTTTACTATTCCTTTCCTCTGGGTATACCCTGGGACTGTGTGGCTATCTCAAGACCACACAGACTAGCTGTATTCACAGAAGGCACAGTGAGGAACTGAACTTTCAATCTCTGTCTGGCTCCATGGCCAAGTCTCTAAACCACTATGGAAATGTATTATAATTTAAGAATATTGACTTCTCAAAATCACACCATTTGCATCATGGCAAAACAAGATTTCAGCCCATATCTTTTGCTATCTTTCAACTCCTATGAATTTAAATTGCACAAATAGCCATTAGAACAAAGGCAGCAAATGTGTTTTTTAAGTTATTTCACAAATATGTTGAAGACTGTACCTTTCCCCTTTCTGGTCCCTACAGAGATGAGTCATTTAGAAACTTGTAGCTTTCCAAACATCACAGATTGTCTATACTATCTGCCTTATTATAGGCTATAGGTGATACCTTTGTAGGCCACTGAAAAAAAAAGTTTAACAAGTAATTGCAGGCATCGGTGGAGAAATTCCACTTATTGAAGGCTAAGGCTCTGTGAGGGTTCGAATAGGGGCATTACCGATTCCAAGTTGAAATGACGATTTTCCAGTCCGTATGTGCAACTTGAAATAAACTTTTATTAACATACTCATTATTCTCTTGATTACTCATGACTTGTACATCTTTAGGTACAGGCAATATTTCTTCATTATTATTTCCCATGAACATAGAACTTTTAAAATCAAATATATCAACTATTTCTTCTTTAACATTTTCTTTGTTATACTCTCATGAAGGATCAAGGAACCCCTCCCGAAGCACTGAGTCCCACAACATGGGTGTTTGGACCATTTGTCCACAGGATTCTCTTTTATGGACACCTTCCATCTTTCCTGTTTCCACTCACAATTCCCCAGCCATAACATTGGTTTAATTTGGACTGACCAAGTAAATGGTTCCAGTGCCCTTGACTCTCCTCTCACCTCCTGATCTCTGCCCAGTCTGCCCTCTGTCTGTGTGCTAACATCTTTTAACTGACACTTCTCCTCCTCTAACTGCCACTCACCCTCCTCATGCCACTCATCCTCCTCCATACAGTCAGTCAACCAGTATGCCTCTTCGGACTCTTCCATTTTTCCAACACTAATTTTCATTCCCCCTAATTCTTCCATTAATTCACCACTTCTCTTTGTCTCTCTATTTTCTTCGAGTTCTTTCCTTTGAGACGGCACACTCTTTAGAGACTTTTCTTCCTCCTGCTTCTCCTCACAGGCTCCCCCTTTTTATTTCAATGCATTATTATAATCTCTCTTTCCAGCTTTCTGTGACCACTGTCTGTACTAGAAATGGCAGGCAGTCATATATTGAAAACTATGAAACACTTGGTCTATAATACACATTAGTACAGATGATATAACAGTTGTAACGTATACTGTATGTTGTAGGTTTACAATAATTTTGTAAAACTAAAGAGGAATTATGATGTTATCTTTCAACACTTCTCTCTCTCTCTCTCTCTCTCTCTCTCTCCATGTTTTACATAGGATTTCTTTAGCACATTTCAGAATCTCCCGTTTCTTTCCAAATATGAAAACTTGATTGAAATGGCCACTCTTAAGACATTTCATTTCTTACCTTTAGAAATCAATATCTTTCCACAGTGCCATGAATATTTTTTCCTACAAGCCACATCATCTCCCCCCTTCCCATGCACACTCCCATTGTAATCATGCCTATGGGTGAAGATGAAGTGCCTTTCTGTTGTTATTAAGAGCTTAGTAGCCCTGAGCTAAAGGCTGCAATTCTTCATGTCACCGCTATGGTGGCAAATAAGAATTTTCCATTTAGCTCCTCGTAACCTCATTTGTCAAGGAGACTATATTTCAAGTTTATAGTATAGATTTAAGACAAACAACACCAGACACTTAAAAGCTTCTCTTGTCATAAATTAAAACCACCACCACCACCCTCTCTCTGTGTGTGTGTGTTGGACTCAGGAGGGGGGATGAAATAAAAGGGGAGAAAGGGAGAAAAGTCAATGTAATGGGTTATTAACACTGCTGAAACTGATTTGTTTCAAGCTTTGTGTAAAGATTTCTGAAATCAATTTGATTGTTAAAGCACCAGTGCACTGATAATGGAAGTCTAACATATGAATAGGAATTATAGTTCAAAGTACTTGGATATTTTCTTTCACCCTGCCTCCTCCCCCCCCCCCCCCGAACTTCATTCTTTCTAAAATTGTCAGAACTGTTTCATGTTGTATGTGGCAGTTTGGGGTCCTTTATAGAACAGTGGCAATGGAATTACCCCCAAGTGTTTTATCTATATAGTATCATTCTGTGATGATTAAGATCAAAAGGGGCCATGTTAACTTTTTGTTGGTTAAAAGAAAAAGTCCCTCCACCTTAAACTTTACATTGACATGCCAGCTAATCCCAGAGAGTAAACTTCACAAAGGGGGAAAGTGCATGGCAGTTCACCCTCTGACTGAATGAACTCAGGTTTCTGCTAATCAATGCAACTGTGTCAATTTGAATTTGCCTGTTTCCTTTGCTTTCTCTCATCCCTAACTATTTCTCAGCTGTTTTAGATTGCCATACCCACGGCCTATAAGTGGCTGGGGGGGGTCCCCCCCAAGCTCTAGGGTTATGATTTGGTGTCATTTAAAATGCAACAAAAAGCATGAAATTGGAAATGACTCTCAAAATGATGTTAGGTATTATTCTGGCTGCTTTCCTGTGCTCAAACAGATTTCTGACAAGTGGTTGAAGATGTGGGGGATAGTGTATAATGGCTCTCCGCCTACAGCCCTCACAACCCTCTGGAGAGGTATCCAAAACAGAGAGGAAATAAAAGAGCACATCTTATTCAAAAGCCAGGAAATTCAATGCTGGAAAGGAAAAAAAAACTCTGATTTATGAATGTGGGATTTGTTCTTCCGGATGCCCCATTCAAATTGCCAGGAAATGGCCAGCAGGAAAAAAGGTGCCAAGTTTGACATAACAAAGGGTAGTCTGAATGCTGATGACATCCGTGTAAGCTGTCAAAATTGTCTACAGCAATGGTTCCCAACCATGGATCCCCAGAGGTTTTTGTACTAAAAACCCCAGAAGCCTTCTTCAATAGCTATGCTGGCCAGGATTTCTGAGAGTTGTAGTCCAAGAACATCTGGAGACTCAAGTTTTGGAACATTGGTCTAAAACAGGCATGTCCAAACTTCAGCCCTCCAGATGTTTTGGACTGCAACTCCCACAATCCTTTGTCACTGGCAATCTAAGCTTAGAATTCTGGGAGTTCTGGTCCAAAACATCAGGCTGGCCAAAGTTTGGTCACCACTGGTCTACAAGATACCCCTCTGTGCTCACTTTTATTCATACTGGTTGAAAAGCAACCCTGATAACTGCTGTTTTTGCGGCTTTTGATTGTCAGCCGCCCAGAGACCTTTGGGTAGTGGGCAGCATGTAAGTTGTAAAAATAAATAAAAATAAAAATAAAAAAATATTTCTTTTGTGAGAAGTGGTGAAGTGATGGAAAAAAAGGGATTTTCCTTTCCTTTGGTGTCACTTTCAGAATGGCAGTAAGCACAAAAAGGTATCCACATTGACTGCTGCGATTAATCAAGGTTGGCATCCTTTTTGCTGCAATATTAGACCATTTCCTGATGTTCTGAATTGTAGATGCCAGAGCACAATATCCCATATTCATACACAGGAGGGGTTTTCTGTTTGTGTTTTGTTTTGAAGAATTTCATATCTATATCAAATGTGCACCTACTCTTAAGTTACTATCCTGTCTCTAGCAATTTAAAACAAGGGGAAAATCCAGGGCATCTGTGAATCTTGATGGAACAATAGAGAATGCCAGAACCATAATTTGGAAAGAAATACTCTTAGAACATAACTCCTGGAAGGTCTGGAACCTACTCACTTGAAGAACTGGGTTATTTGACAGGCTACAGAGTGTAGTTGGCAGAACCAAAATGAACCCAAGGAAAAATGGATTGATTTGCACCAACACAGTCCTTTTGGATGTCAACAAGAGCAGGCAATTTCACCCATTATGTTAAAGTACTCTGTGCTCCACAGTATGTATTATGTCAGATTTTATGTTAGCTGCCCACAATGCTCTCCATGTTGCCTATTGTTGAGTGAAAATTATCTGATATATTTATTAATTGTATGGTAGTACTTCTCAGCAAGCAAGCAAGCAAGCAAGCAAGAACTGAAAGAAAGAAAGAAAGAAAGAAAGAAAGAAAGAAAGAAAGAAAGAA
>JAHTLZ010000122.1:13928687-13942364 GCA_023846285.1 Phrynocephalus versicolor
CACACACACACACACACACACACACACACACACACACACACACACACACACACACACACCAAAAACCATCAGAGAATTAGTTTTTCTTCCTTGTTCATGAGAGAAGAACGAATATCATTCAGTTCTTTAAAAAAAATCTCTGGTTTATGAATGCGGGATATTGTTCTTCTATATTGATGATTTAAAATGACAGGAAATGGGTCCTATTATGGGGAAGTTTTAATTTCTGGGCACTTACCTCTCAGAGGACCTCTCATGGACTACAAACACCAACATGCTTGTGAAGAAGGCACAGAAGAGGCTGCATTCCCTGAGAATGCTCAGGAAGATAACTCTATCTCAGCATTTACCTCTGTCCTACTATTGCAGCACTATTGATAGTGTCCAAACCTATGGCATTCTTGTTTGGTATAGGAGCAGCTCTGTAACGGATAAAAAAGCTCTACAGAGAATAATTAAAATTGCCCAGAATGTCATCTGGCTCCAGCTACTAACCCTAGATGACGTCTTCACATCTTGCTGTTTGAGGAAGTCACATAACATTCTAGAGAGACTCTTCTCATCCTGCTCACAATTTCTTTGAACTGTTGCGTTCTGGCAGATGATACAGAACAATTAAAAGTTGCACCACGTTTTCTGAACAGTTTTTATCCCAGAGCTATAATTCCATTTAATAATGAACTTAAGGACCACCAGCAGTGAGCAGTTGGACAGTTTTACTTGGCCTGTTGTATAGATATTTGTGTTTTTAGGGAGGGGATTTTGGTGGGTGCCTGGGAGTGTATGGGGATTTCTATGGGTTTGTGTGCTGAGGGGATTTTTAAAATGTGTATTTGTGTTCAGGGATTTGTGTGTGTGTGTGTGTGTGTGTGTGTGTGTGTGTGTGTGTGTGTGTGTGTGTGTGTGTGTGTGTGTGTGTGTGTGTGTGTTGAGTCTAGTCTTCGGATGTCTATGAATTTCATTGTATGTGTATACTGTGTATATACACACAATGACAATAAATAAATAAATAAATAAATAAATAAATAAATAAATAAATAAATAAATACTACTACAGAAGAATATTGTGCCGGCAAGAAAAAGGATGCCAAGCCTTACATAGCTGACTATTAACAACACCAAAGGCAGCAGTCAAGATGGTTTATGCAGTCATTCTCAATGTTGGGCCATATGGCCTTCGGAAGTGGGTGGGTGGCAGCTGGCATGTTTGAAGGGGTCCACAAACTGAAAATGTTTCACTTCTGGGTTGTTATTGTTGTTGTTGTTGTTTTGGCTCATCTCTTCATGTTCTATATGTGTTTGACAAGAATCCTGAGAAGAGCTCTCAAATGCCCCCCAAAAGGTTTGAGAAAGGTCAGACAGCAGGCTAGTCTCTTGTGCCACTACTATTTAGAAAAAGACACCAAGCATGGGGAAAATAACTCCTTTTTTCACTTATCACCAAACACAAAGCAATTGTTAGGGCAGTTTTTGTACCAGTGTGAAGGGTTTTACACACACACACACACACACACACACACACAATGTTTCGGCTTCCTTTCGTTTTAGAATTGCCTGATAGAATGTTGATCTGTTCTGCAAGTAAAAGATCATTGCTGCCGCCTCATGCAACACTAATGACACAAAGGTATCTGCAACGGTGCAGTGGTAAGAGTATTGCTCTGGGACCCTTTAGCTCAGTTACCAATCACTTCTGTGTGTCATAATTATACTTAAAAGTAACCATCCATGCTCTGTTGTAAAACCATAGCAATAAAAGGCCAAATAGTATGATGGCACCAGGATAGGTACAAGTAGGTACTTAGAATCATTGATTGTAAATTGTCGGCATAGTTAACTCTTTCTGCTTTCAGCACTTGTCTCTGTACTACTAACCAGCATGCAGATATAATGGATTTTATTTTCAGAAAGGCAAGGCAAAACCTGGAACAGCACAAGAATGCTATTAATTCTAGCCCTTATTTACACTTTCAGCAACACACACCACCAAATAATACATATAATGGTGAGCATGTTTAACCACATATAGAAGGTGATTATTTCTTTAAAAAGAAATTAAATAATATTTTCACCTTGGTTTAGATCTCCAAAATATCAGTAATAGGATTTCTTTTAAAGAAAGATTTTTTTATACATGGTAGATGCCATAATTTTGTCTATTATGACTCCATTCTGGGAAACATGCCAGAAAACATAATTTTGTTCAAATTATATATTATGCCAGCCCATAATTTACTTATTGATTCATCTTTCTTTTAAACTGTCCTCCAGATATCTTATTCTCAGCTACAGCAACCTCTGATTATGATCCATCTCAATTTTTTTTTGTAAATGTGACTTTAATATGTTTTGGGTCAGTCAGCCCACTTTTAAATATGATTAGTATGCCTTTAGTGGTTTCCTTTCTGGTTTGACGCCCACACAGCTGAAGGATGCATCTGTGATTTAGTGCGGAAATCCATACCCTTTTAATCAAATGGTCAAAACTAATCAGCAGCATTAGGAAATGTATTTCATAGTTTACCAACTTCTCTTTATGCAAATTACCTAGGTCATAGGAGGTGAGAATGATTATTATTTCTCCTTTTTGATATTTAAAGAATGCTGTACTTCCAAATGTCATGGGAAAAGAATATTTATTGGACGGTTACAATAGGTTGCTTTTTTCGAAATGTTACTTCTAGACCAGGTTTGCTGCCAATGTTCTATTCACTGGAATTTAGTGGAAGGTAAAGGATGAAGAAAGTCATTGTGAAGTGAGACTTCAGCTTATGGAAGGGTTGGGGATACATTATGGTTATTTATTTGTTTGTTTGTTTTATTTCTATACCGCCCATCTTCCAGCAGGAACTCTGGGTGGTTGGTGAGTACCCTGCAGTTTGAAGGACATATGCATGGTTTTGTTCCCACATTCCTCACAATTGCCAGGCTCAGTCTGAACCAAGCCTGGTGGAATATGTCTGTGAAGATTCTCAGTCATCCAGGTGAGGCTATCTGGAAGCTGAGTCATGGTAATTGAACTTCAGTTTGCCACTTATCATGCTGCTCTTTCATTGATCCCCAGACAAATCAGAAACACTTCACACCTCCACTAGCAAGACCACAGCTGACAACCCATACTTAATGGGAAGGGTTGCATAGGTGGGACTTTCATACAATCTAGGCCATTATTCACCTAACGAGCCTATTCAGGCCATTGTCCACCTAACAAGATTATTCGGGCCACCATCCACCTAATGAAACTATTCAGACCAGAGTGATGTGAAATCAAAGTGAACTAAAAATTAGAGGCCTTGCCACTAACTTTTCTCAGACTGACGAAGCTGCTTGAATGAGTAGCAAAATGTTTCAATCTCAAAAGAAAAGAAGTCCAATTGCCATGACTCAACTTCCAGACAAGCCTGGTGGAGTTTGCCTAACCACTTTGTCAAAGTGAAAATGTGCAAAATTGGATTTGCTTTGACTTTACTATGTCTGCGCATGTGAATGAAAGATAGGGATGAATCAGAAAAATTGTGATTCCGTTTGATTCATGATTCATCAAGGCCAACAAATCAGAAAAATGAATCAATGCTTTTTTCTGATGAATTTATTTGTATTTTTTTACTTTAAAATGCTATGTGTGGCATCCAAGACACCTAGATATACTAAATTATCAGGGAAGATTTCCATAAATATCATTTATAGGTCCTGCAGGCTTGGTGATGTTGAGTTCCAGATGTTTCAGCTAGACCCCCCAGGCACCTAGAGACACTAAACTTGGAGGGAAGCCTTTGATGACTCTCCTATATTACTCCTCCATGTTTGGTGGAGATTGGGTTTTGGACACCTGATTTATCCATCCACAAGTAGCTCCCCCAGAAGCCCAAATATCAGCAAACTTGGAGGGATTATACCGGAGAGTCAGGGAAAGCTTCAGTTTCATTTTCAGCTTCATTTTGGTGTTTTTAGTTTCCTGGGGGGAACCTTCTGGGGGAGGGGGCTCTCCTTGTGGATTCACACCACAATTCAGACACCAGAAATCCATTCTTCACAAAACCTGGAAGGATTGTAGAAAAGAGTTAGCAGAGGCTTACCTGCCTATTTGGTTTTTCTAGGTGCTGGTGGGGGCATTTTATAACCTAATGAATCAACAAATCAAAAGTCAATATAAAGTCCTTAATTCATATTTGTTGAGGGTATCAATTAATATGAATACAAATCAATGAATTAGCTATTTTTAAATGATTTTTAATTTGTGCCCATCTCTAATATCTAGGAATGAATTTCTTGCTTTCTATGTGGCACACAATAAAATTACAATTTTAAAAACTGAACAGACATGAGACATTTAAAAGCCAATTAAAAATTAATTTTAAAAACCAAAGACCAGATAAATTAATGCCATATTGACTGTGAGGCAGTAAGGATGAGGCCAGCTGGACATTGCTTAGGAGGAAGTACTACTAGCATGGCATAAGAGATGTAAAATTTCCAGAAATTTTGAAATGTGGAAAAAAACTATTTTTCCTGGGTATTTAAAGAAAACAACAGACATTTTCAGAAAAAAATGAAAAAATGCTACATTATCACTCCCCCCTTTTACAGTTTAAAAGTCATTCTGTTACTTTAGGAACATAAAATATGACTATGGACAATTTGACTTGGCATAAAATTATCACAACTAGCATATTAAAATATAGTGCATCCAAACAGTTATTATAAAGAGAATTTATTTTTTATAAACTAATTTAGCTAAATGGTTCAATTTCCTGCAATCAGATAAATGTAAACTCTTACCTTTTCAAATTAAGTTATTTAAATTAAAAATAGACTTTCGGGTCTTTTTGTTGCTTTATATTTTCTTCCAGTGTTTTGAAGCCTAGTAAAGAGGACAGGATTGACCCAAACAAAGCCATCCACATGCAAATACAAAGTGAAACCTTTTTCTTTTTCTTATGACAATAGTAGCACCTGCTAAAGGAAGAAAAGCATTTTGTTCTTGCAGTGGAGAATTCAGTTGGTAACCTAGGATTTGTTTGTCCTCAGTGCACAGAAATTAGAATAAATCTGATACTATGCATATTTTTTAGAAATGATTTGGAAAATATTTGAACACCCTGTCTTAAAATATTTTATTCATCATGTTAAAATAAAACATTCCATAATATTTTTTCTTTTTCTTTTTCTTTTTTCCCCTAACTTTTCAGGAAAAAATGGGGAAACGTGTTTTTATTTTTCTGAATTTTTTTGGATTTCTTCTAGGCCTTCACATAGCTACATGATGTTAATGCAAGGAAAGATGTATTATGATCTCAACAACCTGACTTCCTGGGAGAGTTGGATAGCAACAGTTACTTAGGTAAAGCAATTTTCTAGTTTTTGAGAGACTTAGTTAACTTTTGTTGAATTGCCTCTTACAGTAATGATTCCCAATTTTGGGTGACCAAAGTGTTCTTGGACCGCAGTTCCCAGAAATCCTGACCATCACAGCTAGGAGTTTGGATGAGCAGCGGAACGTTTCAATCTCTCAAGAAAAGAAGTCTAGTTACCATGACAACTTCCAGATAAACTCACCTGGATAATTGAGAATCTTCACAGACATCTTTGAAGAACACCTGGGTTTCCCTGGGTTAGGAATCACTGTCCAAGTGTGTAAGGAAAAGATCGATCTAATGTAAAACTATTGCTTACATTATCACAAAGTGCTGAATCAATGTATGATTCTTTGCTAGAGCAGATACACTGAACTAAGGGACTTGTTAAACAACAAGTCAAGTCCCACTGAGAAATAGACTCTAACATAGTCAAGACTATCAGTTGAATTTAGCCCAATGCTGTCATTTGGGAAACTGGTTATTCATGGCTATTTACATTCCAAGGTTTTTCATCTGAAAACAAAAGTCCCTGATTTGTTACCATCATAAAGCCATATGAACAGGTGGGTGCTTATAAGCAACAAAATGTTCTGGATATTTGCACAGCCTACTAGGAAGGAATTTCAAGTTAATCTGAATGGAAGACCACATAAAAGAGGCCCTTTCTTTCATTTTTTGGAGTCATTTATGGCTTCCTAATTGAGAACTGTGATGTCACCCATTTCACAGACTGGGCTTTCAAAGGCACAACTGGGTTTATTTCGACATCCCACTGCTGTGGCACCAAATTGTGATGACACCTCCCTTTTACACGTGTAATTGTGTTGGAAATGGTAATGCTGCCACCTTTTATTCACTTGGTAATGCTGCCACCTTTTAAAATCGTCGCCTCATGAATTGGGACAGACTCAGATGTATAATATAAAAACAATAACAAAGTTTATTGAGAAAATACTAAATATAACAATATCTGAGGATGGTATGCGTTGCCTTTAACATATAATAGATTTCATCAACTCTTCCAGCCCCCCTGTCTTTAATAACTAGTAAACAGTATAGCCCTCACTGCCTGACAGAACTCCAAAAGAGCAGTGCTCTCTCCCAGCACTCACTCTCAAAACCTTCAACTTAACTCAACTGAACTGCCTCAACTGACTAGGCTCCACCCTTTTTATATCATACCATTCCCTGCCCTCCTGCTGGGATTGGCTGATGATTTGTATATTCATTACTCCTGTTTCCAGGGTTTTGTCACAATACCTCCCCTCTTATGAAGAAATTTTAAGGGAGTAAACTTACCTCGGTTTGCTCACTTAAAATTCTCTTCTGGAGCCTATTTAACTAATTCATACATCCTTCTGTTTAACAGCTTCAATTCTGCATATCTATAAACTGTTTTATAACATGTTCAACCTTATTGCCATATAATATCATTAAATGCAATAATTCTTTCTATATCATTACATTTTCAATAGACTATATACTCTTATAACATTGGTTAACATCATAACTTCAAATACCTGTAAAGACCTTATTGATCATACTAGAATCAATCTATGTTAAGATGCATAAATACATACATTTGGTTTACATTTTAAGCTATTTTACTTACCAATATACATACAATTTTTATCCTTAACTTATATTCTAAATAGCACGTAAACATTTTGATTTATACATTGATTTATACATTGATTTAAACATTTTGCATTTTTTCATTTACAGTTAACACATTAAGTTATGGTTTTCACATTTTATGATATTACATTTCCATACTTTTTTTAACCAACAACTTCCTCTTACATCAGCAATAAAATAACAATATTACATTATTATTATTTAACCATGGTCCATGTAATCAATGTCTTCCGCCTCTTGCTGCAACGGCTGGACGATGATACACCACGGTTGATCACTTCCTGTGGCACATAAATTCAAAGTCCAGTTCACAGTAAATTGATGCCATTTTTCCTTGGGTTCTTGGAATGTGGGATTCAACTCTTTGACACCACTCCCAGTACAGTTCATTAGAGTCCCCTCAAATACAGCTTGTTATTCAAGCGACCACTGTATGACATACGGGTGCTTCGTTTTTGTCAGTTCAGTCAGTGGTGTTGCAATGGTGCTCAAATGTGGACTAAACCACCTGTGATATCCTGCAAGACACAAAAAAGATCTCACCTTCTTTTTGTTGGTCTGTCTTGGCCACAAGTTGATCGCATCGATCTTCCTCTGCAGGGGGTTGATAATGCCTCGTCCCACGACATGTCTCAGGTAGTTGACTTCTGGATTTCCTAGTCGCCACTTGGATGCTCTTTTCATCCTCTCGGATCCGCTGAAGCACGATGTTCACAGGCTGTAGTTGTTTTTCCCAGGTGTCTTTTGCAACCACCGAATCAGGTCTGTCATTAGCATCCTTCACTTCCAAGTAGGGTTTCTGCTTTACACGGTTTTCTATTTGCTTTTCAGCTTCCTGCAGCTTTCTAAATTCATCAGCAATCTTATTCCCTTCTTGTATCATTTGTTCCTTGCCCAGTGACACTTTGTTCCAATCCAGTCGAAGTTGCTCATTATTTAATATTTCTTTTTCAAGCTCTGCTTTCGTTGATGTAAGTTGCTGTAAGCAATCTTCTTTACTTTCTGATGCACCAGACAACTGCATTTCCAAATTACATATTTCCTTTTCTTTAATGTTCTCCACTGCGGTAATTACTTCTAGTTCTGCTGATTTCTTCTGGAGTTTGAAAACAAATGTATCAGATTCATTCCTCCTTTCCTCCAGTTTCTTTTCCTTCATCTCTAAAAGTGCTTTCAAAGGTGAAATTTCATTTTGGAGTTCACCAGTAACTGATGCCGGCTGAATTTTAGCTTCTTTCAGCTCTTCTGCTGTTGAGTCATTTTGTTCTTTTCCAAGCTGTGCTAATTTCTCTTCTTCTTCTTTTAATTTAAAATATTTTCCCAGTCTGGAGTTCTCTGCTGGTACACTAAGTTCTTCACAAGCTTGTATCATTCTTTCCTCTATTATGAAATTTTCAGGGTGTCTGGGACTTAAGTGTGTATTCGATTCCATTAAGTCAAAACATCCCTTCAAACTGTCATCTTGCCTTTGTTCTACACTAAAGTCTGCTGCTGGCCCTTTTATAATGTTGGCTAAATCGTCTTCTCCTACCATTTCAGACTGCTGAGATTCCCTCTCAAGTTCTCCTACTGACATTTGATTTATAACTGTTGTTTTCACTGTTTGGTTCAGCTGGGTGTGTCTGAACTTGGGTTACTCCTAAAGCACTCTGTACATGCTCTAAGACATCTATTCCAATTAAACATGCACTTGGGATTTGATCTGAAACTCTTATTCTATGACTGGAGTTCAAACCATATGAGTTATTGCAGTCATCATTTGTAATGTCTGAAGAGACAACTGTTGTGGAGCAAGGGTTTGCTGTCACTTTTGAGGAGGTAGCTAGGCTTCTGTTGATTGCACTGCCCGATTTTGTCACAGGAGACTGTCTGGGCCAAGTACCATCTTCATTCTTTACCTCTATTACCACCACCTGTCTCTGGTAGAGCCCTGCATCTTCTATAGTGCTGTCAAGTTTGCTTAACTGCTCATAAATACAGGTATTACTCATATATCTGAGCCACAGCCTAATTTCCTTTCCATCAGGAATATTAAGCAGCTTCCGCATCTGTTTTCCAATAGTATCAATGGTATCCGCTTTGCTGAAATAACAGCTTACAAGATTATTAGGATCACTGTTTTGACAGAGCTTCAGTTCTAAAGGATATACTTCTACTTTATAAGACTTTACAAATGGGCCATATTCTACCACTTTTCTCACAATTGGCTGCTGCCCTTCTACACACCCATACCAATTTACTAATTTATTCCAGGCTTCAGTGGGAACGAAAACATAATCCACTTTATCAATAAGGTGCTCTTTCAACATCTGAGTTTCTGAATCTGCAAAAAGTCCCGAGTTGTCAATTGGCCCTGGGAAGAGTTTGGGCTCTCCCACATTATACTGGTCCCAGCTGTCAAAGCCCACATATTTCTTCCACTGTTTGAACCACCGGTTGTTAATCAAATACCAAAACTCCCCCAGCCGCAAAGGCGTCCCCAACAGTGGCTTAAGTTCAGACCCCTCACTGTGGGCCATTTTCAAATCTATTTTCTTGGGAGTTTCATTCAAATTATTGTTATTATTATTGATATTTTCCTGACTAGCTAACTCAAGTTTTCGCATCTCTAACTGATATGCCATTCGCTCTCGTTCTAACCGTTCCTCTCTGGCCATTCTTTCTTTCTCCATCTCTCTTTCTTTCTCTTTTTCTTTTCCCCGTTCCTCTCTTTCTCTCTGTTTTTCCCGTTCCTCTTTTTCTAGCTTTAATTGTTGTAATTTAAACTCCTGTACCAACCGCCATCTCTCAAGACTTTGGTCCCTATCAGGTTCTGCATCTCTGGGTGAAATTGGTGTTTCCTCAGACACAATGGCTACAGCCCCCTCCGCTGCCATTCTCCTCTTTGCTTTCTTAGATTTTGCTTTTGGAACTGACATGAAATCAAAATCTTTTTATTTATGTAGTGTATATATTATTTCTTTCTTAAGAAAAGGTTAAGACTGGGTCACAGCTATTTCAATGGCAACTGTAAAAAAATTTACCTCAGCTCCCAGCTTCTGCTTATTTCAGTTATTGTAACTCCTCAAGCTTGGCACAGTGCCCAGACTTCAAACTCTTTCTTTATTTAAAATATTATTTCAGTGTTTAAAGCACACAGATTTAGAGATGTTTCTTCTGCTTTTACACTATAACTTTTATCTGACTCCCACAATCTCACATAAGGGATTACAGTCAGGCACTCCTGCTCTACAGAACTTTTGTCAGCTTTAAATCTCCTCAGGGCTCTTCATTTTCTGAGGTAAATTTTCTGCCCCCACAGACCTTTTACTTTGGAGGTTTCTTTCTGTTAAAACCCAAGGTGATATTTCCAGACCTTTACCAAAGCCACCCTAAATTCCAGGGTAAACACTTTGGGTCTTTCACCCCCAAAGGAAATTTGTCTCAGCACCTTTTAATTTTCAGGCTGCTGGACAGCACAGAGTTCCGTGACTCTCTCAGGCAGTTTCCCAGCACACCACTGTAGATTTTAGTCTATCCTTACAGATTTTCTCTTCCAGGTGTCCTATAATTTGTCAAGCCAGACTCCTTTTCCTTTTGGAATCCTGGCCTCCAGACACTAACAGGCCCACCAAAGAAAATCAGATAGCACTACAGGGTTTTAAGTCTGAATTCCTCTCTCACACACAGGGCTTCCCAAGAACTTAAATTAGCTTCACCTAATTCTCAGTCCTAACCCCTTTTCAGAGGAACTTCCACAGACTACCAACAACACTTTAGGGCTAACGTTTACTAAAGGCTTCTTCTTTTTAAACTTCCAGTTTCAATTTCTTCACAGGGTAGAGGCTAAGTATTTTGAGCTGGTGACTTTTTCCCTCAGGCAAACTGGATGTATTCGAAATCCCACCACTGCCCACCAAATTGTGACATCACCCCTTTCACAGATTGGGTTTTCAAAGGCACAACTGGGTTTATTTCGACATCCCACTGCTGTGGCACCAAATTGTGACAACACCTCCCTTTTACACATGTAATTGTGTTGGAAATGGTAATGCTGCCACCTTTTATTCACTTGGTAATGCTGCCACCTTTTAAAATCATCGCCTCATGAATTGGGACAGACTCAGATGTAAAATATCGAAACACTAATGAAGTTTATTGAGAAAATAATAAATGTAACAATGTCTGAGGATGGTATGTGTTGCCTTTAACATATAATAGATTTCACCAACTCTTCCAGCCCCCCTGTTTTTAATAACTAGTAAACAGTATAGCCCTCACTGCCTGACAGAACTCTCACAGAGCAGTGCTCTCTCCCAGCACTCACTCTCAAAACCTTCAGCTTAACTCAACTGAACTGCCTCAACTGACTAGGCTCCACCCTTTTTATATCATACCATTCCCCGCCCTCCTGCTGGGATTGGCTGATGATTTGTATATTCATTACTCCTGTTTCCAGTGTTTTGTCACAAGAACACATGAAATCCACCAGAATTTGGATTTCAAAAGAGAGGATACTTAAGGATTTCTTACCGAGTTCCCTGTATCAGATTACCTATACACTGGTGCCTCCTAGGATGCATTTAATTGGTTCCAGGGTCCATTCGTTTAATGAAAAATTTGTCTTAAGAGGCACGGTTTCCCATAGGAATGAATTGAAAACAAATGGAACGGATTAATTGGCTTTCAATGCATTATTATGGGAAGGCTGTCCCAAACCCCCTCAATTAACTGACAGCCTAACCCTAACCCTAACCCTAACCCTAACTCTAACCCTAACCCTAACCCTAACCTTCCACTGATGGCTGATTGAGGAAGTTTACCCCCAATCTAGCAAAGGGGAAAAGCTTTTCTCCCTTGCTTTGCTGAGTTGGGGCAGGAGAAAACCTTCCCCCATTTTGCTGGCTGTCCCAACACAAGGAGGGGAGCAGGCAAGGGGTGATTCACCTGCTTTCCCCCTTCCTGTGTCTGGGCAGTCACCCCTCCTTCACCTGGGTCTCTGAGTCAAGCCGTTTCAGGGCAGAGACCCAGACAAAGGGGGGGAGCAGCAGCAGCCATGCACAGAGCCTGCTGAAAGGAAGGCAGCCGCTTGCGAACACACAAGGCGCTGAGTCCTCTTTGCCTTGGATCGAGTGCTACACAGTCAGGAAAGCCAGAATGGAAGATCAGGATTTTTAATTTCAAACGCCCACAACCCCCTCAGGTTGTGGGAGCATGAAATTCAAACACCTGCCCCGTAAGACGGATTTTTCACAAGGCAAACTGCCATCTTGTGGAAAAATGTCTATAACTGGAAATTTCATTCATCTTCCGAAGAATTTGTTTTATTGGCATTCATCAAATACCACTGTATTTGATACGTAAAATTAAAGTCTCTGCCCTCCTGTCATTGCCTTTCTGCAGCAAACATCATTTCCCGCAGCTTCTGTCATTTCCTTTCCACCAAAACTTCCCTTCTTCTCTCTTCACTCCTCTTTCCTAGATCCTACCCAGAGCAAGACTCCTCCCTCACCCTCTTATCTCCTCTCATTGGCGGCATCCTGTCCATTTATTATTATCATTGTTATTTCCCCCTCTTCTCCTCTTGTCATTGCCTCATCTCTGCAAACCCCATTAGTCTGCTCTCCTATTGCTTCTTCTTCTCCTCCCACCATTTCCCAAGCCATGGGTCTTTCTCCTCACCCTCCTTGCTTTGCTAAGCTTCTTTAAAGCCAAAGACTAGACGTGGGCACAACCAGAAAAAATGACGTTTCGAGTTGTCGTTTGTCGGAACGGGTCCGTTTCGGGTCGTTTCCGTTTGTAGCGAAATTTTTCAAAAATTTGTCATTTTGTTTGTCATTTGTCATTTGTCATTTCCACCATGCAATTTGACTTCCCAGAGCATAGGGGCATCCCGCAATCAGGGCCGGCGCTAGGTGTTTTTGCGCCCAAGGCGGTGGGTGAAGTGGGGGGGTGGGGGGAGGTGCAGGCGGGCAGCGGTGGCAGGGGGCCATGGGCGGGCGGCAACAGTGGCAGGGGGGAGGCGCAGGCAGGCGAGTGGGCAGGTGGTGGCAGCGGGCAGGCGAGTGGGTGGGCAGGGGCGTGGGTGGATGGGCGAGTTGGCAGTTAGGATATCACAGAGGTTTTGTTCTTGGCTTGAACCCCAAATGTGTGTGTGTGCAAGCAAATTGAAGTTGGGAAAATAGAAAATAAATGGTAGTATATAATATATTTTCAAAATAAATCCACACCTCCCACTCCCAGTCGAACCTCCCCCTTTATCCAATATCAGAAAAAAATCCTCACAAACCGCCAGAGAAGAAATAAAGAATAAACTGCTATTCCCTTCAGCAGACAAAGCTGCAGGGAATCAAAGAAATTATTTTCTAATAAAATCAATTCCCTCCCTGCCTGCCAAACTTAAAGCCTAAAGCCTCCCACAGGCCTCGCTCCTCGAATAATAATCTCTGTCTCGATCGCACAAGCACCACCAGCACAGCCCTCCTCCCTCCACATCCAAGACCCGACTGCGATTTCTGGAAGGTGCCTCGGCTTTTTATGCCCTCTGAGACATCCAGAAGTGTCAGTCAAACCCTGGCCATGCCATTGGTGGAATTGTTCAAAAAAATTGCATGGTCCCATCCCATACCTAGCCCAAATGGGCAGGTCTAAAAAAATAAAAAATAAAATAAAATAAAATAAAATCAATACGTTTTATTGCTAT
>JAHTLZ010000122.1:13942374-13961907 GCA_023846285.1 Phrynocephalus versicolor
TGGATCCCCCCCCCACATGGCATGGCGAGACGACGAGGATGACCTCCCCCCCAGCCTGGTGCAAGCAGCCCAGGACATGAGAAGAGGGGAGGAAAGGCCGGGGACCCCCCAGAAACCACCCCTCTGGTAGGTGGCAAAGCCTCAGGCAGGCATATTTTTGCCTACTTTTTTGGCCGGGAGTCGGGTTTTTTTAAAAAAAACTTTTAAAAACTTTTTCTGTGCTTCGCATTGCGCGATCGCCGCGATGCCACAAATGAAAACGAGTTCGAGTTCGAGTTCTGATGGCTTAATTATCGTTACCGTTTCCGTGACGTAACGGAAACGATAACCGAAAATGGAAACGACAATTTCGCCGAGTCGTGCCCATGAAAAGAAAAACCCAGAATCAAAGAATTTCAAAAGATTTGGACACTTATGGGTTTGCTGACAGGTATATGTAAGGAAATTAGGGATGATGGGACATAGGCTTGATATTAAAATCACTTTTCACTCTGTAGTAGAAACGTTAAAGAATGAAGAAAGTTGTCAAACATAATATTCTAGAAGCGTGCAAGGTAGATGTTCATTGGACATTATGCATCACATGAGATGGCAC
Organism: Phrynocephalus versicolor; assembly: GCA_023846285.1. Classification (NCBI taxonomy): domain Eukaryota; kingdom Metazoa; phylum Chordata; class Lepidosauria; order Squamata; family Agamidae; genus Phrynocephalus; species Phrynocephalus versicolor. The sequence goes on from JAHTLZ010000122.1 coordinate 13,942,970, forward strand.
AGCAAGAAAGTTCTCGGCTAGAGGAGAAGGAGAATCGCCATTATTCATTCTTCTGCCTGGCCAAGCTTCATTTCATCATGATTCATTAGTTAGAATTAGGCTTATTTAGATAGGCCATGGATTCCAGTAAACAATTAGGAATTACTTGAGTAGAGTTTGTTATTTTATAAGCAAATAAACTTACATTTGCTGACATTTTTCTTACTTTTTATATTTGCTATTTTTGATACATCTTGAAACTTTCTGAGTATTATTTTTTATTTTTTATTAGAAATAAATCTCCATTATATTTTCACTTCTGCCTACAGAGAAGTTATTTTTTTATTGACTAAGCTGTGATATTTTAAAAGATCCCAGGTAGTCTGCCCTGCTGATTTAATGCCATCTAAATGAAGTTAAAGCCAGGGAGCTGAGAGTTTATTTGTTTATTCTAATGACAGGTGAAAGGGATAGATTATAAACCCATTATTTTGGGGGTTTGGATTTTGGATTTTTTCCCCTTCTAACATGAAAGAAGAGCAACCTGAAATACTTCAAAATCAAAATCTCCCTACTACACATCCTATTGCCTTTTTTTTTTTTTTTTTGCTTTTCTGTTTTATTGGTGACCTTATTCAAACTTATATAATTCCATTTTGTTTTTATTCAGCCAGCTGGCTCAAAATAACATTGGCTGTTTCTTAACATGGTCGTTCTGACTTGACAAGACTTGATAGTGTGCACTTGTGGTCCTAAAAAAGAGCTTGCTCCAGTCAAAGATGCTGGCCCAAATATTTTGATCATCAGAATATTTTTGTCACTTGAATATTTTATCAATATAATTAGAATTCAGCTGAGTGTAAAAATTTGTAACTGATGGTGTGTGTTGTGAGGGGAGGGCCTCACCATTCCAATATATATTCTCTGGGGGAAGGAAATTGAGGGCTTTTAGGTAGAGCTGCACTTTATTATTTGTGCCGAATTCTTCTGCACTGCTGAACATCTGCTAATAAATTTGATTCAAATTTCCATGATAGCTTTTACCCTCATCATGCAATCTCTGCGTGTGTTCATATACCAGATGAGAATTCATGCTATTTACTTATGGCTAACAACTCTGATCCCATTAACAATTTAGCCCTGATAGTCCTTGCGTATGTTAGCGTAGTTTAGAAAAAACAAATCCCAGTTTAGCTTGTCAGAAGGACTTTGAGAGCATTCCTGGGAGATAATTGACAGATGGTCACCTTGGAATTTTGCTGCAGCGATAGGACAAAACATTTATTAGAAGCTATGAATGCAGCGAGTGATTAAGAGCATGAAAAGCTATTCTTCTAGCTTCTGGATTTTGTCACTCTTCGACTTTCCCATTTGTAGTTCAGCTTAAAACTCTAGATCCAGTGTAAAGATGCTTAGAAAGCTCCCAAGTCTGTTACATTGATTGGGTAATCTACTGTATGATATTTTCTCACAGTATAGTTATTTTAAAGATGTTCAGAACAGACAACTAGGAGACAAAAAAACCCAAATGGTGTGCCTAGAATTATCCATTTGCTTTTGCCAATGGTCCCAACATCTCCTTCTCCTTACAATGGTATCTTGTATAAAGGAATTAATTCATTCCAAATGAAATTATGTTAAGCAAATTTTCCTTTATACAAATTTCCCATATGAATGCATTGAAAACGGAGTAATCCCATTTTTATGTTGTAAGAATCCGCCCCATAGGCGATTATGTTAATCAAATTTCCCCTATCTCCGGAATTTTTATGTTGTACAAATTTTATGTTATACAAACTGTTTGTTATACAAGGATCCACTGTATTTGTATTGTAGAGGCCAAAGACAATTTTCTTGAGGTCAGAGTGAAGAACCAGAAAAAAGAAGCTTGAACTGATGTTCATTCCTAACTTGACGTGATCCACATCCATACTTACATTCTCTTCAAGGTAACTTGCCAGCTATGGATCTTCCTGAATGGTCCATAGTCTGTTGTTTTCTCTCCTATCATGTGGCCAATGTTAGGGTGCCTTCGTATTTCAGGTTTCAGCTGGTACAGAAGGCAGTCAGTGATGATGAGTAGAATTGGGAATGAACTGTCAAAATAGTGATTTGTCCTGGTTTGTGGTTCGTCAAGGTTGACCTACGACGAACCATCAGTGTGTAGGTTTGTGTTTTGCTTTTTGGCAACCCTTGGCTTCAGGGAGGGGATCAGCTCTCCATCTGTGCAATCTCATTGGGATTACACAGACAGGGGCTTCTAGGAAATGTGAAGCTCCCATCTGTCCAATTGCAGTGTGATTGCATTAGGGGGTCAGACCATTTCTTGAAGCTCAGGGCAGCCCCTATCTTTGCAACTGCCTTGCAATCTCAAAGATGGGGACTTCATGGGAGTCAAGCTTTTAGGAAGCCATCACCCTATACCCATCTGTGTGATTGCCTTGTGATCACAAAGATGGGGCTTTAGAGGACTCAAGTGAGTCCCATTGATGTGATCACCAAGGCAATCACACAGATGGGGTCATGAACTTTTACAAATAGATTTTAGAGAAGTCATCTCCCTCCTATCTGTGCAATCACCTTGGGGGCTTCAGGGGAGTCAGGGGAATCTCCATCTGTATGATTTCAATGCAGTTGCACTGTTTTAAAAGGGGGAACGAGTAAAAGAAGGAATTATTAATTGCTTCATATTTGTCGGGTCCTCCAACCCAATGAATATTTGACAAATTGGTGATATTTGATGAATATTCCAACTCCATGGACATGGGGTCACAATGGTTATGACAATTCGTTTTTTTTATTTGTCCCTATTGCTAGTTGTGAGTACCATGCTAGGGATCCAGCATTAGGAGACCTCTTTTGGTTCCATACTGAATTGGATCTCTAGAAGAGTTCCAGCTCATGATTGTATTACTGCCAAATGTCTATGGAGTGATTTTCTGTGCAACAGGTTTCTCCCTTGTGATGCTCTTGTTTGTAGCTATATTTATTTTTTCATGTAAACCATTCTGTAATCTAATGCAAAGAACAGCTTATGCATTTAATAGATATTTACATAAATAAGAACTTCAAGTCAGTCATCTCCCAGACCAAGGGTGGGCAATGTAAGTACTCTACCTCATTTTCCATCCCCACTACTTTCTGCACCAAATTTCGGTGACACATCATGGTCAAATTAAGAAGGGTTCCTTGTGATTTTTCTACCACAAAAAATTGCTAAAAAATTCAATCCCCACCTCACGAGACCAAGGAGGGCATACAAAAACCATCCTATAAACCAAATGCATGCTCCCTGTGCATCTTGTTGACAGAGCTAAAAGGTACCTTTTTTGCTGCTGTCCCACGTGCATCCTTCAGTGTGAATGATTCAGCAGAGAGAGCAAGTCTGAGGGGCAATGATGTGTAACTACCTGGCTCCTGCAATCTGCCCACCTGCAGTGTATAAAAAAGGTGACCTTGCCTACCTGTCAAGTCGGTACAGTAAGAGGAAGACCTTCCCACACTTCACTGCTTGGTTAACTAGGATTAAGTCCACCAATATCCACGTTCCAATCCATCAAAAGGGAAATGGGGATTTTGGCCATCCAATGACAGACAGTAATTTCCTTATTCTGTAATAGCAAAGCATAATATCTGTATGTTTATTCTTGTGAGCTTCTATTGTATATTTGTTCCATATAAAAAACACCGCTTTCTCCTGATGTACTAGTATTAAACTTATTTGATTGCATGACTTGACCCCTGAGCTCTTTAAGTCCTCCAAAATTAGTTTAAAGTTTAAAAGAATTCAAGCTTATCCACAGTATGGCTGGTTTTCTTTTACGTAACATTCATATAATCTCAAAGTGCCTTCCCTTTAATAACAGAAGCTCAAATAGGAAATTAAAATAACAGGAGTTTAACTATTTAAATTGGAATCTGTTTGGACCTCACATGGTGTCTCCAGGACCCCTACCAATATGAATGTGAGTCCTACACCTTAGGCAGCATATGGCTGCCTGCATTATGTTAATATTTCTGCTGGTGCCATTGCTTGGGAAGAAGGGCTTTAGCTTTAAAAAAAACAAAAAAACCTTTCCCATAATTTGTAGTTTAAACAAAGGATTTCTCCTCTTGTGTCATGCTGGGTCTTTCTAGTGTTTAGACACTTCCCACTGTTAGGAAAACCTGCAAATTAGGAATTAACAAAATTAACCGGTACAATTTAGACATCAGCTTAATCAGCCTTGATGTGCTTTCTGTTATGGCTACAGCATAGCAATGGACCATAAAAGCATTCTTCTGATGGATTCTGTTCAGCATTTGGACAGCACTGCAAAAAATAACAGTGCACTATCGTATACAGCTGAGACTTCATCACACAAATATTGTGGTTCCTCCTTCACTTATATTCCTCCTGTGATTTCCAATATGGGTGACTGCCTGTATTCTTGCAAACATAAGGTAGTGCAAATGTGAATAAATCAGAGTCTGCATGAGAGCTCTAGAGAGATTATATTTTTTTCAAAGATGCTGCTTCTTTTGTCTGCCAAGTTGACAGTGTAGACTAATAATAAGCCTCTGATTAACTTATTGCCTTCTCTGCACCTGTTTTCTGATAATTCGTATGATTGCTCGTAACTTCTCTTTTGGTGCATTTGACTTAACTACAGCTGGTGAATCAATTTGGATCATGGGCACAAAATAAATGATGTTTCTTCATATTTAATTCAACAATTTAATTCAACAATTATTGCAAAAGGTACCAGAATTATATGTGCCAGATAGCCGTTGCTTATTGCAAGAATGGCCCTGTGCAGTGAAGATGGTCGGCAAGATGTCCTGGCGAAGTGAATCATATAAGATTCTAAAACAGAATTTGAGAAGGTAGTTGCCAAAGTGAAAAACAGTATTTTAATCTATGTACATTACATTCCAATCTGTTTGATAATACTTCAACTTCATGGTATATTACCAGGGGCAGGAGAGGAATAAGAGGAAAGAAAAGTTTATAAAAAGGCTTGATCTAAATTAAATTGTTTGTTTTACTTCATTTTAGCCCATTTACTTGCATTCTTGTAAACCGCCCAGAGTCCCTCCTGGAAAACTGGCGTGGTCTAAAAATGCAAATAAATAAATAAATAAATAAATAAATAAATAAATAAATAAATAAATAAATAAATAAATAAATAAATAAATATTTTTCCACTGTTAGTTAAAATAAGACCAGTTATAATGTATCCAAAATTTCCATTCATAGATAGGCATTGAGATATCCTTAACACAAGTAAAATTTTGGTTCAAAGTTGTAACAATTGATTTTTGTATGAAGGTTTTTAAGAGCTGTCATTGTTCGACTTTCTTTTGCAGTAGAATGCCGTGTAGTTTATTGACACCCAATAAAACCAGTTGTTAGAAATGTTTTAGAGTTTGTTCTTCTACTACCTCACATTAATTTATGATAGCCATTTTGCCCTGTTTAAATGATATTCAGGAAGGGTAGAAGAAGAGACCTTCAAGTTGTATCAGATTTTGCCACTCTTCAGTAAACCTTAAAGGTGATCTCCACAGCTGGACTCTCCACAAAATGGAAATGAAAGGAATGAAAGGATTCCTTATCTCTGAAGATGAGCCTTGTGGTGAAGTAGTTACAGTGCAGGACAGCAGTGAAGACTCTGCTCACAACCTGAGTTTGATCTTGAGCTCAAGTAGCTGGTTTGAGGATGTCTCAGCATTCTGTCATTCCAAGGTTGGTAATCTGAGTACTCAGCTCCAGAGGCAGGGCAATAATACCTACATAATTAAATTGTAAACCACCTAGCACAGTGGTGGTGAATATTTGGCACTCCAGATGTTTTGTACCACAACTCCCAGAATCCCAAGCCAACATTGCCAATGACAAAGGACTGTGGGAGTTGTGGTCCAAAACATCTAGAGTGTCAAAGGTTCACCACCATTAACCTAGAATGTGATTTAAGCACTATGGGGCAGTATCAGAGCAGCACATTTTGCTTTCCTTTTTGATACAAAAATAGTCTCTTCTTATAATTCATCAAGAAAACAAATCACAAATCATGAATTTACTGGGTTTTTTTCTGATGAATCAATGAATCAATATGCAATTTATTTTTGCCTTTAAACACTATACAAAGGCCACGAAAGCACTTACAGAAACAAAAATTATGGAAGAACCTCTACTGACTCTCCACTATGCTTCCTGTTTGCTGTCCACTATGCTTCCATGTTTGATGAAGTTTGGGCTCTTGACATCTGAGCTATACATCCACAAAGAGAGTCCCTCAGGAAAGTTCCCCCTCAGGTACCTAGAGATACCCAATTTGCAGTGACACTTCCCATGAGTCTCCTCTACAATCCCTTCAAGTTTGGTGGAGATGTTAAACTTCTCTGAATCCTTTGTGTGGAGAAGGGGAAGAACTGATGTTGGAAAGGAGCAAGAAAATGTTGAGTACTTCTCAAGAGCAAAGGAGGGGAAATTCTTTCATGAGCCACCCCTCCCTCCCCGTATCATAATAAACTTTAAAAAATTAGCCTGCCTGAACATTGCCTCCGGTGCTGGAGCATAAAACTTCATTACTTTTATAAAATATGCAGTAGAACATTTACAGCAACTATACTCTGCAAAGTGTTCCTGTGAATAATTAAAATTTAACTCAAGTACATGATCAGAGTGCATTTTGATACTCCTCCCTTCTAGTCTTACTTTCTAATACACCAGTTTTCACTGTCTGAGACTTTTGTGCAAACGGACATAGCTTTTCACTTAAGCTTTTCCCTGAGGTGTGCTTTTGGTCATGTAGCCCATAATACAACTGTGGAGCACCCTTTGCTCTTAGAAAGTCCTGCTTAATGCTTCCTTTTCTTCTTCTCTTTTCTGCGCTATGGTTTCTCCTTTGTTCCATTAGATGTTCTTGTTTGCAAGATCTTAAATTAAAAGCTTACTTTAACTTAAGCATCAAGAGAAAGAGAAACCAGAAAGCTGCCCAACCGACATGTACGTAGCTATCTCCAATGATGCTTGTGCAAAAGACATTCTCCCCAGTCCCCTGTCACTGTGGCCCATTGCTACCCTGAAAGCCATCTCAGAACAGATGAGTGCCAGCAGGAAAGAGCTAGGATGAAGGGATCAAAAATTTCCCCATCTCTGCCTCTCCAAATACCAATTGCATCTTTCTCTCATGTTTTCATGCCAGCTTGTGAGCCTTTTTAAAAAAATTCCTACATATACATTTCTTAACATTTCTCCTTTTATCTATCTATCTATCTATCTATCATCTATCTATCTATCTATCTATCAATCTATCTATCTATCTATCTATCTATACTTGATTGCCTTTGTTTGTTTGGATGTACTGTATAACCTAAGCTGCCTAGATGCCCTAAGCCAGTGGTGTCCAAACTTCGGCCCTCCAGATGTTTTGGGCTACAACTCCCACAGTCCTTTGTCATCAGCAATATAGGCTTGGAATTCTGGGAGTTGTGGTCCAAAACATCTGGAGGGCAAAGGTTTGGACACTGCTGCCCAAAGCACATCCGATCTCGCCTGAATTCGGGAGCTAAGCAGGGTTGGCCCTGGTTAGTACTTGGATGGGTGACCACCAGGGAATACCAGGTGCTGTAGGCGCCTGGAGTAGGAACTGGCAAGCCACTCCAGTATTCCTCCCAAGAAAACTCCATGGATGTGGAGTCACGAAGAGTCGGTCACGAATGTAACAACACAACACACACACTGTATAATCTAATTTAGGACTTGCCTAGAGAATGTGGCTACAGTTGCATTTTAAGATGTGCTTTGGGATTCAGAAAATGACACCATAGCTACAGAGACAATTTGGGAAGAGAAGAACTAGTGACAGGTATCATCAAATTTTCATTAAGACTGTAGGCCTAAATTTAATAATCTTCCCTGTGGTGAGGGAGAATTTTGTTTCTGTACACTATTAGTATGTCCATGTCAGACATCTGTTATCATGCACATTATTGTCTGTCCCCTCTTGGACAGCATAACATCAACTTCTTAATTCCAGATATATTCTCACTGCTGTGGTAAATGTTCACAATGTTAAATACAACAGAGTTTAACTAGCTTGGTTTAGACAAGTATTTTAGCATCATATATTTGGGAGGATCACTTTTACTTGAGCAGTGGGACATCAAAATTAACTGATATTAGAGTGTTAAATTTCCAAGTCCCTGACTTTTAAGTTACATCTACAAAGAATTAGTTAAAATATCGATATGAGGATTGGATACCTGCACAGAAATGTTTCTGTGCTCCACTTTTAATTATACTTACTTTTTTACTTTTTAAACTATTTTTCCAGTATACGTGTGGCATGAAAGCTGGAAAAAAAATCTCCCGATACTTTGTCTGAATCTCACACTCCCAACTCATGCTAAGATAACAGCAACAAACTGTGGATGCTAATAAGAACATTGAAGTCACAGCTGTTGCATTTGTCTGCCCTCATACACACTCAGTTATAATGTCTCTGGATTCCTGACAAGTGCAGCGGATGCCATTTCTCTTCACGATTTCCGTTAAGATTCTGTCACGCTGCTTCTTCTGATCAAGCAAGGCATAGCAAATTCCTATTGTCAGTTGACTCTCTTCTTTAATTTCAAGCTTTAATTTGCTGTCCCACCCATATTTCTTCAAAAGTCTTTGCTTCAATTGCTTTGAAAGGTTTCCCCAATGTTTGACAACCCTTTTCTACTATTCTCAGGCTCGGCTGCAAAGTTAGGATTTCACAATGTCTTAGACCTTCTAGAATCCTCACATTTGTAATATTTCAAGAGTGTGCTGATGAAATTAACTCCTAATCTAAAATCCCTTTTAGAAAATGGTTAAGTCTTAACTAATGTTTTTAGCATGATTTCATTAGAGCTTTTTCTAACATATATTTAAATGCATTTTATTGTAATTTTTCAAGGATGGTTCCCCACCTCTTCACTGTCACTCACTGCAATATTTTTTTAGGAAACCTAACACCAAATCCAGGGATGTAAAGAAGTGTTGTAAATATCCTGTTTGTTTGTTTGTTTGTTTGTTTGTTTGTTTGTTTGTTTGTTTGTTTGTTTGTTTGTTTGTTTTCTATAGTGCACTACCTAGCTACTATGGCCACTCTGGGTGGTTTACAAAATAACAAGAACAAAATACAAAATAGTATACAATATATATGTAAACAATGTAATATAATAAACGCAATAAACATAACTAAGACCAATCATATCAATAAAGAAAAAACAAGAAAACAAGAACACTAAAGGCAGAACAAGAATGGGTGGAGGAGTAGCGAGTCATCCACAAATGAAGCCTTTCTATGTAGCCATGTCTTAAGGTGTTTCTTAAAAGTGAACAGCGTAGGGGCCAAACAAATCTCAGGCAGGAATTGATCCCAAAGTTGAGGGGCCAAAGTTGAGGAAGCTTGGTTCCTCATTAGCAATTTAAGAGCCTCCTTCAGTGATGGCACCCTCAGATGCCCTGCCTGGGACGATCAGGCATAACAGGAGGTACTTTTTCAATAGGAACTGCTCTGAAAAATAACAAGGTCCCAAACTCTTTAGGGTGTTGTATGTCATCATTAAAACCTTGAAGTCAGTGTGACAATGGACCATCAGCCAATGCTGTACAGCCAGCATGGGGTTAATATCTTGGTATTTACTTAACCCTGTAACTAATCTAGCTGTACAATTCTGCACCAGCTGGTGCTTCCGCATTAACTTCAAGGGCAGCCCCAAGTAAAGAGCATTGCAGTAGTCTAATCTTGAGACTATGAGTGCCTGGACCAACATGGTGAGAGGACCTGGGTCCAGGAAGGCACGGAGCTGAGCAATTCTACTGAGGTAGAAATAGGTGGACCAGACCACTGACGTCAACTGGACTTGCAGAGAAAGCACTGGATCCAGTATTTCTCCCAGACTCTGCACCTCATCCTGTGTGGAGAGAGTTGCTCCCCCCCCCCAAAGTGTGAGAGCTTCCCAAACCACCAATACCTGGCACCCCACCCGGAGGACCTCCGTCTTGCTCAGGTTCAACCTCAGTCTATTCATGCTCATCCATTCCAGTACAGTTTCCAGGGAAAAATCCAGGGACAAAATGACACCCACTACTGATGGGGGAAAGGAGATATAGAGCTGGGTGACGTCAGTGTACTGATGACACAAAACTCCATACCACCTGACAACCTCCCCCCAGCAGCCTCATATAGATGTTAAAGAGCATGGGGGAGATAACTCACCCCTGTGGCAGCCCACAATTGCAGGATCAAGGGACAGAGGTCATCTCCTCAAGCTGAACTCTCTGGGAATGGTTCTTCAGAAAGGAACAGAACCACTGAAAAGCAGTGCCCCCGATTCCCAGCTCAGAGAGACTCCCCAGGAGGATACCATGGTTGATGGTATCAAAGGCCACTGGGAGATTGAGAAGGACCAACAAGGATGATTTGCCCCTGTCGGCCTCCCTCAAGAGGTCATCATGCAGGGTGACTAATGCCAATTCCATACCATGGCATGGCCCGAACCCCGACTGGAATGGATTAAGGGCATCAGTTTCATCCAGAAGCCCCTGAAGCTGATCTGACACTACCTTGCTGATAAATGGAATATTGGTGATGGGGCTATAATTGCCAATTTGGTCTGCCACCAGATGTGCTTTCTTCTGAATGGGTCTAATGAGTATCTCCTTGATGGAAGGAGAAACTCTGCCCCCACCCCCCAGAGAGACCCATTAATTATTGCAGTGACCCATTCTGTGGGACCAACCTGGCTGCTTTTATAAACCAAGCCGGGCAAGGGTCAAGGGAATAGGGGGTGGCACAACAATGATCAAGGGCCCCTCTCCACTTGAGATGATGTCACAGGTTGAAAGGGAAGCACGGTACACCAGCACAATCCCAATTCCATCCCTGTCCCCTACTGGCATGTGAAGGGGCTCAAGACCTGGTGTCAGCAATAGCAAGAGCCTAACAGCATTCAAAGAGTTCTTATATATACAATGGCTACCCCCGGGGGCTTTTTAAAAAAACCTTTTCTCTATCCCAAAAGCCCTGCCTGCGCTGGGATGGGGGGAAACCTTTCCCCCTAGTGCTGATCAGCTGACAAACAGGGCTTGGGGGAAGGGAAATTTTTTTAAAGCCCCACAGAACATTTTTTCTCCATTGAAATGCATTGGTTCAATGCATTCCAATGAGGAATTGCTGGAGTCTTTTTTGTTTTGTTTTGTTTTTGTTTTGTTTTTTGCTTCCCCCAGGCCATGAGCCAGCTGATGGGTGCTGGGGCAGGCAAAAAAATAAAAAAAAATCTCCAGCCCAATGGGGTGTGGGAAAAGGTGGGACGTTTGCCGGGGCATGGTTTTATGCCTTCCCAAGCCCACAGGCCAGCTGATGGTGCTGGGGTAGGGGGGAAAATTTTCCACCCCAGCACTGATCAGCTGGCAGGCAAGACTTGGTGGAGGGAAAAAGTTTTTTTTTAATCCCAGGGCTTTAAAAAAATCTTTTTTCCATCCCCAAGCCCCACCTGCCAGCTAATCAGCACTAGGATGGGGAAAATTTCCCTCACTCCAGCCCTGATCAGGTGGCAGGTGGGGCTTGGGGAGGGAAAATGTTTTTTTAAAAAGCCCAGGGGGTTAAAAAACATTTTTCCCCTCTGCCACTTTCCTCTGTTAAAATAGTGAAGTTTGCAGATGACACTATGGTGATTGGCCTCATTCAAGACAATGGTGAATCTGCCTATAGGCAAGAGATTGAACAACTAGTTTTATGGTGTACTCAAAATAATCTTGAATTAAGCACATGCAAAACTGTTGAAATGGTGGTGGATTTTAGGAGGACTCGTTCTATACAGCCACCTCTTATGATATCAAATAACTTAGTGTCAATAGTGGAGTCCTTTAAATTTTTAGGTACTATTTATCTCAAGATTTAAAATGGTCATCTATTATTGAAAGTATTATTAAGAAAGCACAACAAAGAATGTTTTTTCTGCGTCAACTTAAGAAGTTCAGACTGCCAACAGAACTGTTGATTCAATTCTATAGAGGTGTTATTGAATCTATTATCTGTTCCTCTATAACTGTCTGGTTTAGTTCTGCGACTAAGCATGATGGATATAGACTTCAAAGGATAATTGGAACTGCAGAAAAAAATTATTGCTACTAATTTGCCATCTATTGTGGAATTGCATACCACACGAGCTAAAAAGAGGGCAATGAAAATATATACAGATTCCACACATCCTGGACATAACCTGTTTCATTTGTTACCCTCAGGGCGACGTTTTAGGCCATTGCACACTAGGACAACTAGATATAAAGATAGTTTCTTTCCAAGTGCTATCAAGCTGTTGAATAATTAATTTTTACTTTTCTTCTTCCTTTTTAAATAATAGGTCATATTGTATTGTTGTACTGTGTCTTTATTGTTGACTATATTATTCTTATATTTCCTTTTATATAGAGAGCATATTTTACCAAAACAAATTCTGGGTGTGTCCAACCACACTTGGCCAATAAAAGTATTCTGATTCCAGCCCCCCCCCCGAACCATTTTGTTAATGGTTCGTTTCATACTAATTTTGTTTGGAAAATAATTCTACGAAACGAAACGAAAAAATGTGGGGGGATGAAGGAAAATGAAAAGCAACATAATTTTTTCATTTCGTGCCCATCCCTATTCATAAGGGTTTTGACTTATATTGTACCTGACTGGACCAGTGGTTTTCCCTAATTTCTTCAGTTTAAGTTTGAATATCGCTATAAGAAGCTGTTGATCTGCAGTCAGCACCAGGTCTTGTTTTTGCTGACTGTATAGAGCTCCTCCATCTTTGGCTGCAGAGAATATAATCAGTCTGATTCCTGTATTGTCCATCTGGTGATGTCCATGTGTAGAGTCACCTTTGCCCCCCCAGCTCGGAATAAAGAGGCAGACAACGGCATTGGGTTAAATAGGGCCACAACTTTATTAAACAACCTATAACTGCCCAATAACCAAAGGGGGCCTGCATAGTGAATAGGTGTGACAATCAACTCCAACGGAGTAGTTGCCCTCCAATCCGAGATGAGATCCTAGCTGAAGGCGCGCTGCCCACCTGTTCGGCGCGCCTCCAGCCTCCATATCTGTTTAGCTCCGGGCCGCCCTCTATTTCCTATCGGTTAACATTTTATTGCTATAACTCCACTCACCTCCTATTTATGAATAGAGGGCTACCAAGCACCCTAGTGGGTGCCACCAGGATCTCATCCATCTAACGGACCTATTCACTCCCCGCGTTGTGACCATTAGTGACAGCCTAAATCCCTAAACAGGGTGATGACGGGGTGGGCGAAAACCCACCGCCCCCACCGGCCAATCTAGGGGGCGGCCAAAAATTCCCACCCGGCCCCGAAGCGACCAGCTAATCTCGTCATCAACCTGAGGGTGGGTGGGAGGGGGATCCCCGCAGCGCCGGAAAGAGGGTGAGCCTGTTGGAAGGCGGGGCTAATAAGCCCCTTGCCAGCCCTCCCTCCGGCGCTGCCTTGTGACGCCTCATCTGGCGCGGGGGCAAAGCACCCCCTCCCTAGGACTACGCCCGGAGGAGGTAACCTTTGTGTTGTTGGAAAAGAGTGTTTGCAATGACCAGCTTGTTCTCTTGGCAAAACTCTATTAGCCTTTGCCCTGTTTCATTTGTAACACCAAGGCCAAACTTACCAGTTATTCCTTTTACCACTTGACTCCCTAATTTAGCATTCCAATCCCCTATGATGAGAAGAGCATCTTTCTTTGGTGGCAGTTCTAGAAGGAGTTGTAAGTCTTCATAGAATTGGTCAATCTCAGACTCTTCAGCTGTGGTAGTTGGTGCATAAAGTGGATTACTGTGATATTGAAAGGGCTGCCTTGGAATCGTACCAAGATCATTCTATAATTTTTGAGGTTGTATCCCAGCACAGCTTTTCCCACTCTTTTGTTGACTATGAGGGCTACTCCATTTCTTCAATGAATTTATTGCCCACAGTAGTAGATGCGATAGTCATCTGAACTGAACTGGCAAGGCACTCCAGTATCCCTGCCAAGAAAATCCCATGAACAGAAACAAAGGGCTAAAAGGTATGATGCTAGAAGATGAGCCCTCAGGTCAGAAGGAGTCCAACATGCTACTGAGGAAGAGCAGAGTACAAGTAGCTCCAGAACTAATGAAGCAGCTGGGCCAAAGCCGAAAGGACGCCCAGCTGCAGACATGCCTGGAACAGAAAGGAAAGTCCAATGCTGCAAAGAAATGTACTGCATAGGAACATGGATTGTGAGATCTATGAACCAGGGTGAGCTGGATGTGGTCAAGTGTGAGATGGCAAGAATAAACATTGACATCTTGGGCATCAGTGAACTTAAATGGATGGGAATGGGTGAAATACAAATACTAAACAATAATGGCATTTTTCTTTCTTCTAAATTGGTTGAAGAACTGTGGACATGGAAAGTTCTTATTAAAATGTAAACAAATGATCTCCCTCATCCCTTGCAAACGTTTCTTATGTAGAATGTAGCTTGCTCCATTTTTTCTTTGTGTATTTTACTTTGTAGGTTATCCACAGAAGATTACATCCATTATGAAAACTGAAGAAACTACCAAATCCTAGTCTGTGTAAGATCCAGGAATCCATGATAAAAAGTTGGTTTCATCAGTTAAAAAAAGAGTTGATGAAGGTTTATAATTTCAGAACTGCTGAATTCTAGAAAGTGCATTTAAAAGAGCGCTCATATATTTCTTCTTAGATCTCCTTTTCTTTATTCCAAATGTAGTTTTAACTCTTACATCCTGTATGTTTGTTTTAACTTCATTTCCCCCCTTCTAAATGGCACAGCTATAATTTCCATTTGATATTTTAAATACTTCAAGAATGACATGAATGCTAAGTGAAAGCTTCAGGAAACATAACACTAAAATGTCATCTTTTTAGCTCCTTCCTTCATTTTGTTGCTTTTTGCCAATGGGGGAGTTTATAAATTTTCTGGTTATAAACCCAAATGATTTACTGTAACCCTGTGGCAACTTCTATCAGAGCAATCATCAGTAATGATGTGTTTTGAATAAAGCAGCTGCAAATTAATTTGGGGCATTTACCTACATACATGGTTTGCTTGGCTGCAAAAAGAAAGAACTTCATTGTGATGCAGATGGGTTTGATTTATTATAAAATCCTCCCATACAGGACAATGCTATTCTGTGCACTCCACTCCTTTAAAAGACTACAATCCTCAAAAAATGCACTACCTATAATGACAGAACTACTTTCAGACTCAAACGAGACATCAAATTTATTACTGCAATTGTGATCAAGATGGACAAAAATATTTGACGTTGCAACGATGGTCCGTGGTGCTTAGTAACAGAGCAACTTTTTAAAATATATTGGCTTTCTACCTAGAGTGAATAGTCACTGTTCTCACATAGGCAATCTTTGTTTGAATGGCTGAATGAGTAGATGCATCAGCAAGGCGCTCAGAGAAAGAATGTTCAGACATGACTCATTGCAGTCATCTCTTCTTCCGCTATCTTTGCTATGTGCTTCAATAAGGAGACATTCCAGAAGCAGTCATCTGTCTCACAGGGAAATGAGGTAAGCTCTACAAATGAGAGTCCAAACATAGTCAAGCTGTCTCCAGAAAGGAGGGGCTAGATTTGTGTTCTATGATGTATGGCCTTTTTTTTAAAGGGCAAGAAGAAAATGGTGACTTGAACTGGAGAAGAAGGTGAGTTGTCCTCAAGGTCATGAAATGTGTTCAGCCATAACAAGTTCTAGAGGGGCCACTGTCTTTGTATATGCCAGGAGAAGCAAAAGAGTGCTGTGCCCCCCATAAGAGTGAACAAATTTATTGTCACATAAACTTTCATGGGTGATATCTTCATCAGATGCAAGAAATGTCCGTCTGAAGCATTTACACACAATCCTGAAGTGTGTGAGAGAGTGTGTTCATAACAGCAGGGTCAGAGAAAGACCAACTGTAGTAAATACAGGTGATTATAATTGTTTAGGCAATAGGCATTCATCAAGTACTTGTTAGGAGATAACATAGCAGTGACTTAATATTTGATATGCATTAAAAAAACCAAAACAAATACTTTTGTCCCTTTTTGTTGAATAGTAGTAAAGGTAGAAGCGACATGTTCATTTTTAGAAGAGAGATACATATCCTTGGCATTATATTAAACATTAGGTGGTATTTTAATACTGTATTTTTGCTCTATTAGACACAATTTTCCCCCTCAAAAGTAAGGGGAAATGTCTGTGCATCTTAAAGAGCAACATATATATCACATGTTTACATTTAGCGAGAAGTTACCTGCATGCAGCCTCTCCCATCCCCTGCTTCTACCAGGATTCTGCAGTTGCAAATATCTTCTTTGCAAAGAGGCTTCCTCCAGTGAGACTCTCCCCACCCCATCCCTTCTTCAGCCAAGATTCCCCAGTCAAAAATCACATCATGTACAAAGTGTCAAGTTTTTAAAAGATATTTAAAAAAAAACATAAATGAAATATTAAACCTGATTTAGCCAAGGAGGGGGTCAGGCAAATGTCTGGTGCAAGGTTATTCCACAGGGCAATAGCAGAGAATTCCCTATTTCTAGTTTTGTCCTTTTGGACCTCTCAAGGTGTTTGTTGCCGCAAACGCCTAGCCTGGAAACATCAGGCATTATGGGCAGTTTTCAATGGGAGAAGGCGCCCTGACAAGTAGCGAGGTCCTAAACCATTTAGGGGTGTGTGTGTGTGTGTGTGTGTGTGTGTGTGATTACAGTCATGACCGACTATGACTCCATGTCCATGGAATTTTCTTGTCAGGAATACTCAAGTGGTTTGCCATTTCCTACTCCAGGCACCTACAGATGCTTGTATCCCCTCATGTTCTCCCATCCAAGTACTAACCAGAGCTGACTCTGCTTAGCTTCCAAAATCAGGTGAGATTGGATGTGCTTAGGGCATCTAGTATGTCATAGTTAAAACCTTGAAATTGATGCAGAACCAAACTGGAAGCCAGTGAAGGGCAGCCAGAGCTGGAGGTATATGATTGTATTTCCTAGTCCCTGTCAGCAATCTGGCTGCCATGTTCTGAATCAGGTGGAATCTCCACATCAGCCTCAAGGACAGCCCCACATAGACAGCATTGCAGTTCTTGAGACTACCAATGCATGGACCTACATGTGAGAGCCCCCATGTCCAGATAGGGGTGCAGTTGAGCAATCTGCCACAGATGGTAATGGACAGAACAGACCACTGAAAATAGCTGGGATTCCATAGATAGCACCAGATCCAAGAGGACACCCAAGCTGTGCACCTCAATCTGAGTGGGGAGAGTCATTCCCCCAAATGACAGGGAGTTTTCCAACCCACTGATAGTAGGAGCCCCCACCCGCAGGACTTCCATCTTGTCCAGGGTTCAACCTCAGTCTGTTTGCCCCCATCCATCCCAGAACAGCATCCAGGCAGAACTCAAGGGACAGAACAGCATCCACTGCAGAAGATGAAAAGGAGAGCTAGAGCTGGGTGTCATCAGCATACTGATGTCATGGCGCTCCAAAACTCCTGATTATTCTTCCCAGCAGCCTCATATAGATCATCTCACCAATGTTAAATAACATTGGTGAGATGATTGACACACTTTAGGGTCCACAGGGAGGATTGCATCTTTCCAATCTCCACTCTCTGGGGACAGTCCTCAAAGAAGAAAGTGCACCATGCCAAGGTGGGGAGGGCAACTCTCAACTCAGAGAGCCTCCCCAGGAGGATACCATGGTTGACAGTATCAAAGGCTGCTGAAAGGACCATCAGGGACATCTTGCCCCTATC
Source organism: Phrynocephalus versicolor (assembly GCA_023846285.1). Classification (NCBI taxonomy): domain Eukaryota; kingdom Metazoa; phylum Chordata; class Lepidosauria; order Squamata; family Agamidae; genus Phrynocephalus; species Phrynocephalus versicolor. Next base: position 13,960,764 of record JAHTLZ010000122.1, read on the forward strand.
GACCTCTCTCGGTAAGTAATCCTGCGGGGTGACCAATGCTGTTTCTGTGCCATGCCGCAACCTGAACCCAGACTGGAATGGATCAATGGCATCAGTTTCATCCAGGAGAGCCTGAAGCTGCTCTGCCACCACCCTCTTCAAGACCTTACTCATGAAGAGAACATTGGTGACTGGTGGATAGTTGTTAATATCGTCAGCCATTACCCGGCCCTCAAGGAGAGACCCGTTAATTATTGCTGTGGCCCAAGCCATGAAGATAATGAAGAATAATATTCAATATAGCTTTTTCGTATCTGCTGTAAAGGGCCTTAGTTACCATTGACTGAAGATTGAATCCCAACCTGAAAGTGCAACAGGTTAACTTAGACAGAGCATGTGATGTCTTCATGGTTAGCTTTAGAAATATGAAATTGAGTGCTTTTAGATGAATACATAGCATACATGTCTAGTTGCCTAGCAATGCATTATGCTTTTATTGGATGCACTCTATTCGCATGCAGCCACAGAACCTCAGTTCAGAATTACTGTGTATATAATGGCGGCGGCGGGGGGGGGAGAATGATTTCTAACACACGTGGTATACTATATGCTGAATTTCAGCAATCATGACTGCTACCATCATGGACTTCTGAAACATCATTCTCCCCTTGTTCAGCCTTTATCCCCAGCAGAAAGAAAACAATATGTGACAGAAAAAGCACGATGAGTAGCATACCTATTACAAACAATCATGATATTGTCCATGCATAGTTACCCGGGACACTTGTAATTTGATTACATGGTGAAAACTGAGATTATGAAACAAGTGATGAAGTACCCATTTGCTTAACTTTCCTTTTCACAGTTAGCATTTATAGAGCCAAAAATATTACAGGATGAAATGAGGCTTCTGCCAATGTCATCTACACAGTGTAAGGTGCCTATGGGCCTTGATAATGTACTTCCTATTATGTGAGCTAGCTGGCACAGATATAACTATATGCAGACTTCCCCTTCCTATTGTGAATTTTCTATTAGGAATGTCCCCTTGTGAATTTGTATCTGTTATATAATACTAGTCAATGTTTTATAACTTTGATTGAATGCCTTTGGTATTTTAATAATAATAATAATAATAATAATAATAATAATAATAATAATAATA
>JAHTLZ010000122.1:13961917-13989811 GCA_023846285.1 Phrynocephalus versicolor
ATTTTCCCTTCCGGGGCAGGAGGCACCATCAACTGGCTGGTCCCTGCCCCATTTGGGTTTCAAAGGCCACTTTGCTCCAGGTTCTGTCATCTCAGGATCCACAGTACCTGGGTGTCAACAGCATCTTAGTTCAGCATTTGCGGCTCATTTTCCGCACTACCCACCAGCATGGCCATTGCCACGCCACCAGAGCTAGTGTGAGATAGGCAGCCCCCCCTTCTGTGCCAATTTTGAGGACAAGGCAAAAATTCCTATCCAGCCCCCAAAGGTGACCACATTATGCCACACTAACATGCCAAAAGGTGGTGGGCGGGAGGGAATGCTGCTATCCATGGCAAAATAGGGGGCAAGGGCGCAGGCACCAGGTATAAGAAGGGGGGCTGTGCCCTGCCCCCCGGTCCAGGCCTCACAAGGACCCTGACCGGTCCTGGCGCTCCTCCCAGGGTGGGCAATGCAGCCCTAGCTCAGGACAAGCCATCGCCCGAATGGCCCTTATTCTGGAAAAGCATGGTCTATTTCTCCAAAGCAATGCCACCACTGTTATATGTATCATAACTATCCTTTAATCTGCATGCATAAGAATATACTGCCATGGATAAGAGGGCCATAGATTCTGTTTCATTTTTCAACCAGGACACTGAGTTTCTGCCAAAGTGTCTGGTGCACAAATAAGGCAAAAATGGATGGCAAAGTTATAAGCAATACACCCAGTTCTAGTAGTTCATAAAGCAAGGCAACAATCATATTTACAAAAGTGCACATTTTAGGAAAGTGCAGGAATTCACAAAATTCAGGTAGGAAAACCTATAACATTGTCTTATTTATTCTACAAGGATAAATCAATGAAAGAGTCATGGAGAAGAGAAATTTAATTGTCTCTACACATCAGGAGATGGTCTTTGCTAAGAAACATTTGTGAAAAGTAAGGCATAGGAAGACTTGGTTTCCTCGTCATCTTGTAAGTTTTTCTTTAAAACAAACAAACAAATAAAAATGAAAAATAGTGAATGCCAGGATTATGATGTGTAAAGACAAAACTACCCACCTCTTAACATGGATGCAAGCCCAGGAAAACCTAGTTTCCAGTCAGTGATTACTTGGAAGTCACTTAATATGCTGTGGCATGAAGCTGGTAAAACCAAAGTAAACCCAAGAAAATTGGACTAGGCTAGGTGATACCTTTATAGGCTACTAGTAAAATTAAAAAAACATTGAAAGCTTTTGAGGGCAATACCTTCTTTATCAAAGCATGTATCAAAAATCCAAACATGGCAAAAGATGTGGTTTGCCAAGAGATAAGGGTTAGATGTAAACGATCTTGGCAAGATGATATAAGCCAGGAAGTCTTCTTAGATGAGGCAGGGCAGGAAGCAGGGCTGTTGTTAAAACTTTATCCAAAGTACAGGATTGGGTTTTACACCCCAACTCTCCAACTAAAGGGATGTGGGCCATGCCCACCCTTCCACATCCTCTCTCAGTTTGGCTCCTCGAGACATAAAATCTCTGCTTTGCCAGTGGTTGGGGCAGAGAGGTAATGCAGAAACACCAAATGCTCCATCTGGGGATCAGGGTTAAATTTACTGAACCCATTAGGTAAAGCCAAATGAGACCGGATTAAAGAAATATATTATTACTTAGTGGTTGCAGTCTTGTCCTGCTGGTGTTGATTGTCTGTGTGCCTTCTTCTTGGTATGTGGAGACAAAGCAGCTATGGGGTGGGTTCTCTTTTTTTACACCAACACAGCCCTTGTACAAGAACAGGCAATTTCACCTCACGTCAATGTATTCTGTGCAACATATACTATGTTGTTTGATACTAGCTGCTCCAAATAGTCTTGTTGTTGCCTGTTACAGGGTGAAAATAATCCAATGCACGTATCTAAGGTTTATGGTTTTATTTTTGTAAACCTGTTTGTATTTGCATGTGTTTATATGCTTTTTTTTGCTCGATTTGTATTTGCATGAGTTTTATATACTTGTTTTTTCCCAATTTTAGTTTGCATTGTGTCATGAATAAAGGAAGACTTATGGTGTCGGTTTTGCATACTGTCCTCTCAATCGTAACATTCAAAGCTTAGAAGCAAAATGTGGAAAGTAACCAGGCTGTTGTTTCAAATCTCTGCAGAACGTCCCTTTGAACTGGCTGCCCTCTCATATTTGTTATGTTGACCAAAGAATGCAAATTAATGAGCCACTGGAGAGAATGTCACCATGGACACACACCTCACAGTATTGCAGATATACAAAAGGAATTAATGACAGTTGTTAGCAACCCACAGTTGCTATCTATGCCTCATTTGCTTAGCCAAAATACTATCCTATCTGTTACTGTTCATAAGCAGAATAGAATTGCAGCAGGTCATGCCATGCTCAAAATGATGATGAGCTTGAGAGAAATGTTGATAACAGAAAATATGCCTCTCATACAAAAATATGGCATAAAAGGAAAACAGGTTTCATATTACAGTATATGAACAATGTTTACAAGCAAAACAAGGTGCAGAAATATTATATACTCTCCCAGCTGGTGTACTGTTTTTTTACCCTTTTCTACACTGTAAGTGATGAGTGGTTTTGGAGGCTTAAAATCAAATATTGTTCTATTCAAAGTAGTAGGTATTGGGCCATTAATCCCATTAATGATTAATTTATCCATTAAAATCAATGGGGCATCTTATGGAACTCCTCACCAATAAGAATGTAAATATTTCAGTTTGGTCTGCTTAATGTATGGAAAACAGGAGGTTATTTATCTTGCAAATCACCAATGCTTTCTAGACTTTCAAGACTCAATAGTAGCATACTATTTGTTTCCCTTAAAACAGCACAGAATAAATATTATATATGTATGTCACTTTCCGATAGTTAGGGTAATGGTCAGGGGTGGAGCCTAGGAAAATATGAATGGTACAATTATTAACAAAATGTAATGGCTTCTTAATTTGACCAGTAATGTCCTCACCCCAATTTATTTTCTTTTGATCAGGAAGACAATGTTTAAAGCTTTAACTTCCAATTGTCAAAGGGTTATTAATTCCAGTCACAACCCTAACATTACTTTGACATAGATTGTCATATTTAATGTTAATGGAAGTCAGTGGAAATCGCCTAGACAGTGCATTCAAAAATATGGTTAGATCATCACATTCTTCAACCAATTTTTAAAAATATCTGAATTCTCTAGTTTCATTTCCTTATCCAGAGAACAGGTTTCACTTTGAGCTGGTCTCTTTAAATATAATTATATTAACCACCTAAATGAGCAAGTTAAATTAATTTGATTATATGGTTTTGTCCCCAGTGCACTCAAGCTTTTTCTCACTTATGAAATTGTCAGAATAAGCCTTCAAAAAGGCCTGCAAGGCTTGTTTAGTTCACAGTGTGGAAAAGATTAAGTGGAAAGTATCATTACTTTTATATTGCCAGTGGAGTAGAATTAATGCTTCCAGGTTTTGAGTAGCACAGAAAAGTTCCTTCTGCATTCCACAATGAAGTTTGTTTCGGTCAAAAAACATAGTTAAAAGATCTGTGTGTAGAATAGCTTTTCTAGACAAATGAAGGAAAACACATGACCCAAGCAGATACAGTGGTACCTTGTATAAAAGAATTAATTCGTTCCAAATGAAATTTTGTTGTGCAAATTTTCCTTTATACAAATTTCCCATAGGAATGCATTGAAAACAGAGTAATCTCTAATCATGGCAATTTTTATGTTGTACGGATTCATCCCACAGGCGACTCTGTTAAGCAAATTTCCCCTATCTCCGGAATTTTTTATGTCATACAGATTTTATGTTATACAAACTGTTTGTTATACGAGGGACCACTGTATTACTGTCTCCTAAATGTATAATCAAAAATAATCCAACTGGTCGAGATGCATCAGGCATCTTTCTTTCACTGATGGACTTGTTTCCATCATTAGAACCAGAGGAAAGGTAACTGCGCCCCCCAGTTAACTTCCATAATTTATTCTGGGGAGCAAGAAAATCCTCCTATGTCATATGTTTTAAGTTTGTGGGTTGTACTTTAAGTGAATAACAATCCACTGAGTCTACCCTAAGGAAGTAAAGACTGAAGTCAGAGATGACTAAGAGTTCTTTCTTATAAAACCATTTATTTCAATACAGGTAACATAGAAAGCAGAGTTTGTTTGATTCAATAAAGTGTGAAGGTGATAAATTTATCTTATACGAAGAAACAGAATTTCAGCCACTGGGAGTCAATTCGGATTGAGTAAACCTATGCAAGATGGGTCTATTAATTAAATCCATTTGATCTAACATTTTGTTGAGAAAGCCAGTGTCTCTTCCATTTAAACTAACTGGATGTACAAAGTGCTTAACCATATGACCAGTTTATGACCAATCTGCAAATCTTTGAAAATCATGGTTATTGGCCCACCACCCAAAAAGTCCACAGCACACAGAAAAAAATATCTCAATCAAAATATGCTTTGGGTTTCTTCAAGAATCCCAAATAAAATTCAACCAAACTTAAATACTGACAGCGTGATTTACATGTAATTCTAAGTCAGAACTTTGGTAGCAAGTCCTCATCAGTCTCTAGGCAATTCTACCTTGAATCTAGACCTGAAAAATTAAAGGCACAAACTAGAAAAATAGGTCCCACATAACTGGAGAAGCTCTTTTTATTGTTTCTATTCACAGACATTATTTCTGTTGGTGAGATGCTTCTAACAATTGCCTTCTTAGATTGCCCTTTTTTTTAAAAAAAAGTGTTTCCTCATGTGGGGGGAAAAGCACATTAAAAATACAATAAAACACATTTGCTCTGGCACTCTACACTAAATAATGGACTAAATGGCTTTAATTTAAGTGACAGATTGGTACAATAATGCAATGTATGACCTCAGAGACTCTGTCAACTGCTGACCCTCTGGAAAGGAAAAGTTGGAGGAAGCATCCTCTCTCTCTCTTTCTCTCTCTCCCCCCCCCACTCCAAATCTTGCTTTATAACTTCGCCCTGAACTTTTGCATCCATTCCCCGTCCTTTTGAAACCTTCCAGGAATGGCTTTCGGCAAAAGTAACTCCCACTTTAGCATTATCCCTTGGAGACTGTGGCTTGGCTTCAGCAGAGGCAGGAACAAATGTGCTATCTTTGGCCACTCATAAGTGACAAACAGAACATATAACTCGAGAATGGCTGTAAATGCAGTGGATCTTCCAGAGAAATAATCCTCCCAAGTCCCAATAGAAGAACTGCCTGTTCCCTGCATAACACTGTCCGGACTGGTATCAATAATAAATTGGGAATGGGAAAGAACCTGAAATGTCTGGCTGGAATTTCTACCCATTCGACATTTGGCCTTTTGGTGAGAAAACTGTATTAAGTAATCTGCCTTAATAGTATGAATCTGTCCTCTGTGATGGTGTTAGAAAGAGAATACTTCCATTGGTATATCCTGTATGACTGACAAACTTATGATCCCATGCATACACACAAGAGAATATTAGATTTTATACCTTTTAACACATAAAAAATGTCACCCATCATCAATCAGGCCTCTCTTTCCTCTCCAACCAACTGTCAAGGAAATGGAATATTCTTTGTGCTTATAAGACCACTCCAGTATCGATCTGAAAATGATAACATGGTAACATATAAATGTCCATTTTCTTTCTTCACCCTAGCTTCTTCCACAGGGTTTCAAGGGAAATTAAGGGACTATTTCCCCATCTCGAACACAGCATCATTCCATCCCTTTGAGTGTTGTTCAGTTGTGTCTGACTCTTCCTGACCCAATGGACCAGAGCTCACCTGGCCTTCCTGTCTTCCACTGCCTCCCAGAGTTTGGTCAAATCCATATTGGTTGCATCAATGACACCGTCCAAACATCTCATTCTCTGCTGACCGCTTTTCCTTTTGCCTTCAATCTTTTCCAACATCAAGGACTTTTCTAAGGAGTCCTCTCTCCTCATGAGGTAGCCAGAGTACTGGAGCCTCAGCTTCAAAATCTGTCCTTCCAGTGAACATTCGGGGTTGATTTCTTTCAGGATGGATAGGTTTGATCTCCTTGCAGTCCAGGGAACTCTCAAGAGTCTCCTCCAGCACCACAGCTCAAAAGCATTGATTCTGCAGCGATCAGCCTTCTTTATAGTCCAGCTCTCATTTCCATACATCGCTACTGGAAAAACCATAGCTTTGACTATCCGGACCTTTGTTAGCAAAGTGATGTCTCTGCTCTTTAAGATGCTGCCTAGATTTGCCTTTGAGTGAAGCCCCTCTAATCCACAGATGTGAAATAAGATCAGAAACAAGATTATTTATTTTCTTAAGTACAGTTTAGTTTATGGAAAGAATGAGAATCTATGCCTGCACATAAGACTAGGCTGGACATTATCCCGAGAAAAGCAGTTGCCTCAGGTGGCAGAGCATTGGAGGTTGCCAAGTCACCACTATTGCCCTCCTCACAATCTCAGTGCCTTGCTCCAGGAAGAAGGCTGGCCATTTGAATGATGCCTGATTCTGATGGGGTCCTCATATCTCAGGTGCTATGAGAGTAGTGGGTAAAGATGTTGCCCAACAAACCAGCTTCCTGAAGCAACCAGACTGGTCAGGTGCTTCATTATGAAAGAAGAAGGGGTAGCAGCAGCTCTTCCTCTTCCTCTTCCTCTTCCTCCTCCTCCTCCTCCTCCTCCCCCTCGTTGTTGTTGTTGTTGTCTTTGATTGTGGTATATTGGGGGTTGTGTCCTCTTCTTACTGCCAACATTGTCCCTCTCCTTCTCCTCTCCTGTTTCTGCTAATATTGCAGCAGTTGCCATGGCCTCAGCCATCTCTTTCTATGTCAAGCATAGAGCACTTTTCTCTCCACCAGAGATTTTGCAAGTACGGCTATACTTAACGGCAGGTGGATGGCAGTGGCATGGCCCTCATACAATGTGAAGGTGACCCACCACTGGATGCTTTGTTTTTTTTACTTTCTCTTTATGGCTTTGAGAACAATGTATAGTCATTTTCCTTTTCTATCCCTTTCACCTGTCCTTTAAAAGGCTGAACAGGGTTCTTAATGATAGGGCACATTGCAGGTCACTCGTTGATAATGGCATCATGGGTCAGAACTCAGACGTGGCTTGAACGTGTCCTCTCCTTTTTCGGTGGGGTGGGGTGGAGACACAATAGCAGAAAACCAGGAGTAATTGTGATGTTAAGTGGTATGATAAGATAATTTGTTGGACAAATTGGACAAATCTCATGGCTGATACATAAGTCACATTTCTTATACTGCCAACAAACTATTCTGAAGATCAGAAATATGCCTTCTCATTGGAGAAAGAATGCCAGAAATCAAAGTATTGTATATGTAGGGTACAGAGTTATTTTAACTTTACAATATAAAACTGCAATGAGGAACATGTTAGTCCTTTGCTAAGAGCAATCAGTGTGCACACAGACTCCAGGCTGTAAGTGGCAAGTGAGATGACTATATGCTTAGCACACAGCACATATATGTTGAGAAGCCATTGCAATCCATGCACTGCACCCTCCAGATATGATGGGATGGTCCTAGCCCCGGGGATGATACCATGCTGCATCCTCCCATACTAGATAGAGTGATACAATCCACTAAGCTCAGGCAAACATATATCTAGGAGCAGCATGAATAAACATCAATGCCTCCCCAGATCAAGGGCTCTCCACTCGCCCTCATAGAGTCATAGAACAGTGGCGTTGGAAGGAGCCTATATGGCAATCATGTCCAACCCCCTGCTCAAGTGAGGAACACAAATCAAAGGCTATTTGCCAGGTGCCACATTTCTGTTGAATGTCTCCAGTGTTGGAGCACTCACCACCTCTTGAGGTAAATGGTTCAATTGCCCACCATCATGAGAAGCCTCACTAGAAGAATAATTCTTTCTCAACTTACTCTCTAGTATAGCAGGAAAGGGGTGGTGGCTCAGCGGACTAAGGCTCTGAAAACTGTCAGCTGCAAAGTTGGCAGCTCAGCAGTTCGAATCCTAGGTGCCACACAGTGGAGTGAGCTCCTGCTGTTAACCCCAGCTCCTGCCAACCTAGCAGTTTGAAAGCATGTAAATGCAAGTAGATAAATAGGTACCACCATAAAAAGCAGGAAGGTAAAACACTGCTTCCTTGCCGCCAGGCCGGCCACGTGGCCATATACTTGCACAACACTGGCTCTTTTGCAATACAGAGATGAGCACCACCCCTAGAGTCAGACACGACTAGCACACATGTGTGGGGGAAGCTTTACTGTTACTGTCACTAAACCAGTTCTTGAAAGTGTCCAAAGCTGTGGAACACAAGGCACATCAGGTACCCATCTGTGCACCCTTATTTGGACACAGACCAGATCAAGGGGGCATTGCATATGCCCAGCATGTTCTATTGCATAGCAATATGTATCTATCCTGCCCGCATTCTACCTCCTTTTCCCCCTCTTCCTTTTTTGCTTTTTCACATGCAACCAACTACAATAGATTAAAGAAGGAGAACCTTCAAACTTCTGGCATCTTGCTGGTGAATAATATGTACTTGCCTGTTTTTATAACATACAAATGTATCTTTATCCTAAATAAATCAGTAGTTTAGTTGAAGAAAGCAAGGATTAGTTTACCTTTAATGTTGGCCCTAGAAAAAGAATCACAAAGGGCTAGTAAAGATTACTATATTTAATATATTTTCCCTTTGGTGTCAATTATTTCAAATCCAGGTTTCAGTTATTTCTATTAAAGTGTAGTAGTTATCGAGACCATGAATACCCTTACAGAGATCAAAGACTACAGGAAGATTGATGCGTGCTCAAGAAATAAATTCTTTTCTTTTCATTTCTTCTTTGCTGGCCCTTGAAGTAAAAGTCAGCAGAGCCCACTGCTGGAATGAAATGTGTTTCATCTACCCCCCTTCCTTTCTTAACTATTTAGATTCTTATTTTGGAGCTAAACTTTTGCAGGACAGGAAAAAACTCTAAAGAAAAGCTGCATACACGATAGGCCAGCCATCTTTGCTCAGGGGTAAGTTCCATTAAATTAAATGGGGCTTTTTCGCAGGAAGCTCCATGTGGAATTGTATCATCAGAGTAGCATAAGCAAAAAGAGATGTTTGTATGTATGAAATGGTGTATGTATTATAATAATGATGCTAAAAGAATCTGCTTAACCTATTATCCTCAATGTTTGGGGATAACTCTCTTCAGTAAAGTTCATATAGAAATGGGGAATGCAAATAGATCATATTTTGGAACTCTTATTACAAGTGTGATTTCAAAGGCACAGACTCAGAGATAGTAGCAGTAATAGTTAAATTAAAAACAGAAATCAGCACAACAACCAAATCTACTTCTTCATGTGAGGCAAGAGTTGGGTATGATTACCTGCAAAGAATAGGCTGAAAAGTGATATGGATGCTAAATTCAATTATTTGAAGGGCCATTACCTGGAAGTCAGAGCAAGCTTGTTTTCTGCAGCTCCAAAGGGTATAGTCCAAAGTAATTATCTCGCATTACAAAAAAAGAGACCCCCAACTAAATATCAGAAACCATTTCCTAACCTTGCAAGCTCTCTGACAATATGGTGGGCTGTCCTTTGTGGGTTTTTTTTTTTAAAAACAGGATTTGATTGGTTCCCTGTCAAGGGTGGCTTAGTTGCACATATCCTGCATCACCAGGGGATTGGATTCAATTCTACAATTCTCTGACACTATTAACTCCAGTGTACTAAATGTCTCTGGGTACCTAGTTTGCAATTTTTCACAGAGCTCAGACATAATTCTCCCCTGATTGAAAAATTAAAAAAAACTAATAGTTCTTAACTCGGGTGCTAAAATATTACGGATAAAATAAACAGACGTAAAAACACCATGGCTTAACATCCAGTATAATGGTTTCTCTAGTTTTGAGCTAAAGTGGAGGCAAACATTGAGAATGCTCTTGTTCCATAAAATAGTTAGTTAGTTAGTTAGTTAAATTTATATACTGCCCCAATAATGCAATGATATACCACTCAACTAGTGCAAATCACACTAGTGGAATAATAGTATACTATCCATACTAGTAATGTGATTCCTAAGGTCCAGACACAAGGATGCTACCTGTAATGAAGTCCTTTCTGTATCCCTTTGTAATTGGCCTCAACATTGTTTACAAGGAATTTGTTGAAGAGGGAATGCATCCTCATTGTTTAAAATGTAAGGCCATGGCAAAAGGTCTGGTGAAACACAGAAGTTGAACAAGGTGAGAGGAAGGGAGAACAAGCTTAAAAGGACTAGAACCAGACATGTTGATGGAGGTGAACATAAATGATGGAATAAAAAAGAACAGCAAGGGAAGGAATAAGTGTGAAATAGTGAATTTAGGCTGCCTATCAGAAAAGATTCCCCCTCCTCTACCATTTTGCCTTTCATGTGCTTTGACTCTTTTAGAAATCTCAGACTGGTATACCAAAAGAGAAAGTGTTCATGTTCTGTTTCCTGGTAAACACTTTGATTGGTATGCCTTTTGCAACGTGTCTCAAACTTCATATAGTATACAAAGTTATAAAGACAGGAACTCACATCCTAAGCCAGTGTTGGCGAACCTATGGCACAGGTGCCAAAGGTGGCACTCGGAGCCTTTTCTGTAGGCACCCGACATCACCCCTTCACAGCCATCTGTATTCAGGTTAAATTGCTGTTTGCAGTTTTTTTCAGGTTAAACTGCTATTGCTCTTTGCAAATATATTCAGTTTAAATTGCACTTTACAAAAAAATTACAGTTTGGGCACTCAGTCTCTAAAAGGTTCGCCATCACTGTCCTAAGCAAAGAAGCCAGTGTGAATTGATATACGTGCACAAAATCATCCATCATGGTACTGCTGGAATTTTCTGTGAGGTCACATATGAAAAGTGTTACAGAAGAAGTGTGTGGTCTGCAGGGATTTGAAAGCTAGCCAAGAGGTCACATGAGAACAGAAAGGACAAAGCCAAATCACCTTGCCTCATACAAATTCACCTTGTGAACATGTCATAAGAAGTGTTGAGAGAACTGAAAGAGTTTAGATGATTCTTTTTAATTTGTTTTCCCCTCCATATTAAATATTTCTTTTCCTTAAGAAATTATGAGTAATTTAGAATATAGAAGTATTTCAGTGTAGCTTTCAGATTAGATAAAACATGAGTGCGGTAATTTAAAAGCATTCCACAACATTAAAAATAAAACACCTTCAATTTATTTTCCCACAGAATCTTAGGAAGGTTCTTAGAGGGTAGCTAGTCAACCTGTTACGTGGTTGCTGTTCTCTCTGTCATTTCCTTCCTGCCTCACTGGGTGTCTCAATGGACCATTTAATAATGGCCTCTTTTTTTTGCTGCTGTTCTTCAAACGAAAGTGCATGCATAGTTCATATTTTAATAGCATTTCCCAGCAGCACTGGCATCATAATCAAAATCATTGCCATATTATTGCAGGCTAAGCCACTCAGAGAGGCCTCTTTAACTCAAATATTTTTGAAGAGACTGGTACAGTATTATGGAATCAATGATCCCAGGTCAGAGTTCTGTTCTCCTGTTTGGTCATCTAGTCCTAATCATCATGGCCTCAGTGAGTCCCTGAGAAACAGTAAAGTGTAGGGTTAAAAAGAGATATGCCATACCTTTTCCAAACTATCCACAAACCATGGAAATATAGCTTATAGCCCACCACTGAGACCCAGTACAAGGGCTATTAGCTCAGCTTATTAAAATTTCCAGACCACAGTTCCAGAACTGCATGAAAATATCATGCAAATTACATTGTAAAGTATCTGTTCATTTATATTTTTTAAATGAACATTTGAAATGCTTCTTTCAGTATTGGGGCTATAATGATTAGTGTTGCTTGGCTTATATAACACTTTTCTGATATACCAAATCAGACATTCTATGCATCAAGGTTGCCTGTCCAGCCTGGTGTCCTTCAAATACGTTGGGTTTCATCTCCTGCCTCCCATATTAACTGAGACGGAAGCTGAATAATCATTAAACTTCTGAGTAGCCTTGTAGAAGACTGCCTAGCAGCTGCTCCTAATTAATCAAGCTACATGTATACATATATAGTTTTGATAAATCAGATTAAATTTAGGAGATGCCTGTGATAACACAAAGCTGCACCATCTAAAAATGAATGTTTTGATCTAGAATTAATTAGATATTATTTCAATGGATCTGCTCACAAATTCTCTGGGTACAGCTGAAAGTATCAATTTATCTTCCTAACTATCTAAGGATTGATTGACTGGTTAATTGATTGATTGATTGGAGTTGTACCTGACTCATCTAGTGGAAAGCCACGACTCTGGCCAGCTACATAGATGACTCAGATTAAAACAAAACATACAAACAAAAGCCAAGCTAAAACCACCAATCTAACAAACATTCCTTGCTAGTTATTGTTAGTTCTTTTGGGTTGTTTGGCTGTGTTCTGGAAGTTTTTCTTCCTGATGTTTCACTAGACTCTGTGGCTGGCATCTTCAGAGGGCAAGGAGCTCAGGGAACTAGGAGTTCTCTCTGTACTATCAGATCCCGGCCGTGAAAGTCTTCGAGAATACATTGAGACATTCCTAGACTTCAAAATGGTAGTAAGAATGAACAGATCAAGCATTAATCCACTCAGAATGAATTAATCTCGTAAATTGGGGTTCCACTGTAATAAAGTCATCAGAGGTGCTGAAAAGACTTTAGATCAATCTTTCTCCATAAGACAAACTTTGAACCACCAGATATAATGAAATTGCAAGAAATGAATACTACAAAGTAGAGATGGGCACAAAACAGAAAAATGGCATTTTGGTTTTTCGTTTGTCGTTGAGAGGTCTGTTTCGGTTCGTTTCCGTTTGTCGGGGATTTTTTGAAAAAATGTGTTACCGTTTTTTGTTTTTTCGTTTGTTATTTCTACCCGCTTTTTGCGCAGTTTTTAAAGCATTTCCATGTGTAGGCATCCCCCAACGCCCCAGACCAGAGGGAAAACACTAAAAAATGGATGCTGGCAGAGACACAGTATAGACTAGGTATGCAGGGAGGCTGCAAAGGCAGCGGCGGGCATTGCCCTGGGTGCAAGGCAGCCACAGAGTGACTGTATTGCGGGGCAAGGGAGGGTACTCACTGAGAGGTACGCAGCATGCACACACACAGGGAGGCTGCACGACTGAAGCTAGAGTCGCAGCAGAGAAAGCAATCCCACCCTAACTCCCACCAGAGACTGCAAGGAGGATGGGGGCTGCCAGAGCTTTTCATGCCCTCTGTGGCTGCCAGACCTGCCCGCCCAGTCTGCAACCTGAGCATGCTATTGGTTGAACATGATCCCATCACATGGCTTGCCTCCATTTTGTGGCTGGTGGCGACATCCATTTTAAAGGGAAAAGAAAAATACATTGTGATTGGAGAAGACAAAAACAAACGTTTTAAGGACCCCAACCCCCCTGGTAGGCATTATCAGACAATATAAATAATTATCGCTGCGTTTTTATGGATGTCCAGGGCGTTTTTTAACATTTAAAACAGCTCATTTCATTGCGCATCACCATTAATGGAAATGGAACGTAACGACCACAATTTTCCTGGTTCTGTTCGTTTCGTTGCATTTTCATCACAATTTTCGTTTGTCGTTTCGTTACGTAATGGAAACGACAAACGGTAACGGAAACGAAAATTTCTCCTCTCCGTGCCCATGTCTACTACCAAGTAATGATTTATCATGGTTAAACTATGCCCAATTAGAATGATGGACTAAAGAATGGCTAAAGAATAAAAGAGAATGTAGAGATTATACAAATTATGAAAAAATATTATCCCATGAAAATATTGAGAAGAATGATATGTTGAAAAGAGCAATAAGCAAGATTTATAAACTTATTGGATATTGTGAAGGCATAGGGAACAAGAACTAAAGTTAGCCTGGAAGCAAGAGTTTAAGAGGGAAATAAAGAAGATTGGGATAGGATATGGAAAAAGAGGGTGTTACGATCTAGGTCAGTGAGAATAAAAGAGAATTACTTTAAATTGTTTTTAAGGTAGTACATGATATCAATTAAATTAAATAGAATAAACATCTATTTACAAGGTACTTAATTTCTTCAAGTTAACACACAAATAGACAGAAGACCAAGAACAAAGAACAGAAAGCTCAAACCTTTAATGTTATGCCTTCAAAATGATGGGCTTATTTACTTTTCCCATGTTCCTTACCACCCAAATCTGGACATCCAGTTTTTTTTTTTTTAATGAGAGGTGCTTGTTACGAAAACAGACAACTGTGTGTTTTCCAAGAAAACCTCTCCTGAACCTCATGATGTGATTGCTACTTATAAAAGGTGTCTGTGAGGCATGAGTCTGCTCATCAATAAAAGCAAGTTACTGATGGATGAAGAAGGTAAATCACTGCATATGCTGGGGGGAAAAAAATACATGCAAATAAATGGTGGTTAGATATGCCCCCAATTTATTCACTTCATTTGTCGCTGCTATATCCCAGCTTCCCTCCACTCATACTGAAAGCACTATGCCTGGATCATTTCTTCCTCTTCTAGTCTCATAACCATTTTGTGAATTCATTCAGGTGAAGAGTATGCAAGTGGTCCAAGATCACTGAAGGAACTTCATCAGTGAGTGTAGATTTGAACCAAACACTTTTACTGCTACACAACAGTGACCTCTTTTGCAGGTGGGACTCCTAGTTAGATCTGGCCTTTTGGGTGTTTTTTTTTTTTTTTGTGCTTCCTTATGTAGCCATTAGTGTTAATGTCTTTTGTGACTCAAATTGGTGGTAACAGCTGGGTTATATTTTGTAATTAAATACATCAGACATACAAAATGTGCACAGGAGTAGGCAAAATTAATTAGTTAAAACATCCCTGTAACACTTTGACTAGATGTCTCATTAATTAACTGAGGACATATTTTCATTTTTTAAAAAGCACTAAAATGCTGATCTTACTCTGTTTTGCATTACAGCTATTCACAGGCACATTTGTCCCACTTATGTTAACATTTTTATTCTGAATATTCTCAGAACAGAACATTAATTCATACACTAAAATTATTGTCAAGCAACCACAAGGCTAACTTTCCTACAAGATTTTGACCATTGCCTACAAATGCTACGATTATTTAGAATGCCCTTTTGCTGTTTTGCTTTCTTTAAAAGTGTTCCACTAACAATTGGGCTTTGTGAAAGATGGGTACATGAGGGCAAGGGGCTACTGTCCAGGGAAAAATGGATCTCTTATGAAGCACCTCTATTTTTCATTGTTCTGTCTTTGTGCAGCAAGAAAAACTGAGCATGGAAGTTATATATTGCGAGTTTAACAGGTAGTTACTAGAGAATTCTTATCCCACTTACAAAAACATAGCTAAATTACATTACAATTGCAATTTAACAAGGGACAAGGGATTAGGTTGGCCTATCCTTACACACAGAAATCATCAGAAGATCCACCATTCCGTTCTTAAGAGTCTCTGTCTATCTGGAGATACTGTTATTTCCAAAACACTATGAGGAATCCTTAGAGATTGGGATTGTAGTAAGACTGCACTCTAAAAAAATTCTCTTTCCTGAAATTTCCCGGATCACAATGTAACTGGTGAAACATGTATCTTTCAGACTCCATAATGGTTTGAATTTGATTTAGCAAAGTAATAATAACATGAATCCAAGGCGGGTAATCATTTTATACTGTACCTCTCTTATTTCAGTTAGAAGAAGCCACAGTAGATCTGATTTGCCTGTCTTATTAAAAGAGTAGCAAGTAGAAATTAAAATATGGAGTTCACAGAGAATGGCTGAAATCCTGTTAGTAACAAAAGCCAAAGTGTAACTTTTCCTCTGTCCTTCCTTGGCAAAAACTAAATGTCACTACCACAATTCTCATGGGTGCATGAACGCACACACCAAGCCTGCGTTGCACATGCATCCTTAAGAACTGTGGCTTTGTTTACCATGGAGGAACAGATAGCAAGTAATACTTTAGCTTTCACAGCAAACAGGATTTCAGCCAATATTCTCTCTAGTGGGCAAGAAATAACAATTGCCAGTTGGCTTCACCTCTAGTTATGAGGGCTAATAGTCCTCCAGTGACCGGCAAAGTGACTGTTTTGTCAAATGTTAGATTTTTATTCCACCTAAAACACCTAAGTTTAAACTTGCAGTCAATACTGAGAAACGGGATGTGGAACACGCTTGTCTAAAGCTTCTTATATTAGGTGTCGTTTCCTGAAATGATGCATTGGCTCTATTTTAATGCTAAAGATAAATATTTTGCAATATAAATGGCCCCAGATGACATCCAAATGAACAATGTCATGGAAGGAATGAGTAAGTATACACTGCACCAGTTAGTGAAGACAGTAAGCTTAAGGCAGTACTTGTGCACACAGCATCAGTGCTAAAGAAACGCACCCTGGGCATTCTTCAGTACTGTTTTATAATCTCCTTGCTTCATTTTCCTTTGGATGAAGAGACTTCATACACATAGTTTTCTAATCCCAAACCTACAGAGAAATAGTCCTAAAATTCCTTTCTTGGTTCCTCAAGCTATGCTATCTCAAACTTAAAGCAGCTTAAAATTGTTCGCTAGAGATGAGGGCAGGGGTGGTGTTGATGATTTCTGCTTTAGAAAGCTTTTTAAGATAACGGTCGAGTTCAACTTTTGCTAAGCCTTCCTGTGAACTTTTGGGATATAATCTTTATAAAGCTCAGCTTTATAAAGCTCAGTAAATCTCAGCTGTGTGTTGAGCAGGAGGGTTCTTTAGCCAGCTTCGTCCAGTTTTTTTTTTCCTCCTGAATGCTTTACGTTTTAAGAAGGTCAAGCACTTCACCTGAGTGGTTTGATAGAGGTCATCTATTTGAGAGAAAGTAATGCTAACTACACTACTCTTGTTTCAGGGAAGGGAATTAAAAACGTGTTATGTGATGATTTTATATGAAAGAAAATACTTTCATTGGCTAGAATTCTACTGAGAAATCAGGCTAGCACAACCCATCCCTGGACAAGGAAATGGAAAATCCACAGAGATTATCCACTTAAAGACTGTCACACCGATATTTGTGCAAACTGAAAATAAGGGAGGTCACAGAAAAGTCAGTCCGTGAGTAGACTCAGCCCCTGGATCAGCTCCAGGGCACAGGAGGATTTAAACACCAGTGAACGGGAGTCTTCCGGTGCAGTGTAATAAGCAGCACACTTTTTAAGTCAAAGGGAGTAAAGGGAAGAGCCAAATGAAATATATCTCGGCCCGCTGTCAACCACTGCCACACTGCTATAGAGTCCAGTGCTGGATAGTTCCCCCAGATGACAGACAGTTGATACACGAATCTGCATGGATTGCCAGGTTGTCATACACACTCAACTTCAGAAAGACAATCCATTGTAGCCATACAGTATTGTGCAGCATAGCACAGGATGGCTATCTCTGGAGGAACATAAGATTTGCCATTGGTTACTGTAAGGCATAGAAACGAGGCTTCTTCTGATCAAAAGCACTTTCACTATTTTGATATCTTGTGGGACATATGCTTCTCCCCACCCCCACACCACCAGTCCTAAGAGTGGGCTCTTCATGTCTCAGAGAGCATTGGCTGCATTCCTTACCTGTTGGTGAGGGGAGTGCAGAGAACATCCTCGAGGCCACATGGTGAGACTCAGATGTGACAAGGAGCAGAAGAGAGGAGAGGACTGTTGAGCAGATGAACCTGGGAGGTGCTGCAATGTCACCAAAGTCAAAAACTGGCAGGAAGACAGTCTGCAGATGTGATGTCAAAACCAGCTACTGGGTAGAACTGATATTGCCACAGGAGGAAGCCACCTGGGTCCATTGGAACTAGGCAAGACTCTCAGAGGCTCAAGAACCAATGATGGGCTCACTGCTGGTGGAAGCAGCCGCAGGGACAAGCAGCACTGATGGAGAGGCTGTGCTGCCAGCCCCTCCCATGTCTTGTGAAGGACAGCATCATGTTTTGCCATGCCCTCAACCCCACTATGCAGGCAACACAAGCCAAGTCTCCCTTGAGTTCGAATGAGCCACCTGAGAGGATCACTGGATGTATTGGCTGCTGGCTGCTGGAAGGGACATAAGGGAAGTGGCACAGGAGGTATCCTTCACTGCTCACCTTCAGAGTACTTGAAAGTGTGCATCTCTCACTCCTGGTGTTGGAGTAGTGTGCCCAGCCCACTTGCAAGGGGTCCTCGACTTGGGTGTAACTATGCCTACCTAAGTCTCAAAGTGTTCCAGAAGAAGCCTTTCTCTACATTTGGATATCTCTAAGCTGCTCAGGCAGAACTCCTAGAATGGAGAATTATGGGAGCAGTAGCAAAAAAAAATCCAATCCCTAGTTAACATTACAGTAGGACCCCCATATCCACTGATTCATTATCTACTGATTCAGTTATCCACAGTTGGCAGAGGAAAAAATTAAATAATTCAGCATACAAAGCAAGCCATAAAGCAAGCTGTTGTCACAAACAGCATCTGTAAAGCAAGCTATTGTCACAAATAGCATGTGTAAAGCAAGCTACTGTCACAAGCAGCGGCCATAAAGCAAGCTACTGTCAGGAAACAGCACTTTGGGGGTGGGTGGGCAGGCATTCTCTCTTATCCATGGTTTTCATTATCCACAGGAAGGCCTGGAACCAATCCCCAGCAGACACTGGGGTCCTACTGTATTGTTTTGATAGTCGTTTGTATAGAGTTTGGTGGCTTCAAAACGGTTTGCTTTTCTCAGTCCCTTTATTCTCACAGTAGCTCACCCTAAGTTCAGAAATGAAGATTTGTGGGAAGTCTTCAAGAGGAAGTCCAGTAACTCACATCATTGCGGTTGCAGCAATAGTGTTATTTAGCTGTCTGCCCTTTCCCTAAAAACCTCTGGAAGAGGCCTCTATTATTGTACACCTTTTACATAGGTGTAGGCAAAGCCAATTAGAGCTTTGAATACATGCAACTGTGTGGTGGCTCAGTGGGCTAGAGTGCTGAAATGTCAGCTGCAAAGCCAGCAGGTGGGCGGTTCGAATCCTGGGTGCCACACAGCAGAGTGAGCTCCCACTGTTAACCCCAGCTCCTGCCAACCTAGCATGTAATGCAAGTAGATAAATAGGTACCGTCATAAAAAGCAGGAAGGTAAACAGTGTTCTGTGCGCAGAAATGTGTGCAGCCATGCAGGTCACATGGCCACAGACTTGCACAAACTGGCTGTTTGGCTTGAAAACAGAGATGAGCACTGTCCCTAGAGTCAGACACAACTAGCATGCATGTGCAGGGGGAATCTTTACCTTTAACTGTCTTTTACTGAGTCAAAATAATGGTCTTGTGATGCAAGAATTCTCTGTTCTGACTAGCAGAGATCTTCTCTGTGTCCGCCATCGAATTGCGGCACCAGATGCTGGAAGCCAAACCCAGGACTTTCTGCATACAAAACAGAAGACTTACCACTAAAGTTCATTCCTTCCCTAACATGAATTCTTGTCTTCCTTCCAGGTTTGAAAAGCTAGCACCCATATTTCATATTATAGCTTGGTAATAGCAAGTTAACGCAGGAATGACTCCAATACACAAAGGTTACCCTGCCTGAAACCCTGAAATTACACTGAAATCAAGAATTTAATTGACTTCCCAAACCTACCTAAGAAAAAAGCCTTGTACAGCCCCTTCTATAATTTCTATCCTGCTTGTCTACTACACTTTTTTATAACCTTGCTTTAATGCACTTTTGAAAGGAATGAAGCTCAGAAAAAAAAACTAGGAAAATGTTTTTATAACACTTAAGAGGTTCTGAATAAAACATATACCACCAGCCATATTCCCTACAATACTCAAACTAACTTTAGTGGATTCAAATCCAAGACAGTTGGAAGTCATGTCTTTAATACTGGTACATTGTAGCAGATAATATTCAGTTCAATGGGCCGGAGTGATCTATAGAGAATTGGTGCTTGTCTTTTCCACGAAACTTCATTATTTCTGCATATGATACTAATTGCTTACAAATCATCTAGATATATCCAGAGAGAGTTTTCAAATGTTTATTGCCTGTGTAATTCATAATGAGGTTAGTTTCTGTATACATTTTAAGCCAATTTAGGCTCATTTATTTTGCAGAGTTTACCAACAATAAAACTTTTTTTTCCTGACCATAGTATCGTTACGTATATGGTATAGGAAAATTGAATAGAGCTGCCTAGGAGATGCATATGCTTATCAATATAGTAAATTACATGTTTTCAAAAAGCTTGGAAAAAATTAGAATGCTTATATTCTCAATATTAAGCTGTTTTCCCTTAGATTATTTGGGTTAAATTCACACTGTTTCTAAGTTCCTCTGCCAAAATGAAAATACTCTTTCCACATGAAATGAAGAACTGCAACAGTGGAAGAATTAACATGTTTTTCATGTTTTCTTCATCTAGCCCAGTGTTGGTGAACCTTATGGCACAGGTGCCAAAGGTGGCACTTGGAGCCCTTTCTGTGGGCACCCGACATTGCCCCTTCACAGCCACCTGTATTCAGGTTAAATTGCTGTATTGGCACTTTGCAAAAAATTAGTGGGTTTTGATTTGCAGTTTGGGCACTCAGTCTCTAAAAGGTTTGCCATCACTGATCTAGCCTCTCATCCCAATTTAATGCCCATACTGTTATGGAGACTTAGGACAAGGGCAAAGAGGAACTTAGTAAAAATGATCTTCCCTCTTCTTGTCTTAGCAAAGACACCCAATGGAAATAATATTCTCTATAGATGGGCACAAAACAAAAAATGAAACTCTGTTTTGTTAGGTAATGAATTACTTTGTTATGTAATGAAACAGTAGGATGTGTTTCATTTCATTTTGTAACAAAGTGTCATTTTCCCCTCTAGAACAAAATGATTCATCCTAGAGGAATCAATGGCAGGGGAGTTCAAGCTCTTCTCTGTAAGCCCCCCCAAATTTGGAAAGGTTTGGGGGCCAGGGTGCTGAGTTATTAAGCTCCAAAAGGGGTGCCCCTAGGACAAATCTTTCTAATTGAGCAACAATCTGCTAATTGTTCATGTGGGTGAGTGATTAGCACTGCTGTGGCTTGGCTTCTGAATCAAATTAGAATTATTTTTCCTAGGGACACCCCCTTTGGAGTTTAATAACTCAGCCCCCTAACCCCCAAACCTCACCACATTTGGGGGGGCTTACATAGAATCGCTAGAGGAAGCTAACCCTGCTATTTTCATGCCAAAACATGGCTGTGATACATATTTTTTAGTACACAATGTTTTGTACTCAGAATTTAGGAGTTAATAGGAATTAAGCTGGTGGTAAAATTAAAATTGCTGGCAGGTGGCATACACACTCTTTCACTTAACTATCAGCACTCCTATTGGAGCTTGATAACTCAGCCCCCTGACTCCCAAACCTTTCCAAATTTCAGGCGCTTACCTAGAATTGGTTGAGAAAGCTAAACCTGTGGTTTTGGTGCTGATGCCAAATTGATATTGGCTGTGATCACTATTTTGCAGTACATAAAATGTACTCAAAACTGTAATTGCAAGCACCAAAACTGCATGGTTGGCTTCCTCAAGTGATTCTAGGTAAGTCCCTGAAATTTGGAAAGGTTTGGGAGTTAGGGGGCTGACTTATTAAGCTCCAAAGGGGATGCTCCCAGGAAATAATCATTAAATGTCTGAGGAAGCTCCCCATGGGGGGGAATCTTCCTCAAGTGCTTTCCTAAATTATGAAATGATTATTTCCTAGGGGCACCTTTGGAGCTTAATAACTCAGTCCCCTGACCCTCAAACCTTTCCAAATTTCAAGGGATTACGTAGAATCGCTTGAGGAAGTTCCCCTGCCAATTTGTTCCTTAAGGACCCAGGGGAGCATTTCATTTCATTTCATTTCATTTCATTTTGTAACAAAACTACTTTAAAATTTTATTACAAATGAAACAAAACAAAACTACTACAGAAAAATATGAAATGAAACAAAAAGCTTTGCACCCCCAGACCCGAAATAAAGAGCTGACACAAGCTGTTGGAGTTTAACATGGGCCACAACTTTAATTAATTCTTTCAAAAAAAATGAGGGGGGCTGCCATAGTGCAAGTAAGGCAATGGATATCAGGGCCAAATTATACAGGTAAGTTACCTGAAAATGTGCTACTTTGTTTTCTGCACATTTTCCCAAACCGGAAGATTATATCCTTCCAAGGCAGCCATAGCCTACTTTAACAAACCTATAATTTTATTAATTTAACTAAGCTTAACATGAACTCTATGTTATTAAATTATATGGCTGGGAATGCATCCTACAACTCACCTAAAACGGGCGGCTTGTACTACCTGCTGTTGTGACCAAGTGAAAGATGGCAACCTAGTTAAAACTCTGTAGTGAGAATGGGATGGGCAAAAACACACCACCAGCCTACAGCCAATCAGGGTGGTGATCAAAAATTCCCATCTGGCCCCGAAGCAACCAGGAAACCTCATTCTCAGTACACTATGCCTATAAAATTCCAAAGGAGGGTGAAGACAGGCACAGAGTCTTCTTAACGGCTCTGAGACCCAAGGATTCCTGTGTCACTTGAGTGCTGTTTTCATGCCTCCTTTTCAGGTTGGGCTTGCAAAGCGTCCCGGCTGCAGAGTTCCCTGCCACCGAGATTCCCATTTTTTCCATTTCGTGCCCATCTCTAGTACCGGTATTCTCACATGAAATCAATCCTCTGATTTCATTATCAAAGTATAATACTATATTTAATCATTTTTTCTTTTTCTTTTTTGTTCTTCTTAAAAGAGTTCAATGATCCACAACATAGCCTAGATTCTAAGTACCATGACTATTGGCTGAGCTATTTGGCTAGACCACTCTCTTTTTAAAGATCTCCTGTCCTATTGTCTGGACTGGGCTAGAGAGTCATTCACAGGAGAAGTCCTTACAGTGAAAAACCCAACTGGTAGATTAGTCTATCTGCTTCTCTATGCTATGAAACACATGAACTCAGGGACTCCTTTTGTCCATCCTGTCTTCATGCTGAGGACCTCCTCTAGCAAGCAGAGTGTAAGAAAGAGACTGGGGCTGCTCAGAAACAGTTCTTTGTTTCAGAATGTGTGTCTCCCTTCACTCATTTTTCACTCATAGACCTCTCTGCCCATCCTTCTTAAGAACATAAGAACATAAGAAGAGCCATTCTGGATCAGGCCAAAGGCCCATCTAGTCCAGCTCCCTGTATCTCACAGCGGCCCCACCAGATGTGTTTGGGAGCGCATGAGACTAGATATCTGTCTCCTGATACCACTCTCCTGCATCTGGCCCTTGAAGTACCCTGGTTTAAAGCCTGGAGACTACACATCTCCATCATGGTTTGTAACCTGTGATGGACTTTTCCTCCAGGAATCTGTCCAATCCCCTTTTGAAGGCATCCAGGTCAGATGCCATCACCACATTGTGTGGCAGGGAATTCCATAGACTTACAACGCACTGGGTGAAAAAATATTTTCTTTTGTCAGTTTTTACTCTCCCAGCCCTCAATTTGAGTGTATGTCCCCTAGTTCTGGTATGTTGGGAGAGGGAGAAGAGCTTCCCTCTATCCACTTTACTCATACCCTGCATTATTTTGTATGTCTCAATCATATCCCCCCTCAAGCATCTTTTTTCCAGACTAAAGAGGCCCAAATGTTTTAGCCTTTCTTCATAAGGGAGGTGCCCCAGCCCAGTAATCATTTTAGTCGCCCTCTTCTGCACCTTTTCCAGTTCCACTATGTCTTTCTTGAGATGCGGTGACCAGAATTGTACACAATACTCCAGGTGGGGCCTTACTATTGTTTTGTATAATGGCATTATAATGTTGGCTGTTTTATTTTCAATCCCCTTTTTGATAATCCCTAGCATGGAATTGGCCTTCTTCACCGCTGCCGCACACTGGGGAGACACCTTCATGGAGCTGTCCACCAACATACCAAGATCTCTTTCCTGATCTGTCATGGATAACTCAGAGCCCATGAGTTGATAGATGAAGTTTGGATGTTTTTGCCCCAATATGCATTACTTTACATTTGGTTACATTAAAACGCATTTGCCATTTCTCAGCCCACTCCCCCAGTTTGGAGAGATCCTTCTGGAGCTCTTCACAATCTTCTCTGGTTTTTACCACACGGAAAAGTTTTGTGTCATCTGCAAACTTGGCCACCTCACTGTTTATCCCTGTCTCCAAGTCATTTATGAACAGATTGAAAAGCACTGGTCCCAGGACCGAGCCCTGGGGCACACCGCTTTTCACTTCTCTCCATTGTGAAAATTTCCCATTGACACCTACTCTTTGTTTCCGGGATCTCAACCAGTTCTCAATCCATAAGAGGACCTGCCCTCTTATCCCCTGACTGTGCAATTTTCTCAGCAGCCTTTGGTGAGGGACTGTGTCAAAAGCCTTTTGAAAATCCAGATAGACTATATCAACCGGTTCACCCAAATCCACGTGCCTGTTGACCTTTTCAAAAAATTCTAAGAGGTTTGTCAGACAAGATTTACCCTTACAGAAGCCATGCTGATTTTCTCTCAGCAAGGTTTGTTCTTTTATGTGTTTTAAGATTTTCTCTTGGATGAGGCTTTCCACCATCTTCCCTGGGACAGATGTAAGGCTAACCGGCCTGTAGTTTCTTGTGGTGTTCTTCTCCCTCCTGTGGAGACAATCAAGACGAAACATTTCAAACGTCATTCAGTCTTTTGGGAGTGCCATAGGGTAAGAGTTCAGCAGTCAAGGAGGGAGGTAATGCTCATTTTGGGGCTAATATGTATCCTAATGAACATTTGGCTGCTAATTTTAATTATTGTTGTTTTGTGCCATCAAGCTCAGCTTTAATGTCAGTATATTGTGATTAGGAATACAAGACTGTAGATGATCTTGGTCTCAGTCTCTGGTGACATATCCTCACACTTGATGAACATTTCCAATTCTTTCATTGCTGCCCTTCTGAGTCTCATTTTTCCTTTGATCTCTTGGCTGCAATCTCCATTTGGATTGATGATTGAACCAAGGTATGAAAAATCTCTGTTGTTTCATTGTCAGCATCAAAGCTGTATAATTCTTTTGTATATTTGATTTTTGTCTTCATACTTTTGTGCAGTCCTACTTTTCTGCTTTCTATAACAGTGATTTCACATCACTGCTGCTGGTAGGTGATGCCATCTGCATACATTATTGATGTTTCTTCCACCAATTTTGACAAATACTTCATCTGAGTATATTCTTTCTTCCCATGTATGTTCTGCATAGAGACTGAGCAGATAAGAGGATGAAGTACACCATATGGAGACATGTCCATAGAAGTGGACTTGATCCACAAAAGCTTACATTAATATAGAATAGTCTTTAAGATACCACATCGTTTTGTCTTTCATTTTGTTTTGTTTCTTTGGATTTTGTGTGGAGTTTTATTTGTGATGGTCTCTGAAAAACTGCAGTCAGGGTTCCATCCCTATTTCTCTTGTTCATTACAGTGTTTTGTTGATTTAATTTATGTTTCACCTAGTGTAATTCTACTTAAAGCACAGCAGATATATCTGACTATGCCATAGCTGAACAGAATAATACAATAATTGAGTTGGAAGGAAGCTATAAGGCTACTGAGTCCAAAACTGTGTGAAATGCAGGAATCCAAATCAAAATAGGTCTGATCAATTTTCTCTTGAATTGATGAACTTAAATTAGGATATAGAATATTACAGCAAAAAAATCATCTATTTACAGCTGTTAGGGCCCTACCGACCAGTCAGCGCTTTGTTTTTTTTACTAGTACTGACCAGCTGGAATGTGGGGTCCTGCTGTTGGGTGCTTTTTTTGCCACCCCAACCACTGATCAGCTTTTTAAAAAAGTTTAAAAATCCTGTGCTTCCCCCGCACCCAATCAGGTGGGGGAAACCACAGGATTTTTAACCTTTTTTTTGCCACCTGAAGTCCCGCATGCCAGCTGATCAAAGCTTGGGGTGGCAAAAAAAAAAGTTTTAAAAGCCGCACTTTCCCCCATACGATCAGGCACGGGGGGGGGGGGGAATCACATTCTTTTCCTCATAGGAATGCATTGCTTCAATGCATTCCTATGGGAAAAAGAAAAATGCAATGGGACAGAATGAAAATTTCCATTTCATTTTGTTTCGTTTTTTTTTTTTGATGGGTCATTTTATTTTTCATTTCATTAGGGAACAAAACGAAAAATGAAAAACAAAATGAAAAAAATTCATTTCATGCCCATCTCTATTCCACATTATATTTGTCATTTCATCCCCATATTGTATTTTGCCTGAAAATTGTCTGTTTTCACAGATGTCTTTTATATGATGCCTTCATTTCATGGATCTCCTTGCCTGCTTATCTGTTATGTGAATATAATTTCATATCAATTGCACCCGTGAAGAGCCTCAGGTCACCTATGGTTACAGCAGCCTCTCATCCGCTGGTACTAATGTTGAACCTCATGTTCAGCATATATTTAATGCTGCCATTGAATATATCTCTGCCTAGATGCCTTTTCTAAAATAAATGAATGAATAAAGATGTAGGGGCTGAAGTGGTTTAGCCCTATATAGTACAGAGCTAATTTTTTAAGTTATGAAGGGAACAAAATCTCTTAAAACGTCATTTGGTTTTCTCACAATTTGACTGTGCGTGTATTTCATGCTTCTATTGCATATCGCTCCTGATCCAAAGTCCCCTCTAAAAAGTTGTTTAACAACTAAGGCAGTGACACTACTCAAGGAAAAGTCCCAGAAGGTAACTCCCCCACTTTTTGGTTTAAATCAGTTAGCCACTTCTCACCTAAACCCAAAGCAATTGTCATGACTATGTCTCAAGAAGTGTGGATGGCAATGATCAGAAGAGGGTATCCTACAGACCAATGGTGGAGAATCTTCAGCACTCCAGATGTTTTGGACCACAATTCCCAGAATTCTAAACCTATATTGCCAATGAAAAATGATTGTGGGAGTTGTGGTCCAAAGCTTATGGAGTGCTGAAGTTTCGCCACCACTGATATAGACCATCTTGACTGCTGTCTTTGGTGTTGTCAACCTTTGCACTGCTCTTTACTGTTTAAAGCTTGCCATCCTTTTTCTTGCTACCGTATTACATGATCTGTAATATGACTCCTGGGAAAAGACAGAAGCAAGACTATTTGGGATGTGTCCCTCTGTCCCAATATATTTTTGGACTTTTGTAATAATTTTATAACAGAAATAGAAACTCAAATGTCTATTTGGCCAGGAAGGAGTTAAAAAGTTCTTCCCCTGAGAGTGACTTAATTTGATCCCGATTGCCAGGATCAAATGTTCTGTCTCCCTTCCCAGATGTTAACATTTATGTTTAGAACCTTCATGTTGATAATCAGTTGATATCATCATTCATCATCATCATCATTGGCATCCTGCAGTCTCAAAAGACTATGCTATCTTGCCTGGAGTAGAGATCCTATAGCAACACCTAGTGTGGCTAAATAGACAAATCTGGGAATGGCAGTCTCTACCGTACTGGGGGCAGATATATTCTGTTTCTTGCCCAGATCTCAGGTTTCGTTGTTTCCATGCCTGCCTCTTTTCCTCTGCCTGTTGGACAAATGCCTCTTCGAATTTATGTAGACCATGCTGTATGTTTTGCCTCCAGACAGTGCGATCGGAGGTCAGGGTTTCCCATCTGTTGAGGTCCATTCCCAAGGCCTTCAGGTCCCTCTTACAGATATCCTTATACCGCAGCTGTGGTCTCCCTTTGGGGTGCTTTCCCTGTGCAAGCTCTCCATACAGAAGATCTTTTGGGATCCGGCCATCGTCCAGTTGATAAGAAAGACATCAATTTGGAGGTTTTCCCCCTTTCAATGATTTTTTTCAAAGTCATTATTGCCACTGTCCCAATAGCTAGATTCCTTTGAATTAAAAAGTGGTGCCTGACTGGTGTGTGTGTGTGTGTGTGTGTGT
>JAHTLZ010000122.1:14004711-14020671 GCA_023846285.1 Phrynocephalus versicolor
ATCTATCTATCTATCTATCTATCTATCTATCTATCTATCTATCTATCATTGCATGGGGGAGAAAACATTAGAATTTTATTTCCATCTTCACAAACAAAATAACAAAGAGTTTCAATAATCATACTTTCAGTCATAATGACTAAATAGGGCTTATGAACATGTTTCATCTTTGCAAAGTCCCGTGCTCAGTATGTAAACATTGGGAAGGAGCTATGCAATGTACTAAGGAAGGTCAGCACCACAGCCCCTACCCTTGAAAGACATTTGAAGGAGGTTAAATAAAGCTAAAGAAGAATGAATTGGAGTTAGAAGCAATAGATTTCATGACGTGTGAGGGAAGTGTTACAGTTGGAAGGGGTCTGAAGGTGAGAAGAAACAGTAATGTCTATGGAAGAGTAAGGGTGAACAGGAAGTTCTTTAGCAAAGCAATATTTTAAGGTGTTTTTTAAAAAAACAAAATGTATCCCTTAATGATTACTTTGGTCAACCCTTTTATAGAGTATCTAGTGCAGTTGCTAAATTCTGAACTCTTTTATTATGCTAATTGATAATCTAGTGTGCTCCAAAGATTAAAGAAAAATGAAATTAAAGCTATCAAATCAAAGGGTAACAACTTTATAATGCCTCTTTAATTTAGGAAAATACAATTAGAGCTACACAGAGGCAACATTGACTATGAATATCAAGAGGAGTATAATTGACAGAGTAAATGTTACAGACAAAAGCATAAAAGTGAAGAAAAATGTCAATAAACTTCAATGCAACTGATTTTCATGAGTGGCCCACTCAGAGTAAGAAATTTACATGTCCTCAGGGCTATGTATCACCATAGTGTGCAACCATGGCTGTTTGCAAAATTCATAGAATAATTCAATGGAATGTTTCATGAGCTGCAGACTTTTCCAATCAAAGAGACTTGTGGCCAGCAATATCCAGCTTGTTAGTCTGAATGGACTTGTACTCAGTTTGGATGAATCAAGGCTACTTCCAAGAGATACGAGACCTATTTGACATGAACTAGGTGCCCTTGGAAGCTGCCTAGATTCCCTAAGCACATCCGATCTCACTTGATTTCAGAAGCTAAGCAGGGTCGGCCCTGGTTAGTACTTGGATGGGCGACCACCAGGGAATACAAGGTGCTGTAGGCGCCTGGAGTAGGAACTGGCAAGCCACTCCAGTACACACACACACACACACACACACACACAGAGGTGCCCTTGGAAGTGGCCAGATCTGAAGGTCTTGGTGATTTGAAGGGCCAAAAATGACAAGGGAGTGAACCTTCAAAACATATGTGGAAGTGGATTTTCATCCATGGAAGCTCATGCTGGAATAAATTGTTTGTCTTTAAAATGCTACAATAGTTTGTTCTTCTCCCCCTTTTTTTGCCAATTTTTCTCCTAAGTTTTAATTAAAGAGAAAATGGCAGGAAGAGAAATAGGCAGAAAGAGAAGAGAGAATCACAGCTCTACCTGCCTTCTAACCAAAGAAAAATATCATTGTTTCCAGACAACAATTTTTAATACAGTTTCCAGACAGTTAGCTATTTTAGTCTATTGTGGGAATAAAGCTGAGACATAATTTTTGGTACAACTTAAAGCAAAACAGATTTGGACCATGAATGACAGGGAATATCCTGACTAGAGATGGGGAAGAATTGAAAAATGAATCATATTTTCTGACAAATTTGTCAAAATTCATCTATTCATATTCATGATAAAGTAAGTCTCCTAGATGAATATGAATTGATGACTTTTTAGCAAGTTTGTATTCATTAATTCATCATGCTAAAAAGTGTCCCCTACAGGCTCTTGGGACAAAGAGGTCCCCCAGAAAGTTCCCCCCAAGAACCTTGAGACACCAAAACCAAAGTGAAGCTTCCCCTAATTCTCCTCTACAATCCCTCCAAATTTGGTGAAGTTTGGGTTTCCCCAAGCCAGTTGCTAAAGGGCACTTTCCTGGCAGGGCTACTTTTTGGGTGTATACAGTAACTCAGATGTCTGAAACCCAATATTTACCAAAGTTGGAGTGGCTGTAAAGAAAAGTTGGGAGAAGTCTTTCTCAAAGTTTGGGGTCTATAGGAATGTGCCCTATAAGAACTGGGTTGGAGAAACCCAATCTTCTCCAAACATGGAGGGATTCTAGAGGAGAATTGTGGACATTGTCCCTGTCTCCAGGTGCCTTGGAGGCTTTTTTTTTCAAACTATAGAAAAAGAGATTCCATTTGAACATCTGGAAGAACTTCCTGACATTTGGAGCTGTTTGGCAGTTGAATATGCTGCTACAGAGGGTGGTGGAGTCTCCTTCTTCAGAGGTTTTTAAGCAGAGGCTGGATGGCCATCTGTTGAGAGCACTGTGATGGGAGCTCCTGCATTGCAGGGAGTTGGATTGGATAGTCCTTGAGGTCTCTTCCAACTCTATAATTCTATGAACCTATGATTCTGACTGTCCTCTACAATCCCCCCAAGTTTGGTGAAGATTGGGTTGCTAAAGGGCTCTTTCGGGGGGGAGGGCTTGTAAGTCTCTGAAATTGTATCTTCATCAAACTTGGAGGGACTGTAGAGATGAAATGGAAGAAACCTCTCTGCAGGTTTGGTGTCTCTAGGTGCTTGAGGGGTACTTTCCTGAGGGGGCTCTTTGGGAGCGCCCAACTCAGATGTCCGAATCCCAATCATTATCATCCTTCAGGACTTGTGGAGGAGTGTCGGCAGAAGCATTCCTGCAAATATGGGGTCGCCAAGTGCCAAGGGACTCTTTTTTTAGAGCATTTTAAAAGGAAGACAAATCAATTCACTGATTCTTCAGTTTGTTGATTCATCACTAGAGATCCATCAGTTTATTGATTTGTTAATTCATCAGCACTGAATCGGGACAATCAACATTTGTTGGTTTTGTCCCATCTCTAACTCTGACACTCTAGTTAGATGAAGTTTCCATGCTCTTGGGGGGGGGGGGCAATTTGGCACAAGGTAGCCCATATCCAACTCCCCACTGCTTTATTTATGAAAATGAAGCACTAGCTGGGTTATTTACAGCTGTCTTACCAATCACTTAATTCTCCCATGCTTGGTGTTTATTACTGCCTGCTTGCCTGTATATACCTTTCTCAAAGAGGACCAATGGGTTGGCTTTCTGAAATGAGATTCTGAATTATTCTTTAGCAAACCATGTAATGCCTAGGAAAAATAAGTCGTTTTATGAAGTGCCAAAACTGTATAGTGTCTTCGGTGCAAACATATTTTTAAAAACCAATATATTGTCATATACAGTATACTGCAGAAGTAACAAGGAAGATGATATGGTTGATATGGCGGTAGGGGTCAGACATGCCATTACAGGAGGAGGAGGGTCCATCAAAGACAGATTGTCTCTCCTCCTGGTCTGGCCCCTAATCTCCAGATACCTGGTGCTCTTGGCAGCTGTGACTCTCTGGATCTGAAGCTGCTGCTGCTGAATGCCAGGTCGATTAATAACAAAACTCGGATCATCCAGGACTTAGTCCTGGATGAGAAAGCCGACCTGGCATGTATTATGGAAACCTGGTTGGACGAGGCAGGAGGGGTTGGCCTCTCCCAGCTCTGTCCTCAAGGGTACCAGGTTCTGCAGCAGCCTCGATCACAGAGGTGGGGAGGGGGAGTTGCACTAGACTTTTGTGAGTCCATCTCCCTTACCAGGCGCCCAGTTCAGCAATTTGTCGGGTTCGAGTGTCTGCATGTAGTGTTGAGTGGACCGGACAGGATAGGGATTCTGTTGGTGTACCGCTCACCCTGCAACCCAACAGTCTCCCTACCTGAGCTGACATCAGTGACCTCGGCAGTGGCAATAGAGTCCCCCTGCCTTTTAGTGCTGGGGGACTTCAATGTCCATGCTGAGGCCCCTGAGTCTGGGTCAGCTCAGGACTTCATGGCCACCATGACAACCATGGGCCTGTCACAGAAGATCTTGGCCCCAACACACACAGCAGGACATGTATTGGACCTGGTGTTTATAGCTGAACAAGAGGGCAGTGATCTGGATGTGGTGGGGATCATCATCTCTCTATTGTCATGAACAGATCACTTCCTGGTAGGGTTTAGGCTGGTTGCAGCTTCATCCCTCTGCAGAAGCCTGGGACTGTTTTCTGTGGTCTGCCCCCAGAGGCTAATGGATCCAGAGGGTTTCCTGAGGGCTCTGTGGGATTTTCCAGCTGCCAAGACAGCCAACTCCACCATGTCCCTGGTGGATCTCTGGAATGGAGAAATGGCCAGGGCAGTGGATGAGATTGCACCTGAGTGACCCCTGCCTTGTCGAAGACTCAGATCAGCCCCTTTTTTTACTGATGAGCTGCGCTTGATGAAGCGACAGGGCAGGTGTCTAGAGCGACGGGGGCAGAAAACCCGTGATGAATCCGACCGAGCACGGTGTAGAGCTCATTATAGAGCCTACGCCGTGGCAGTGGTAGCAGCGAAAAGACCTTTCTTCTCTGCTACTATTGCATCTGCCGGGAACCGCCCAGCAGGATTGTTTCATGTGGTGCGGGGCTTAGTCCATCCGCCCCCCCCCCCTGTGTATCAAGAAGCACACACAATCTCCCGCTGTAGTGAGTTTGCCAAACACTTTGCAGATAAAATTGATCGGATTCGACATGACTTAGATGCCACATTAACATTTATGTCTGTTGATGTCCCCTTGGCAACTGTCTTTCCAGTTTTGTGGGATTCCTTTCAGCTTGTACAGCCTGAGGATGTGGACAGACTTCTTTGGAGTGTGAGGCCATCCACCTGCCGTCTCGACCCTTGCCCAGCCTGGCTCATTAGAGCTTCCCGGGCAGGACTGGCTGAGTGGACAGGGAGGGTGGTTAATTCCTCCTTGATGGAGGGGGTTCTCCCACCTGTTTTGAAGCAGGCGGTGGTTAGACTGCTCCTAAAAAAAGCCCTCCCTGGATCCCACTATATTAGATAATTACTGGCCAATCTCTAACATCCCATTCTTGGGCAAGGTGATTGAGCGGGTGGTGGCATCTCAACTCCAGGGGTTTTTGGATGAAGGTGATTATCTAGATCCTTTTCAATCAGGTTTCAGACCAGGCTATGGGACAGAAACCGCCTTGGTCGCCTTGGTGGATGACCTACGCCGGGGACTAGACAGGGGGAGTGCGTCCCTGTTGGTCCTGCTGGACCTCTCAGCGGCTTTTGATACCATCGACCATGGTGTCCTTCTGGGCCGATTGGCTGAGTTGGGAGTTGGAGGCACTGTCCTGCAGTGGTTCCGCTCCTACTTGGAGGATCGGTCCCAGATGGTGGTGCTGGGGGATGCCTGTTCGGCACCCTGGCCCTTGAAGTGTGGGGTGCCACAGGGCTCTATTCTGTCCCCCATGCTATTTAATATTTACATGAAACCGCTGGAAGAGGTCATCTGGGGATTTGGAGTTGGGTGCCATCAATATGCTGATGACACCTAGTTATATCTCTCCTTTCCCCCAGATTCCAGCGGGGCGGTTGAAGTCCTAGAGCGCTATCTGGAGTCGGTGGGGATCTGGATGAGGGCTAACAAGCTGAAATTAAATCCGGACAAGACAGAGGTTCTCCTGGTTCAGAAATCTTTGATGCAGGTGCTGGAATATCATCCTGCTCTGAACGGGGTTGCACTCCCTCTGAAGGAGCAAGTCTGCAGCTTGGGGGTCCTCCTGGATTCAGAGCTGCTCCTGGACTCCCAGGTAGAAGCTGTGGCCAGGGGGGCCTTTGCCCAGCTTCGGCTGGTGTGCCAGCTGCAGCCGTACTTGGATCGTGCAGACCTGGCCATGGTGATCCATGCCATGGTGACATCAAGACTAGACTATTGTAACACGCTCTATGTGGGGCTGCCCTTGAAGACGGTTTGGAAACTACAACTGGTACAGAATGTATAGAAGATAAGCGGGGTATAAATATAGCAATAAATAAAAATAAATAAATAAATGTGGCAACCTGGGTGGTTACTGGAGCTCGGCGGTACAACTCTGTTGGGCCGCTTCTCCAGGGACTACATTGGCTGCCCATTCGTTTCCGGGCCCAATTCAAGGTGCTGGTTATGACCTTTAAAGCCCTATACAGCTCAGGTCCAGGTTATCTAAGAGACTGCCTACTTCCATATAATCCGGTCCGCCCCTTCGGTCATCGGAGAAGGCCCTTCTACGAGTACCGCCACCCAAGGAAGTACGAGGGGCAGCGACAAGAAATAGGGCCTTCTCAGTAGTGGCACCAACACTATGGAATTCCCTCCCCTTTGAGTTAAGAACTGCCTCCTCCCTTGAAATATTCAAGTGAGGCCTTAAGACTTACTTATTTAGGCAAGCCTTCTGAGCCTCCAGCCTTTACAAATTTTTATAACATCTTAGTTATTGGCTGGGGAGCCTTTTAAACTCTGCTGCAGCTACTGTTTTTAATCTTGTTTTTATTGTATTATATTGTATAGTATTTTTATAGTATTTTATTGGTATTGTGCTGTTTTCACATTGTATTGATTTTATTGTACTTTTTTGAATTGTTGTAAGCCGCCTTGGGTCCCTTTGGGGAGAAAGGCGGCATAAAAATAAAGTTATTATTAGTATTAGTATTAGTTATGATTAGCAATGCATTTTAAAATATTCTTATTAAAATGATTTAAAGCTTCATCTAACCTCATGAAAATACCTGATATCCATTCTACTGTCTTGTTATATTTTGGCCTTGCTCCATTTCCTATTATGGAAATAATAGATTTTTCATACCCATGAAAAGCTCACAAAATTTAGTCATGGTTTCTTGAAATTTACAACTGGCACATTTATGCAGTGCTGCTGTGGAAGCCTTCATAAGGCTAATGGGTCCATGGAGGGGTCATAAATTAAACCAAATAGGTGGTTCATGCAGTAGGCAATCATTTTCCTCCTGCTGCCTCTTTTTTATTTTCTCTGCGTTCTCATTTCTTTAATCCATTATCTCATCTGTTCCAATTTATTTTAATTATCGTGTTTCAATCCTTGATAATATACTAGATTAAATGCTAGACCAAATATATCTTGAAGTATTTATCTACATCAAATGAAATATTTCAATTTATGAATCTATTATATAACAATGATATCTTAAAATCATTTCTTAAAAGTTCAAGTATAGTATTCATTTGCACTTAAATACATTTATTCATAAAATGAAGTTATTTAAGAAAAAATATTTCTGGCTTGCTAATAAGCTTCAGCGACCTAGTTCTTTTCAGAAAGTGAACATTGGTTCCGACGAATTTGTCTATCCTGTCATTGTAATGCCACAGAAAGTCCTAATAGCAGTAACTAACATTGTGGATGCATTGGTCAAGATCCTATGTGGCATGTCATTGCCTGTGAAAATGGGCTCTCATTTTCCTTCTTATCTACAGCACCTTAGCCCTCTGGAGCAAATTTTTAGTGTATATGGAAAGATGTAAGAAG
The DNA here is from genome assembly GCA_023846285.1 of Phrynocephalus versicolor. Lineage (NCBI taxonomy): Eukaryota > Metazoa > Chordata > Lepidosauria > Squamata > Agamidae > Phrynocephalus > Phrynocephalus versicolor. The sequence continues at coordinate 14,012,138 of JAHTLZ010000122.1, forward strand.
GAATGCGTGCTAATTAGAGATGGGCACGACTAGGGAAAATGATGTTTTTGAGTTGGCGTGTGTCGGAGGCGGCCCGTTTCAGCTCGTTTCCGTTTTTCGTGAAATTTCGCAGAAATTTGTCGTTTTGTTTTTCGGTTTTTTGTCTGTCGTTATACTGGTTTGGGGGGGAGCGGGCTCCTGGAGGCACCTCTCTGGGTTGGGTGCCTCCTATCCTCACCCGCCAGCGCTGCTACAAAAGGGCATGCATAGCCATATGGATATGCATACCAAGTTGTAGACGCAGCAGACTGGCAGAGGCACCCCTCTTTTTGGGGTGCCTTCCCTGCATCAGTCAGTGAGTGAGACACAGGCACTCGGGCAGGGTTTGCATGGCACACAAATGCTGCTGCAGGAGTCAGCCAGAGCCACAAGTGACGGACTGGCAGACTCTTTGCACCCACTGTGTCTCACTAAGAAGGGAAACGTACTTGCGTGTAGTGCAATGCGCGTACGCAGATCTGGCTTTAGGGTTAGGGTTAGCGCAAGGGCTAGGCTTAGGGTTACAGGTAAGGTTACAGTGAGTATTGGGGTGCACCTCTGGGTGCCTCTCTGACCCACTTAGAAGGACAGTGTACTGGTGTATGGGTTAGGGTTAGGCTTCGGGTTCGGGTTCGGGCTACGGTTAGTGGGCTTTTTATGCCCGATTGGCACATCCCAGAAGTCTCTGTGGTCAACCTGGCCAAGTGGCCATGCGATTGGTGGAATGGCTCCAAAAATTTGCATGGTCACTCCCATGGCCAGCCCATCATTGCACATGTGTAAATAAAATAAAATAAAATAAAATAAAATAAAATAAAATAAAATCAATGGAGAGAGGACAGAGGAGACATTTTGTTGCAAGAAAAACCCACTGCTACTGTAAAAATTGTGGCAGTTTTAAAATAGCAATTTTCGCATGTTTCTGAGGTGCTTGTGTGTGTTTTTGGACCACAATTTCAAAAAAAATATTGCGGTCGCTGCGCCGCCCCATTTTCGATCCCTCGCCCGCACCACATGGCATGGCGAGGCGAGTCCGGCTTGTTGCTTGCAAAGTTGTGAGTCCCCACCAGAGCAGCCCAGGACAGGAGGGGGGAAGGCCGGGGACCCCCCCCAGAAACCACCCCTCTAGTAGGTGCCCTCTCAGACAGGCAGGCATATTTTCGCCTGCTTTTTTGGCCGGGAATCGGGTTTTTTTAATTTTTAAAACCTTTTTCCTGTGCCGCCGCTTGGCGAGTTGGCGATGGCGATTGGAAGCAGCCCAGGACAGGAGAGGGGGGGAGGCCGGGGACCCCCCCCCAGAAACCACCCCTCTGGTAGGTGTCCTCTCAGACAGGCAGGCATACTTTCGCCTGATTTTTGGGCCGGGAATCGGGGCGGGGGTTTTAAAACTTTTTTTCTGTGCCGCTGAATTGTGGCGGCCGGCGGCGAGTCCGGCTTGTTGCGGCGAGCGACTGCGAGATGACAAGGATTTCCCCCACCAGAGCAGCCCAGGACAGGAGAGGGGGGAGGCCGGGGACCCCCCCAGAAACCACCCCTCTAGGTGCACTCACTCAGGCAGGCATATTTTCGCCTGCTTTTTGGCCGGGAATCGGGGTTTTTTTAACTTTTAAAAACTTTTTTTCTGTGCCGCTTGGCATCGCGGGATCGCCGCGATGCCAGGAACGACAACGACAAATCAGACCCAATTTTTCTTTTTTCGGTTCGAGTTCGAGTTCTGGCAGAGTAATTGTCGTTCTTCGTTTCGTTGCGTAACGGAAACGAGGAACGGCAATGGAAACGAGAATTTCGCCAAGTCGTGCCCATCTCTAGTGCTAATTATGGCACAGGCAGTGTGACCCCTACTGGATTCTAGTGATTCTCCAGATTCTGTTTCTAGATATGCAACATCCTTCTGAAAGTTGTACCTTCAGGCCACCTTCTCTCCAAAAAAATATATAAAATATTCATCCAAAGCAGCTGTAATAAATTTGGACTCTTTTAATATGTTTTGGTTGGTTGAAAATTTCTTTGAAAAGAAGGAAGTGGGGAGGTGGATTTTCTGCCCTGCATCTTTGAAAACCAAAATGTTGGGAGACAGGGCCATCTAAACAAATGGTGTTCATTGTATATCAACCAAGGATGAACAACCAAATTTCGCCTAATGTCAGAAGATGTCTTCAAGCCCCCATTTGGATCTTTGGGAACAGCAAAACTGAAGAGAAGAATGGGTGCTGGAGAGAGTGAGGGAGGGGATATATCAAGTATAAAGAGAGAGGCCTGATCACTTTTTGTTCTGGTGTCACTCAGTGCTGGACCCATTCCCAGCATGTAGCCTTGGGCAGATTGCCCCTGAAAAAATGTGAAATGCTTCCCAGCAGGTTTCTTAAAAGGCCTGCTGATCTACTGTCTCAAGGGAAACTTATTTACTTACTGTCTTAAGGAAACATATCTGATGGCTGTTACAGATTTGTTGCATCAAAAGAGTTCATGCTAGTGATAGACCCATTATTCTCAAGATTCGTTTTGTTTGTTTGTTTGTTTGTTTTGGCACGTCAGCCCTCTTGTATTATCCAACAACAGAAAACAGAAGCTTGTGGCTGTTTTTTTTTTTCTACTGGCTTTAAAGCATCTGTGTTTCATAGGTACTTGCTTGAGAAAGAAGTACACCCCTAAGAAACTGGATCCCATGATTTGAGCTATGCTTTGAGTGTCTGTATCTGATAGAAGATGGAGAGATACCTGGCATAATTCACACCCTATGGACAGAGGATCTACTTTTCTTCTACCCACTGTATATATCAGAGCTGTTTTCAGTTGGGTTATTGCTTGGTTTCCTCATCTTTGATGTCTCAAAATGCAGCATGACAGTTAGATATGATCCACTTTTCTGATCATTTGCCAATTTTCCCAAACACTTCACTTTTCGGTTTGACCAGCCAGCTATTGGCACTTTAATATTTGACTTCTCGATGATACAGCTTTTAAAACAGAGTTAGGGATCAAAATCCTCCCATACAGTTGGATGGAATGAATGCAACGTTGGAGGATTCTGGGCATTTCCTTCTTGTAGGAAGGAACAATACAAGAAGCTACTTGAGATAATAATATGTATGTTTTGCTGAATCAGTTTCCCTGAGGTACTTTAGTATATTAGCTACTGTGTTGGAATAGGCTTAATTCCCATGCGGTGGTTTCAGCTGAGGAACTCTGGTGCATAAAAGCACAGCAACTCCTTTTTCATACATTCTCCTAAGTCAGATTAACACTGTGGGGAAACTCTGATTTGAAAACTGGGGAGGAACCTTTTATATAGAATCTTTGACCTGATAGGGCCAGCTATGTTTTGAATAAGCTTGTTGCCCTGGATAATACTTTTCTTCTAGATGTCACACTGAAAGTGGCACACAATTTGCCTGCCTCTGAAGAGCAGTAACACCTTTAGTTACAGTATATATTGATACCCAGGTTTTTCCCTGCCTCCTGGCATGACCAGGAAAAATGACATTTCGAGTTGTCGTGTGTCGGAGCCGGCCCGTTTCGGCTCGTTTCCATTCTTCGCGAAATTTCTCAAAAATTTGTCGTTTCGTTTGTCGTTTTTTCGTCTGTCATTAGTACTGGTTTTGGGGGGTGCGGGCTCCTGGAGGCACCTCTCTGGGGTGGGTGCCTCCTCTGGCCCGCTACAAAGGGAAAGCGGGCTCCTGGAGGCACCTCCCTGGGGTGGGTGCCTCCTCTGGTCCACTACAAAAGGGTACGCATAGCCAATTGGATATGCATACCAAGTTGCAGTGGCAGGCAGAGGCACCTCTTTTGGGTGCCTCTACTCTGACTCACTAAGAAGGACAGCATACTGGCATACTGGCATACGGTGCACTTGTTGTGCTGGGGAGCGAAGCCCTCTGGGCGCTCTATGGCTCACCAAGAAGGGAAGTGTACTTGCGTGTAGTGCAATGCGAGTACACAGATCTGGCTTAGGGTTGGGGTTAGGGCAAGGGCTAGGCTTAGGGCTACGGGTAAGGTTAGGGTGAGTTAGTGGGGTGCACCTCTGGGTGCCTCTCTGACCCACTAAGAAGGACAGTGTACTGGCGTATGGGTTAGGGTTAGGGTTAGTGGGCTTTTTATGCCCGACTGGCACATCCCAGAAGTCTCGGTCAAATCCTGGCCAAGTGGCCATGCAATTGGTGGAATGGCTCCAAAAAATTGCATGGTCCACTCCCATGGCCAGCCCATCATTGTGCAGGTGTAAAAAAATAAAAATAAAAATAAAATAAAATAAAATCAATGGAGACGTTTTGTTGCAAGAAAAACCCACTGCTGCTACTGTAAAAATTCAGGCAGTTTTAAAATAGCTATTTTCGCATGTTTCTGTGGTGCTTTGGTGTGTTTTTGGACCACGATTTCAAAATAAATATTGTGGTCGCCCCATTTTGGATCCCCCACCCACACCACATAGCATGGCAAGTTGGCGAGATGACAAGGATGCCCCCCACCAGAGCAGCCCAGGACAGGAGAGGGGGGAGGCCGGGGACCCCCCCCCAGAAACCACCCCTCTGGTAGGTGCACTCACTCAGGCAGGCATATTTTCGCCTGCTTTTTTGGCCGGGAATCGTTTTTTTTTTTAATTTTTAAAACTTTTTTTCTGTGCCGCTTGGCATCGCGCGATCGCTGCGATGCCAGGAACAACAACGACAAATCAGACCCAATTTTTCTTTTATCGGTTCGAGTTCGAGTTCTGGCAGAGTAATTGTCGTTCTTCGTTCCATTGTGTAACGGAAATGAGGAATGGAAACGGAAACGAGAATTTCGCCAAGTCGTGCCCATGTCTACTTCAGTGTCTTTACTTATTCTGGAAATGTTTATTAAATCAGAAAACATCAAGAAACCTTTACAAATTACTAGGAATGAAGAAAATGGTAAATTAAATAATTCTGTTTTGCCTAACCAAAGGACTATATAACCACTTTATATATGAATCTTAAGCTGTGTATCATGCAGCAAAAACATATATAAGAATGATGGTATAGATAACTGACCTGTTGTCCTTTGATACAGAACAGTCATCAAATGTGTTTCCCTTAAGACAATAACCAGCAGGTCTGATTATTTAATGTACTTTGACTAGGCAGATGAAGGTTAGGCAAAGGATATACATAATCTATGTAACCACTTTATATTCTGATCTTAAATTGTATCCCATGCCATCAGAAATGCTTACTTTAAGAAAATTTAAATATACCATAGTAATGCTTATTCTGAAGGAAAGACACAGTACTTAGGAAAACGTAGCTATAGAATAATATGTAAAATTTTAGAAATGCATACACAAATGCATAAAATATAGAATTTATTAATGAGCAACTCAGTGTTACAGGTATCTGCTGCAGAGTCAGAGGTCAGGAGTTCAATTTCTCCCTGTGCCTTTTTGACAGGAGCTGGACTCAATGATCCATATGGTTTCTTCCAATTCATCAGTTTGATGATGATGATGATGATGATGATGATGATGATGATGATGATGATGATGATGATGATGATGATGATGATTTACCAATTTCTAATAATGTTTTGAACCCAAAGGTTCTGGCTCAAATGAAAAAGCTTCCGTGGTTTTTTTTAAACTTAATAACTTAATAACTGATGTCAGGTGATAGCTCAGATATCTTCTGAATTAGCTTACATGTCAAAAGATAAAAACATAAAGCAATCTCCTCTATACATGTTTTCAAAGTTGGCTTCAGACTGCAATCCTATACCAATTAAGAAGTCGATTGAATGTCATGAGACTGATTTCTGAGTAGACCTGGTGTGGATTATGCCATTACAGGAATTAATTTAGCATCCTCAAGGACTCAAAACATGAAACAGCCTCTAACCACAAATTATTTCATTTTTTGAAAGAAGGGTACATGAAAGTCCCAATCTTCTTCCATGTTCTCACTTTTGGGTAACATTTCAGTCCATTTTCATTTTTTGTTTGTCAAACTGCCTCAGAAATTTTTCACCCAATAATGTTTTGAGGACCATCAGCATCTAATAAGAACATAAAAAAAACATGGAAAGAAGAGCAGAAAGTTTGATTCTATAAAGGGAACCCCAAAAGAAGTGTGGTATGTTTCCATTGTTTCTTGTGTGATCATTTTGTGCTAAGCTCCTGGTAGCCTACATGTCAGATATATGTCCTTTTTGCCTTTTTATTCTTGATTTTTGGGCAGAAATCCCCATTTCTATAGATTATTTTTACTACTGCCTAGATTGCCTTTTGCTGTTTTCTGAGTTCAAAAACCATAATCACTTGGTGAGATAAAAGCAATATCTCTCTATTTTAATAGTTCTAGTTTGTTGTTTGTTCACTGTACATTTATTCTGTTAAAAGTGCATATTTTGGTGAGGTTTGGGGGGACTGTTTGATTCTCTGGGGGAGGACAGTACTCCATTGGGCTGGAAGGATTGTTGTTCTTGCTTGAGGGACAAAATTATCTTCTTGTTATTCTTCATGATGTTGGTCATGATAGCTACTGTGAGTGCTGTCTCCCTGTGCCTGGTAGCCAGTGCCTGCCTTTGCAATTTCCTTGTCTTTTTTTTTCTGTTGTGTTGGGCAGGCCCAGCTGAGCTCCCATTTTTTTTTGGAGTAAATTGATTCTCTCTTGCCTTGACTGTGCTTTTTGGAGGGATGGGGGAGTAGTTTTAAGGGCCTTTTGGGGTCTTGTAGTTCCAGAAAATGCAAATGGAGAAATACAGTAAACATGGAAAGCATGTAAGGGGCTTTCATATAAAACAAAAGGACCAGCACACACAAAAACCCAAAAAAGCCACTCTTGGAAAGAAAGAACCCATAATGAAAGAAATGCCACACACTTCCCTAACCAATATACTCCTAAATCTTCTGCTGAAAACTCCAAACTTGGCACAATTTAATTGTGAAGATAGAAACTTTAATATCACACAACACTCCCTGGACTCTCCAACAGAGGAAGGGATTCTGAAAGAAGAAAATTGTTAATGTGATATCAGATTTCAGGGAGAGCAAGATAGCATCAAAGATTAATACGCAGTCTGTGGGGATGAATAAAATAGCACAGAGCAGGAAGCTGAAATGATATCATTTCTTATTCAAGCAGACTTTGGTCGCTTTTTTAGTATGTAAACATGTATCTGGCTGAGCAAGATCAGGAACACCAAGCGCCTGGGGAAAGCATCCTGAATTTTATTACTTTGTTGATCTCGGCCCGGGTGCCGTGTATGCTGATCTCTGATCTTTGACAGGCAGAATATCCTGCTCTCATTATTTTTTCCCCCTCTGTGTGAATTTTTTTTTAAAAAAAACAACCCAATAGATAAATGTGTGGCATTTTAATGAAAACATTCACTTATCCTTCTATCTTACTTCTTCGTTCACATAATACACCCAGTTGTTGTTGTTTTTTTACATAGAATACGTACATAATCAGATTATTCCCATCCCATTGTTCACAGGGCCCAGTGCAAGGGCACAACAGTTTCTGTGTTTACCAGCAGTGCAAGGTCTGCAAATGGCCCAATTAAACAAAAACAATGGCAAGCTGAGGTTCTTTATTAACAGTTATCACTGCCATGATTCATTGTGGCATCATCAAAGACCAGGCATTCTCTGCCCAGGAAGAGTCAAATGAGAAGCACTTCTCACTCAGGCATCCATCGATAGAGCACATCAGGTGTCCGATACTTGTCGACAGATACATAATTCACTACACAGGCATTCCCCATGCAAATGATGGTTTGTGTCTATTACACCATTTAGTACTTTGAATAAAATGGACAGCCAGGGCCATATTAATATTGCACTAGGCATATTTGTAAGACCGTTGCCCCATGAATTTTTAGCTGTTTTTACTTCAAAGGCTTGTAGGGATCTGTTTAACTGATTCTAGGACAAGCCTTTGCAAAGCTTTATTTTAGACACACACACAAAGGCACCATAATAGTTATATAAATTACAGTAGTACCTTGTATAAAGGAATTAATTCATTCCAAATGAAATTATGTTAAGCAAATTTTCCTTTATACAAATTTCACATAGGAATGCATTGGAAACAGAGTAATCCCTAATCACAACCATTTTTATTTTGTACGGATTCACCCCATAGGCGATTCTGTTAAGCAAATTTCCCCTATACCCATAATTTTTATGTTGTACAGATTTTATGTTATACAAACTGTTTGTTATACGAGGATCAACTGTATATAGTTTAAAACTATACAATTGGGCATTCAGTGTCCATATTTCTTAGTAGGTCTCAATACAATAGTGTATTTTACAAAACTGTGAATTCCTCATTTACTTTCATTTATACATTACATTTTTAGCCTTCCTTTCTCATTAAGGAAAAGTGCCTAAGGTGGTTTATAAACATCATTTAAAACAGATTAAAACAAGTTAAAACAAACTGAACAGTAAAAGTATCTTAATAACCAACCCCTGAAAATCAATGTAATGCTTGATAAACACGAAGCAGTTTAAAAGGCCAGTTTAAGGACATCTGTCTTTCTAACATTCTTTTTTT
>JAHTLZ010000122.1:14024171-14037419 GCA_023846285.1 Phrynocephalus versicolor
AGTTGAGGACCATTGGCTTAAATTCTTAAGCCAGAATGTTGTTTTATGTCACAGGCCATGCTTTCCATCTCTTTGGAATTTCTCATTGCGCATTATGTGTCTAAAATATTGCAGTTTTCTTCTCTTTATGCTATTGAGGATTTCTAGCTTTTTATTCATGTGCTCTAATACAGCCACATTAGTGACTCTGGCTGTCCAAGGTATCTTTAGAATTTGTCTGTACGCCCACATTTCAAATGCTTCCAGCTTCCTGCATAATGTGTCTGTAAGGGTCCAAATTAAATGTTTACACTGAACAAGACACATTCACTGACAGTGATATTTATTTATTTATTTATTTATTTATTTATTTATTTATTTATTTACATCCTTCCCAATTAGTAGCTAGGGTACTAAACTATGTGGCTAACAGAAGCACACAAAGTCTTAAACATCAATAATAAAAATCGAATAAAACAACAGGTGCTCCAATGTGAAGCAGGTGAGAGGGTGTTCCAGTGCAAAGCAGCCACCACAGAGAAGGCCCAATTTCAAGTGACTGATTTCCAGGCCTCCCCTGGGTGACCACCTGGAGATTTCCACCATGAGAAGTGTGGGTGGGATAGGTAAATGTTTTGAAGGAGAGGCACCTAGACAGGTAACAAGGCCCTAAACCATTAAGGGCTTTAAACGCATATGCACAGTTCTGATAATACTTGGAATCTTAGCAATTGCAACTAGACATGGGTACGGAGCGGCGAAATTTTCGTTTCCGTTACCATTTGTCATTTCCGTTACGTAACGAAACAACAAACAAAAATTGTGCTGAAAATGCAACGAAACGAACAGAACCACGGAAATTGTGGTCGTTACGTTTCGTTTCCGTTAATGGCGACGCGCAATGAAATGAGCTGTTTTAAATGTTAAAAAACACCCTGGACATCCATAAAAATGCAGCGATTATTTATATTGTCTGATAATACCTACCAGGGGGGTTGGGGTCCTTAAAACATTTGTTTTTGTCTTCTCCCATCGTGATGTATTTTTCTTTTCCCTTTAAAATGGATGTCGCCACCAGCCACAAAATGGAGGCAAGCCATGTGATGGGATCATGTTCAACCAATAGCATGCCCAGGTTGCAGACTGGGTGGGCAGGTCTGGCAGCCACAGAGGGCATAAAAAGCTCTGGCAGCCCCCGTCCTCCTTGCAGTCTCTGGTGGGAGTTAGGGTGGGATTGCTGTCTCTGCTGCGACTCTAGCTTCAGTCCTGCAGCCTCCCTGTGTGTGTGTGTGCGTGCTGCGTACCTCTCGGTGATTACCCTCCCTTGCCCCGCAGTACAGTCACTCTGCAGCTGCCTTGCTCCCTGGGCAATGCCTGCCACTGCCTTTGCAGCCTCCCTGCATACCTAGTCTATACTGTGTCTCTGCCAGCATCCATTTTTTTAGTATTCTCCCTCTGGTCTGGGGTGTTGGGGGATGCCTGCGCACGGAAATGCTTTAAAAATCGCGCAAAAAGCGGGTAGAAATGACAAACAAAAAACAAAAAACGGTAATGAAATTTTTCAAAAAATTCACGACAAACGAAAACGAACCGAAACAGATGTCTCAATGACAAACGAAATGCCATTTTTCTGTTTCGTGCCCATCTCTAATTGCAACAGATCACTAACTACAAAAACAACCATGACCATACTGTAATAATTTTGCCACAGATTCCACATTCATACCGTTAATGGGACTTTCATCGTTTTGCATTTGTCCAGGGATTTCCTTTACATCATATGAACTGATGAATTTTGATGAATCAACTAAATTCATCAGAAAACATTATTCATTTTTCAATTTGTACCCATCTCTAATGTTCATTGCTGCTTTTCTCTAATAATCACCCCTGCAAGTGCAATGCAAACATGGACAGGAGAAACTAGCAAGACTACCCCAGCCTATTCCTACCCAAGGTGCAATGGGGAAAATGCAAACAGACAAACATAAGCAGCAAGAGAAATCCAGCCTGTTCTTGCCTGCAGAGCAATGGAAATGATTGCAAACATGGACAGAAGAAAGCAGCATGAGTATACAAAGAAAAGCAGTGCAAAGATTAATAAAAGCTAGCTCCCTACCTTTCCAAGTTCTAAAGGTACAAATCCCTCAGCAAAACATGTCCAGAATGGCTTAAAAATACATGGAAAAACACTCTAACTCCTCCCACCCCTCCCCAAATTACATGGGGTGCAATACATCCTGGGTACACTTTTTTGCAAGGCATTATGAAACTTTTGTTATCTGAGGCAGTCCATAGGGAACATTTGTTATCCGAGGCAGCCCTATACCCAGAAATTTCCATTTGTTATCCGAAAAATTTGTTATCAGAGGCATTCTTTATCTGAGGTATTACTGTTTTTTATAATGCATTATCTCAGATATGTTATCTATATTTGAGGAATATTTATACAACTAGGCTTATGACTGATTTTCAGAATTTTCTCTCCCAATTGTTCTTTGTTTGTTGCTTAGAGATAATAATAACATAAGATGTGGACTGATTTGCTCTGAACCCGCAGAGTCACTTTCTTCATTAGCAGTTTGGTTCCTCTTTTGGAAACAGCTGGCCTTTCTCCCTTCTGCACCTTAAACTGTAATGGCAGGAAGCAGCAGATGGTCAGATTGCTGGCAAGTCATATATATACATTAGTTTATATAAAATAATCTCTTTTTTCTAAGTATCATCTGATATTGCTGGGAACTGATATATATATCAAGACTGCGACGACCAATGGTTTTTTTATATATATACAGTGGTACCTTGTATAAAGGAATTAATTTGTTCCAAATGAAATTATGTTAAGCAAATTTTCCTTTATACAAATTCCCATAGGAATGCATTGAAAACAGAGTGATCCCATTTTTATGTTGTACGGATTCTCCCCATAGGCAACTATGTTAAGCAAATTTCCCCTATCTCCGGAATTTTTTATGTTGTACAAATTTTATGTTATACAAGCTGTTTGTTATACAAGGGTCCACTGTATGTATATGTATATAAAGAGAGAGAGAGAGAGTTTACACTCACCAAGACACTTCCACAGACAATGTCATTTTCTGGTAATGTTTGTAATTATTACCCTGCATTATCAGTTCCCAGCATTATCAGATGATACTTCAGAAAAAAAGAGATTATTTAAGTGGGTTTTTTATAAAAACACAAATGCTGAAACACTCATAAAAGGAACCAATTTGTAGCTATAGGAGTCTTATTATAGTGTTATCATCCAAACAGATGCTGCCATGGATGATTCATTTGTAGAAAACATGAGGCTTAGAGAAGGGCCATTATGGGGAGAGCCATTTTTCTCCTCCTCATCCATGTCCAGGCAGCTATGAAGAGGTCTAATCTCAGACAGCTGTTTAGAAACCTGAGCTAACCAGTCCTCTGATCTCCTGCATGTCTCCTAATTTGCTTCTGTAGCTCCTGTAAATGTTAGACATCATCAGAGGAAGCAGAGAGTCCAGACCTTAATAATTAGTATTACTCCAATTATTTTAGTCTTGTGTCATTTACTAGCCCCTCTTAATCAATAAACCAGTGAGGCACTGAAATGGTGGCTCTGAAATAGATACCTGTGACCCAGATCTGTATCATGATCATCAAAGGTAGGAAGGAGAACCTTCCCTATCTAGGCCCTAAAATACTTCTCCTGCCTCTAGTATAACAAAATAACATGAACCCCCATGTTCTCCCCCACCCTCTGCAGAAGATAAGAATCATAAGGAAGGAAGAAAAGAACAACACTCACTTACCGGTGCATCATGGTTCCACTCTGACCCTAAATGGCAGGAAAACTGTATTTCATCGGTGAATGAGATACCACTAGATATAATTAGAGATGGGAACCATACAAAAATGACACGTTGTTTCAACATGTCATAAGATTTTGAATCATTTCAAAATGAAATGGCAGCTAGCATTTCGTTATGAAATGAAACGAAACACCATTTTCCCCTCTAGAACAAAATGATTTGTTCTAGAGGAAATGGCAGTGGAGCTTCCTCAAGCTCTTCCCTGCAAGCCCCTTGAAATTTGGAAAATTTGGGGGTTCAGGGAGCTGAGTTATAAATCTCCAAAGGGGGTACCCCTAGGATAAAACCTTTCTAATTGGACTAGGAAGCTCATCGGGCAAGCGATAGCACTGCCGCCGCTTCCCATTGATTCCAATTCGAAAGGTTTTTTGCTACGGGCACCCCATTTGGAGCTTCATAATTCCCGGAGCCCCAACCCTTTTGAAAATTCTGTGGGTGATCTAAAATCACTTGCAGAAGGTACTGCTGCTATTCACAGGCCTGGGATCAATAATGCTCAATTGCATATTTTTTCTAGGACATAAGAGCATAAGAAGAGCCATGCTGGATCAGCCCAAAGGCCCATCTAGTCCAGCTTCCTGTATCTCACAGTGGCCCCACCAGATGCATCTGGGAATGCAGATCTGTCTCCTGATACCACTCCCCTGCATCTGGTCCTTGAAGTTACCCCGGTTTTAAGCCTGGAGATTACACATCTCCGTTGTGGTTTGTAACCTGTGATGGACTTTTCCTCCAGGAATCTGTCCAATCCCCTTTTGAAGGCATCCAGGCCAGATGCCATCACCATATCTTGTGGCAGGGAGTTCCACAGACTAACAACGCGCTGGGTGAAAAAATATTTTCTTTTGTCTGTTCTTACTCTCCCAGCCCTCAATTTGAGTGTATGTCCCCTAGTTCTGGTATTTTGGGAGAGGGAGAAGAGCTTCCCTCTATCCACTTTACTCATGCCCTGCATTATTTTGTATGTCTCAATCATATCTCCCCTCAGGCACCTTTTTTTCCAGACTAAAGAGCCCCAAATGTTTTAGCCTTTCCTGATAAGGGAGGTGCCCCAGCCCAGTAATCATTTTAGTCGCTCTCTTCTGCACCTTTTCCAGTTCCACTATGTCTTTTTTGAGATGCGGTGACCAGAATTGTACACACACACAAACAATCTTTTAAAATATACAATGAAAAATTATTCATCTCAGGCATGCAAATGGCACGGGTATCTTCTGCAAGCAATTTTAGGTGACCCACAGAATTTTCAAAAGGTTTGGGGTTCAGGGACCTGAGTTATAAAGCTCCAAAGGGAGTTCCCCTGGGATAAAGCCTTTCTAAATGGAATCAATTCAGCTTCCTATTCCAAATTAGAAAGGTTTTTTTTCCTAGGGGCACCCCCTTTTGAACTTCATAACTCAGCTCAGGGACCTCAAAACATTTCCAAATTTCAAGGGATTCCCTAAAACCACTACAGGAAACTAAGCCTGCCACTTTGTGGGTGGAACATGCCTGGGATCAGCAGATGCATTCTAAAAATACTGATCCCGTGCATGCTTTACCCCCAAAGTGGCAGGCTTAGCTTACTCTAGTGATTTTAGGGAACCCCTTGAAATTTAGAAAGGTTTGGGGGTCACAGAGCTAAGTTATTAAGCTCCAAAGGGGGTACAGGTAGTAACTGAGAGAGTGTGCTTATTTAACCACCAGCAGCTTCACTCCTTTTAACTCCTTAATTGCTGGTAAGTGGCCACAGGCACCTGGCACACTCTCTCAATTACTACCCACACCTCCTTTGGAACGTTATAAACCCAAACCTTTTCAAATTTCAAGAGGTTCCCTAAAATTGCTTGCAGAAGAGACCCCATTTGCATGCCTGGGATCAGTAATTTTCCATTGCATATATAAAAAAAATTGCTAGGGTGCCTCTAGCAAAAAATCCTTTCTAATTGGAATCAATGGGAAGCAGCGGCAATGCGATTGCTCACCCAATCAGCTTCCTATTCCAATTAGAAAGGTTTTTATCCTAGGGGAAAACCCCTTTGGAGCTTCATAACTCAGCTCTGTGACCCCTAAACCTTTCCAAATTTCAGGGGGTTGCCTAAAATTGCTTGTTCCCCTGGGTCCTAAAGTTGTTTCCTTTCATTTTGTTTCGTTTCGTAATGAAAACACTTTAAAATCCATTTTGTAATGAAACGAAATGAAGCTACTCTAGAAATGAAACAAAACACTATCTTCCTGTTTTGTGTCCATCCCTAAATAGAATGCTTCTTTTTCTGTCATACATACATACAAAATAGGCACTGCAGTCCACAGTTGACAAGCTGGTTGTCTCTGAAGCACAAGTAACATTTGCTATTAAAATCTCAAGCCTTTTCCATGAGATGACTATCTGGCTGCTCCACTACTTCCCTCCACGTCATGACTGCCCCAAAATTATTGTACTGAACTTGGGTAAAACTGAGGTCATGAATGTGAAAATGTATTCACCCTCTTTTCCTGAGTTACAGAAGGGAAGAGGTGGTGGCGGGGGGGGGGGGAACAGGAGGAGAAATAAAGCAAACGTGAACCCCTCTAGTCAGATTGTATTAAAACAACATGATCTCTGTAAACGTGACATAAAAGAATATTGAAAAACACTTTGGGCACTGCAGCAACAAAATATAATCAAAACTTAATACATAAATGGAGATAAAAATCTAATAGAACACGCCACACTTGTTTATAAAATAACAAACACGGCACCACATAGCCAAACAGAATGGTACAGCTCAGAGGAGGCTGGGAAACAAATTTTAACTTCCTGCTACAAAATTGCAGTTTCACTACCAAAAGCAACATCTAGTATGGATAATCAATGCCAGGATATGAATTAGCATGTCAACACCTATTTTGTTTCATAATCCACAAATCTGTTAAACCAGCGTGCTATCAAGGCTAGTTCTGTTATTGGATATGGTTATACTACATCACTAAAAGGTAAAAATGTGATATTGCTTCATTTATTATTACACTTTGTTGGAATAATAAGGGAAGCCATTTAGTTTTATTGTTGAAGGATGATTATGTCTTGGTCAGTCTCTTTTCTGTGGTATTTAATCCAGGTTTACCAACTGGTAATTCCATCTGAGCCATATTTCCTTAAACAAAAGCTATATTGGTTTGAGGACTTTTTGATAAGCTCAAAAACTTTTGGCCTCTAAAGCATTTGACTTATATGTCACACAATCCCTTGGCGTTGGCCACTGGCAGTGGGTTTGTGGGTTTTTTGGGGATGGCTCACAACATCCTTCACTTTAACAAATGTGACATTTTAAGGATGTCAACCGTGTTTTTTGTCCAACCTTGGGAAAGTTACATTTTTGCCTAAAATTCCTACACTTCCTGAAGACCCTTTTCTTTTCTTTTCTTTTTGCCCTTTTTGCCCTTTGTGCTAACCGATTTGGGGAAAGCTACCTCTTTCTGTGTAAGGAGACATGGGTGGGGAGTCCAATAGTCTGTCATTTCTTTAAGCTCTTAGTGCTGACATCTGGTGCTGGGATAGGCAGCTGTGCCTGCAGCTCTTCTTTCCATCAAACAAAGCTGAGCTGCCTCTCTCAAGCGTACAGTCTTCACAAATTCAGTTCAGATTTTCCCATATGTTAATTTCCGAAGGAAAATGAAGTGACCAAACTTACCAACAAGTAAGACAGATCGTTTCCTGGGAGTTTCCACTAGCAGGGATCTTGGGGGCTGCCTACCAGGAATTCCTTTCTCCTCAAGGTCCTATTGAAACGAATGGGAGCTGAGCAAGTATATCACCAAGTGCAAGGAAACTACCCCATGGATTTGGCTCCATCTGTTTCCTTCAGTTGGCTCTTTGGAGCAGATATGCAAACTGAGGTGGAAATTTGAAATGTCAAGCCAGCAACCCAAAGAGGTCTCTGGAGTGAGAAGATGAATGATGTCTCCTTTGCTGCATGTCTTTGCTTCACAGCAACTATCAAAGTAAGCATTCATTTTCTTTGGGGGAATTTATCCAAATCTCACTTCAATATCATGCTTAAATGTTCAAGCAAAATCCCCTCTCCCCACCACCCCTTCTCCTCTCCCTCATGATGCCACATTACTGATGATTCTTGGCAGTGACAAATGACAAACTGTGTCTTCCCCTCTTGGCAGTTCTCATTTGCATACCATCGCTGCTGCATCCTTCTCTTTGGGATAGAAAGAAAATAAAATTAAAAAGGCAGAAGCTCTGAGCAGAACATTAAAGCAACCCAAACTGCAGCAGGTCAACAATTCTGCCTTTTCAAAGCTTTGAATGAGGGTGGGGGAGAGGCATCTTGATGTTGGAGAAATTTGAGTTTGGAGGTAGCTGGAAAAATTAAAGAAAGTGAAACTTCTTTTGGAGGGAACATAGCCCCATGCCCTAAAAACTTACAGTGACTTTCTCATTTTAAAAAATCGCTCTGACAAATGTGAATCTTCCTGAACATTCCAAACAGTAGTGCTAATATGTTCCTGTTCTCTGCTGTCAAGTCACAACTAATTTATGGCAGCTGTCCTGGGGTTTTCAATATGGGGGTGGGTGGGCTTTAGCATTATCACCACCCCTTCCAGTGAGCTTTCATGCTTCAGCCAACCCTTGTTGGACCCCCACCTGTGCACCTCACCTGTGCAGCAGAAATAACAAATGCAAAAATTTGTAGTGGCTGTTAGTGGATTCCATTCCACTTCTGCAAAACGATCATGTTCCATTGCTTTTATTTGTTGTTATATGTGCAGGAACAGACTATCCTACTTATCTGGCAAAAAAGTGCTTGTTTGAAACAATGATGCTGGAATGGGTAGGTGATAATCATAAGGTTTTCCTTTCCAGAAGCTGCTCAGAGCTTGCAAATATTTTTCAGGAGTTATCATAAAAGTGGGACATAAATTCTAATAAAGAACATTGCCCTCCCACTCCCAATGACGAGATGAGTCAGTATGGGCGTTTATACATGACCCCTAAACTCTGGGGCAAATGGCTCCCAGCTCCGGAGCTTAAAAATGTTTCCCCACCAGCTCCGGAGTTTACAGGAAATTAAGTGCGACCACGCCGACTTTAGCGCATCCTAGCGCACCTTTCAAGTACCTGCTCTCTGGAGGTGAAAATTCCTTGAAGCGGTGTAACGATAGTGAGTGCGGGGCTCTCCTCGCTTCTGTTTGTTGTTTTTTTGGCTCCCGCCCCTTTAAGAGCTACTTAAGAGACTGGAATGTTGCCGCGGCAAGAGCGAGAAGCAGAACAGAGGTGAGCTACGTTCTTTTCTTCCTTTTTTTTCTCCCTCCCCTCACGCAGACAGGAGCAAGGAAGTGCGGAGGGGTGGGGACACAGGAAGAGCGACAAGCCCCTAAGATCTCTGGTCCGAATTTAAGTGGCCAGCGGATCTTAGGGGTCGTGTGAAAAGGCTCTAGATGGGGCTTAACTGGGCCACACTTTATTAATACATAACTTTATTCAAACAACAACAACAGGAGGAGCCTGGCATCAGCGTAGATGGCTGGAACCCCGAGGTCACCCGAGACCCCTCCAACTGGGCAGCGTAGGGCAAACAACGACCCCCAGGTGGTGCAGTCAGCTGACAGCACCCCCCAGGCCAGTCAAAGGTTTTTCACCTCCCTGCGTCCACTTGCAACAAACTGGGTTATCCCCAACACAGGGAGTTGTCCCCATGTATCCACCCCAACACTGTGACCTCCTGATCCGCAGTGCCGTGGTTATTGGGTACCTGGGGACAGATGTCCAATTACATACTTACCGCTGCCCAACCATCTGCTTCAGCCACCAGTGTGACCAAAATTCAAGGGACTTTATCTACTGCCCAGGCACCAGTGTGGGATAGGCGAAAAATCCCCGCTCTCAACGGCCAATTCAGAGTGCGGGTCAAAAATTCCTATCCAGCCCCTGAAGGCGACCAGTTACACCCACACTAGTCCTCAAGTGGTGGGCGGGTGGGGAACGCCAGAAAGCAAAAGACTGTTGGGAGGGGTAGGAGCCGCCCCTTTAAAGGGCACTCCTCCCCCCTCCCCTCAGACGCGATGACACGTCCTCTCTCTCTTTTCGCCCTCGCAAGAGGGCAAAGCAGCTCCGCCGGGTGGAATTGCCGCCACAGAGCCATCAATTTCTACCCTAAAAGACCACCGCGGTAATGCACTGGTAGTCTCGAGATTAGACTACTACAGTGCTCTCTACATGGGGCTGCCTTGGAAGTTGATGTGGAGGCTCCATCTGGTGCAGAATTCCACAGCCAAACTAGTTATAGAGTTGAGAAAACATCAACACATTACCCCTACTCTAGCCTCACTGCACTGGCTGCTGATCCGTTACCACATTGACTTCAAAGTTCTAATGATGACATAACAAAGCCCTAAACAGTTTGGGACCTTCCTATCTGTCAGAACAGCTCCTATTGCAGAGTACTGCCCATAGAACTCGATCATCCCCAGCCGGGCGTTTGAAGGTGCCATCACTGAAGGAGGCCCATAAATCATTGACGAGGAATCTAGCTTTCTCAGTAGTTGCCACTTGACTCTGGAACCAACTCCCCCCTGAGATTTGTCTGGCCC
Source organism: Phrynocephalus versicolor (assembly GCA_023846285.1). Taxonomy (NCBI): domain Eukaryota; kingdom Metazoa; phylum Chordata; class Lepidosauria; order Squamata; family Agamidae; genus Phrynocephalus; species Phrynocephalus versicolor. Next base: position 14,034,572 of record JAHTLZ010000122.1, read on the forward strand.
CTTTGCTCCCGGTTTTCAATAAACATCTGAAGGCACGGCTATACAAAAAAGGGGTTCCCTGGGTATTAGCTGTTATTCACCTCGTCTTGCTCTGTTTTTAGTCTCTCTTCCCTTCTGTTTTGATTTTGATTGACTTATCATGCCTATTATGTTTATCATGCTGTATTGTTTATCTACAGTATACTTTGGTGTTTTATAGTTTTTATTTTAATATTTGCTTAATTTTGTGAACTGCACAGATTTGGCTATATTGCTAGATGATGCAGTATATAAATTTAATAAAATAAATAAATGCTATCATGACAGCTGACTCATCCAACTTTCCAGAGGGAGCTTCTTGTCAATTCTGGGCTGAGGCAGGGCCTCATACGCTGAGGGGTGTCTACTGCCATTGTAGACAAAAGAAATCTTTCAGAAAAGTGAGATTCTTTGCTATGCCCCTAATAACAGAGACTGAAACATTATTTCAGAAACTCATCCTCAAAGCTCTGGGAGTCCTATTCAGGTCTCCCTTTGCCAGACATCCTTCTGGATTTAACAGTAATTCCCCCCCACACACACACACACCTTTCATTTTCAGGGAAACAAACAAACAAAAAAGAAATAAAAAGCAAAAGCAAAAGAGCTAATGAAAGCAGGAAAAAAGAGCTTCCCACCAGACATGAATCTGGCAGCTCTAACACATATCTCAGCAGCACTGATTTCCCATGTGGCCACCTTAGCATCGCTAGGCCTCAGCAGCCAAACCAGAATGGATGGCAATAATAATTAGATTCTGATGAGAGAGGGAGCCCAGAGGAGGGCCAATTTTCTTTTTCAGAAGAGTTAATGAAAGGAGGGTGGGGTATCCAAAATTTCACAAAGGATATGAAACAAAACAAGATCAAATCAAAGCACCTCAAAACATTGGAAGCCATCTTCTAATGGAAATTAGAAGAAGAGGAGGAGGAGGAGGAAGAGGAGGAGGAGGAGGAAGAAGAAGAAGATGAAGAATGAATTGGGACATCAAAAATTGATTACAGCAGAGGAATGTTAATAGGTGCTCTCCTTTCCAGGCCAAAATGACTCAGGGTGACTCCCAGCTATTATTTAATGTCAGTATCAGGCCATTTAATTTTCTGCTTCACTTCCTTTTGCACTTTTCTTCCCAACCGCAGCCTAATGGCTATTCCCCATCTCCATTTCTGCTGTTCTTGCTCCTTGAACACTATGCTCTGAGTGGCATTTAATGAAAATCTAAACTTCTCCAGTAACAGCACCCACCATATAGCATCAACTGCCATTTCCAGTGTGTTAATAGAGCATACCGTCTCTTCTGGGTGAGAGATTTTTTTTTATTTTATTTTTGACCTGACTGTATTTGCAGCTTTTGACCTATGGAAGGATGAGAAAGATGGACCAATGCCCTAGTGACAATTTTGTTGATGTCGAGAACCTCCATTCTTTGCGAGCTGTCTCCCTTATATAAAAATTCTCACATTTTGAATCTTCTCGAACATGATGAACACTCTAGGTTTTTCTCTCATACAATAATATCCGGCTGTTGTTCTTGTTTTTCTTTTAATATTTTGATTTTATTATTGTCCCAGAAAGCAGCAAAACTTTTCCACCTTATTATTCTTCAAGTTGACACAGGCTGGCAGGTCTTCAGATATAGCCATAGGCCATTCCTCTCTTCCACAGTTGCATTTCTATCCTCAGAAACTCACTTCATTATCCTGATATATACATAAGAAAATAAAAGTGAAAACAACTACTTAAATACCACATGTCCTGCTTAATGAAAAATAATTGAGAGAAATTAGAAGGCTTGGAGAATATCAAATTAAATATTCTCTGGGTAAGGCCAAGCAAGTCTGAATATCAAGAATGTCAGGATTTTCACCATAATCGTATAAATATAGAGGATAATCAGATCTGAAACGATTGAATTTTGCCGATGTGAGGGAATTGGGAAAACGGATTACAGGTGGTGTGGATATCCTAATGGATGCTAGGCTAGAAATATCACAATTAATTCAATAATTGTGTTTTTATGAAGTGCTTCCTGAAGCAACTGCTCAATTAAATTAGTCCCAAAGGAGCAATAGGAGTTAGTTAGGTGTGACATTTATAAGAGAGATGTGGAATGTAAATCTTGCAGGAGTTAATAAATGTTTATATTTAATATCTTGAATGAAAAAGTTTTGACAAGAAGCAACCACCCACGAGTGTTTTAATATCAAGTCCTGAAGGATTTCAGTTGCTTTGCAACAAGCAGCAAATTCTTACTAATTCTTTCAACAGTTATTTTATTAACTTGAACCAAAATGAACTCTTCTTGGCATTGATTCAGTGGTGAATATATTTTATATTTCACAGTATCATTTTTGTTAAAAGATTGTCACAGACAAGATAAAAAGCATGACTTGCTGGCCATTTCAGGAATACAGTTCTGCTCATGACTACTTACAGTACATATGTTCAGCAGGCTAAATGTATATGGAATTGCAGTCCAAACACAACAAATTGGAATTGTTGGCCACATACATCTGTTTATACAAACTTCCTTGGTACATAATTTGTAGTTGCTTACTTTTGAGTAGTTGGTAGCAACAAGGAGAGTAACAGTTTAAAAGGAACCCTTAATAATCAAGCACACTGATCTCATCCACTGGCAGACTCCTCACCACCACAACCACAAAATCCAGCATAAAGGAGACTTTGAAAGACAGGGCCTGCCCCCTCCTGGCATCCAGTCCTAAATTAATGCTTTCCCACTTAATTAAGAGGATGTTTGGTTCATGTTGGAAAACTGAGGTTATTTTTAAAACTAATGGGAAATCATTGGAAGGTTGGAGGGTCTAAG
>JAHTLZ010000122.1:14038419-14049048 GCA_023846285.1 Phrynocephalus versicolor
TCCACCACCAGCTCTCCATCCATTAACCCTTCAGGGTCAGGTTCTGCAGCAGGCAGGGTCCTGACAAGGACTCTCTTGCATAGGACAAGTTTTCTCTTTCCCATAACTTTAAAACCACACAGTCTCATTCACTCTGTACCCCAGAGCTCCTAGTTCCCTGAGCTCCTTGCCCTCTGAAGATGCCAGCCACAAAGTCTGGTGAAACATCAGGAAGAAAAACTTCCAGAACATGGCCAGACAGCCAAATAAACTCACAACAGTTATTCTGAAGAATATTTTCTCCCTCTGGGGATCAGGGTTAAATGGCATCAGAGCACATGGGTTTGCTGCACCAATCCTCCCCCTCCTAAACAAGCAGGGATTTTATGTCTCCAAGAGCCAAACGGAGAGGGGGTGTAGAGGGGTTGGCATGGCCCAGGTCCCTTTGTCTGGAGCCTATAAATGTATCACCTAGCCCAGGCCTGCCCAAAGTCCGGCCTGGGGGCCAAATCTGGCCCATCAGGCCATTCTGAGTGGCCTGCGGCTGGCTGGCCCCTCCCCCTCCTTCACCCCTTTTTTTTAAAAAAAATCTTCCACCAACACTGACACCACCGGGAAGCTTGAGGGGCTGGGCAGGCCGGCCAGCCAGTGAGCAGAAGTTTGTGGGGCTGGGTGGGCGGGCGGGGGGGTGGGCCACCACCACCAGCACAGCCGGGAAGCTTGTGGGGCTGGGCCGGCCAGGCGGCCAGCCATCGCGTAGGCTGCTGCCACCAGCACCGAACATAATGAAATATAATATACCCATTGTGGCTTCCTCTCTTAAAAATGCCAACAACAGAATAAGTGAACCCTTCCTGGGGGCCGCATTCCACAGATGGAAACAAGTGTGCCCTCTGATCAATGCAGAACCCTCTCTGTGACACAAAAAGCTGTATTCCATCAGACCAATGGTCCTACCAGCTCGATAACTTTAATTGCCTAACTTGTAAAAGCAAAACCACCTTATTTACTAGCACATTTCACCTTTCCCAAGAGAAAAATGCAATTAGGCCTTTAGTTATATATGACTTCCAGATCAGTGGAAACCACTTCCGGGGCCTCCAAAAGGCACAGGAAGCCCGTTGGAGGCCTGTTCGGGGCAGCGCCAAGCCTCAGGTAAGTGTAGTAGGCCCCAGATAGTCCCCCTAGTACCAACCCAACCCAGCATCCGCATATCGTGGATTTTCCATAATTGTGGGTCGGGTCAGGTCCCTAACCCCTGTGGTAGGAGGGGGATGACTATAGTTGGGCTTGGCTACTTTTTTTTAATTTGGAAAGAAACCAAGTTGAAAACTTGATCCTCAAAAATGGTATTTCAGAAAGAACTGACTGTCTCACACAGGCGTCCCAACAAAAGTGCCCCATTCACATGTGTTGAAAAAGAGCCCTGATAACTAACTGCCTTGCATTTGAGTGAGAACAGGTTAAGTGACTGAAAAAATAAGGAGTCAGCATCTCAGGTTTTCCCTTGCATGGTGTCACTTTCTAAATGGTAGTGAGTACAAAAGGGCATCCTGTCAACCATCTTGACTGCTGCCATTGATGTTGTCAAGGTTCAGCTTCCTTTTGTGATGTAAAGCTTAGCATCCTTTTTTTCTGCTGGCAATGTGGGTGCAATTTTTTGTAGTCATATCAGTCCATTTCTTGGGCATTTTGAATCATGGATAGAGAAGCATAGCACTCTACGTTTATAAACTTAAGTGTTTCTTTTTGGAAGAACTGAATATATTGTGAGGGGTTATTAAATTCCTTATTAGGAATGACAACAGAATGAATGATGTCTAATTTATAACTTCAAGAATTTTTGTGATTTTATTTATATCAACAGTTCTTCCCCATCAAATTTGTTTTTTCCCTTCTTTGTCTACCCATCACCCCATCCTTGAAGCATTCAGTGTGAATTCAAACACAGACAGACTATTTAAAAATACTGCTGAAGTTATTTAGTTTTAAATAGTCTAACTTTATGCAGGACTGTGGCTGTCAGAATCATGCACACACACATCACATCACATTTACTTTTCTTTCTTTTTTGGAGGGGGTTAGGAAACAAAGTTGCTTATATCTTTTTCTTCTCATTTTCCAGTGGGAATTGCCCCTTGAGTATATAATCGGAGTTTTTATTCACTATTCTGTATCAAAGAGACATTTTTGCTTGCATAGCATTCAGTTTGCATGGATTTATATGTCTAGGCTGAAATCCTGTATGTGTTTATGTGGCCTTAAAATCCTTTTATTTTGTGTCTGTGCAGAACTGTGGCTGTTAAAATCAAAGGAAACCATGTATTTCATTTCCTTTTTGGCTTCATTTTTCTGCAGATATCCACACGGTCCACTTATGCTGTGCAGCTGCAAATCCAGAGATAGAATAACAGAATCATAGAGTTGGAAGATACCTCAAGGGCCATCCAGCCCAACCCCCTGCTATGCAGGAACACCCATCATAGTACTCCTGACATATGGCCATCCAGCCTCTGCTTAAAAACCTCCAAAGGAGACTCCACCACCCTCTGCGGCAGCATATTCCACTGAAGAAACAGCCCTGTCAGGAAGTTCTTCCTAGTGTTTAAATTGAATCTCTCTTCTTGTAATTTGAAACTATTGCTCCGAGTCCTAGTCTCTGAAGCCATGGAAAACAAACCTGTCCGCTCTTTGATATGACATCCTTCCATATATTTAAATGTGGCTATCATATCCACTCTCAAGCTTCTTTTTATAAGGCTAAACATTCCAGGTCCCTAAGCTACTCTATGTAAGACATTTCTTCCAGACTTTTAACCATCCTGTTTGCCCGCCTCTGGATCCCTCAAGATCTAAGTTCTTCTACCATTTTCAGTGGCAACATCAGTTGGCTTCGAAGTTGGAGGTTAAGTGTGAATGGCTAGGAGCTTAGATCTGAGTGGCAGAGGTTTGTCATGTTGACATCAGAACGGAAAGGAAATGCTTGAAAGGGCAAACCAGAAAAGCTTTCATAAATAGACAGGACTGGGAAGAAAGAGAACACAGTCTAACAGGAAGTGCTGGAAGTGAGTTTCTGAGGAGAGAATGTCAAGGCCAGAGACAAGGAAAGAGGAATAGGGAGACCTGGAGTCTGAGAGCTTTTCCCTTTAATGCCAAAAGGGATACATTGTTGAATTTAATTAAGAGGGGGGGGGGAAACATCCATTAGTTCCATTCTGCATAATTTCCGAAGGGAAAATGATGTTTCCTTTCAAGGTACAATAACATGTCTGACAGTGTGAATCAATCTTATTTTGCCTACTTCATCTTGAAGGCTGTGTGTTTTCAAATCTTTATCACTCTTCCTGCAATGGAAGTTCATCCCAGGTCCATAGGGTGTTCCAGGCCAAAATAACTATCTAAAAATATGAGGAACATTATTATTTTCTGTTCTAGATATTACCTCCCCCCCCATGCAGTTGAGATTGCACTTTGTATGAACGTAACATGTTCTAAAGAATCGCTTTCCATAGTGTGGTTTAATATATACCATTGCACAGTTATATACTGTGTTATGATTAAAAGATCTCCTTAGGTTCACATAAGGCCCTCTTAGAGTTTGAGCGCTCTTCAGTAAGGTTTTGGAGTCTTTAGCATTGGCACATAAAATTCAGGAGGAGGCTGGGGAGTTCATAATATTTGGGCTTTTATGGTTTTCCTTCTCTTGGAATGTTTCACCCAAAAGCTGCCTCATGGGTTTTAGTTAATTCATCATTTGTCGTATCTCAGGGGAGCAACAGTTAATGAAGCTGTCTCGCCTGACTTTTCTTCAGTTCATTATCTGCATTTTTATTCTGCTGTGGGCAATGTTGGAAGCTTTGAACCAGGAACTTTGCTGGCTAAATTAAGCCTGCTTTTGTGTCACCCTCTTGTTCACCCAAGGGTTTTTTTTTTTTTTCAAAAATGTGCTCGCTTCTTACTTCAAGGCAGGTTTTGCTTTGATAAGACAATGCCTATGGGCTCCTCTGTGTTTTGTGCTGTCTTTGAATTTTGTGGAAATCCAGACTGGGCACTGAGGAGACATGTAGACCCTGATTCACTTTATTCCTAGTTGGACCATTTCCTTTGTGCAAACAAGACAGCTCTGGGCAATGCTAGGGAATCATAGCTGCCTTTATTGATTTAACATTGGAGTTGGATTCCCCTTTGTCTCTTGATGTGACTTTGGAGCCTGCCACTTCATTAACGTTTTTCAGAATTCAGTTGAAGAGCTTTCCAGATTGCCAGCTGTCAGACTGCTAGGGCTGAAGAATGGTATCAGGACAGGACTCAGCATTTTTGCTACCTGAGGCAAACAATGTGATTCCCTCTCATCTGATTGTTTTTATACTGGCAATGGCACAGTGCCCTGATGAGAGGCAGTTACTTTAGAGTGCATAAAGTGGAACACCTCTGTGACACATCTTTGTTCTTCCTCCATGATCTTACCACTGACTAAGACACCTGCCACAGTCTGCTGGATGGTAGAGGTGGTCCAGTACAAGATGAGGAGATTTCTTACATTACACATCTCTTTAACTTGTCTCATCTTGTGATAACTACACACAGGCTTTCTGTATAATTCTTATCAAGGTGAGCAGGGTCACAATTATTTTAGTATAATAGTTAATTAACTGATACAGTAGAATTCAATGGTTTTTACAAGGGTCACAGAAATGTTTTCCGGTGAGTCAGGAGCGGGGACAGCCCTATCCTTTATTAGAGGAAATAAAATCTATTTCTTCATCACTGGGGTGCTGAACAAATATAAACATTTTTCTTTTCTGCAATATACACTTGTCATCCTTTTGTGCAGCAATATCAGACAATTTTATGGCATTTTTAATGGTAGGTACAGAAGGACAACACCTCATGTTCATAAACTGGGAGATTTTTAAAGAATTGAATTACCTGGATATTTAAAATTAAAATTTAGATATACAGATGCTGCACACAAATTCCAATAGAAATGTCCTCAGTGGTAGAGGATTCCTGATGATAAGCATATGATCTGTACAGGGGTAGATTAACCATTAATCACAATGAGTTCGTGCTTAGGAACATCAAAGGAAGGGGGCACCACAGAAATTTTCCATAGCCGAATTTACCATGGTCTAGCTGTAGGCAGCAGGGAATGAGGAAGAGCAAATATGAGGTGTATTGACTCCATAAAGGAAACAAAAGGCTTAAGCTCTGAAGAGGTGAGCAAGGCTGTAAATGACAGGACCTTCTGAAGGTCATTCATTCATAGGGTCACCATAAGTCGGAAGAAACTTGAATAGTGACATGTTTTAGAAGTGCTTGCTTGGTTTTCCTTGGCTTTTAGCCATGTTTGAGTCCCATGATTTGGAAAAAATGGTTGACTACAAATTAAAAAAAAAAGACAATAATATTCTGTAATAATATTCTGTTACTAAAACTATATCAATGAGTGCAATAATATTCTCCTGTCATAGAGATGAAACAGATCCTCATCCTGCCTTTGTACTTGCCAAGGACCCTGAGAGAACGCTTCAGATATCTAATCCCATTATAATGCATGCAAATCAGATTTCAGTAAGCAGCATCTTGCAGAGCATAAAATAATCCTTATAGACTGATTCCAAAAGTCAAAAGTGGGGTTCATAAAGTAACATTCTGCCAATCATACTTTGAGACACAATTATTTTGCTCCAAGTGGTAGTAAACCATCATTATTAAGGTGTCACAGTTTCTCTCTTCTGCGCACAGACAATTTCGACACAACTTTAAACTTTCAATGAGCTATTTACAATGATAGATGAAACAAATATGTTTGCCGTCACTTGAACATTAAGGCGATGTTTGTCTAAGCAAATGATGAAGAGCCACAGACACACTTAACTACAAAAACTAAAAAGTACAAAACTTTCTGATGTGGCATCATACCTTCAGATGAGAACTTCAGATGAGAACTGAATTGCCTGGAAAAGTCCTGAATGTTGCCACATCTAAGTTAATTCACATTTTTCTCACCTCTAGTTCAGACTGTGGTAACACCACCACTGCCTTTGAACTGACAGGTCTTATCTCTGAGAATGCAAGTATACCATTGCACTGTCAGAAATCTGAACCATATTTTGGCAGGCAAACAAAACCAGTGATTCTAGATTCTTTTTCTTTTCCCTCTTTTATGAAATATCCAATTTACAGGACAAAGGAGATTAAATCCAGCCTTCCATAAAGCCCAGCCTCTGGGCAAGCTAAAGCTGCAGCAGGGAAAGCAAGGGTACAGTCTGCTTCTGGCCTTCGTCCCAGAAAATGTAAAGTCCCTTGTCATTATTAGTTTTGGTCACAACAGATGTGAGTTGTCCTTCATGACTGCCACCAGAAGAAATACATTGTAGCAGGAAGAGCCCTCTGAAGTGTTGGCTTACAAGAGTGCTAAATGCCGGCAATTGATCTGAAACTAAGGTGACGCTCACAAGTGCTTGTATTGTTTTGTTATTATTATTTCTCATCAAAATTGTTTTCTCTATACCTAGAACGAAAAAGAAAATCTGTAGTTTCATTGGTGCCAGTTGAACTGTCACCAAAGCTGCAGGGGAAGCCTTTAATTAAGATAGTCAACTTATCCTGACAGCAATGATTTTTTATATATATAATTAAACAATTCCCCCTCCTGTTTTGCAGCCCCCAAGCTTCCCAAGGATGAAAGGGATCACATGGGAGACTTGGGACTTGGGGGGTTGGGGGAGAGAAATTATATGTATTTTATTTCTGGAAAAATTGCCATTGATGACAACATCACAAGGCTTGGCTAGGTTTCACTGCGTGGGATGAGGTGACCGCAGGCAGTTGAGAACCAAGCATTCAAGGGTTGCTTGGAAGGTACAGTTGCATGTATGACCTCTTTCATTGCTTTCCACAAGCAACTGCATAGGTATTGTGTGACATCGTGGAATGACAGCACTGACAAATTGTTAGCCTTAAGGTCTCAGCTGGTACTGTGCCCCTAGCACACTTATGACCTTTGTCCCCAGTCTGTTACCAACATGCTTTCCCAAGCTCCCCACCTGGTCCTACAAAATGTTCAGCTGAGTATACCTACTTGCAAAATAACTTACTCATGTCTCCTTTCTTTGTTTCTTTGTTTCTTTCTTTCTTTCTTTCTTTCTTTCTTTCTTCTTTCTTTCTTTAAAAATTTAGGCTAACGATTCTAGAAAACAATATCATTTTATACATGGAAAAATACAATATGTCATTTGCATTGGTGGGAGGGGTACTCCCTCCAAGTCCTTTGTCAATCTCTCATTCCGAAGTCACCTCCACAAAATGCCACCACCACACTCCTGTCTATGGACTCACCTGCCTCATGCTGCTGTCTGAGTTACTCCCTCAGCTACTACTGCTACTAATGCCACTGCCCCTGTCCTTGTCCTTCAGTCACTGCCACTACTGCTGCTGTTGCCACCACCATCGTTATCATTGCCACTACCATTCATCCCACTCTCCTCAATACATGTGAAGCAAAAGAAAATTTGAAGCCAAATGGACAAGCTTGTCCTTGACTGCGCAGGCGGGCTCTTCTCCTTGGAGGCACAACAGGGCATTCAGCTCCCAACGTCTACCTTCATAGTCATATACCTAAACTACTGATCATCCAACCAACTGATTATCATATTGCCAAGGCCTAAAATTATTGTTTGTTCTGTCTAGGGTAGAAGGGAGCTGAAATCACACGATATCTCCAGGATCAGGACCATATGTTCCTCTCTAAAGAGAAGCCACAAAGATGATTCCTAATGCCACAATTTGAGCACCTGGAGCATAAATAAACACAACAATATTTCAGTGAACTCATTTATGAGTGGATCTTGCCCTTGCTCTCTTTGACAGTACTTCTATATCGCTGAGAACTTATGAGGCCTTGTTCTGCCATAATTAAACCAGGACGTCCCATGCCTTCCCCTGTGAGCTATGCATATCCTGAGATTCAACTGCTTTTTCTTAACCCTTCTCCTGGATAAATTAATCTACTGCACCGTTAAAGCCAATTAGCAGCAACCACACAGAGACTTAATCCAGTTTTAATAAACTAGATTCAATACACACCTTTAGTTCATTTTGATTAATTTTTCTCATTAGATAATGCCTAACTTCCTAGAGGGCTTTCGGGAATGTCCTCCAGGATGATCTGAAAGCTACCCAAGCTAGTCCCAGACTATTTGAACAAATGTTGTTTAATCAAAGCTTAATCAAAATTCAAGAAGCAGTAGTTAGTAGTTAGGAACTTTTGTCAAGCTGCCAGCTGCAGTAATATACTAAGGAGGGGAGCATTCTGCTCCTCACCATGGATTTAAATGTTTAGTAAAATGATGGGGGGGATAGTATATATTATATATAAGGTAGTAGTGGTGTGGCAAAGCTCAGTATTTGGTGTCTTTTTTAAAACATTAAAATGCACTCCTTATGGACTAATATTTTCAGATAGAGAAGTTTGTGCATAGGAATGTACCTGCAACCATTTAAAACAATGTTCCGACTCATCATGGCAGAACACCGAGTGTCTCAAGTCAGAAACAAGACAATTTTAAACCCATTTTTCCCCTTTTGGGTCCGCCATCTGCCCCCATGCTTTTCTTTTTTTTATTATGTGTCTGAACTGATTTTATTATCTGTCCATATACTGTATTTAATTATTTGTTGTTTGCTTGTTGTGAACCGCCCAGAGTTCCTTCGGAAGACGGGCGGTATATAAACTTTAAAATAATCAATCAATCAATCAATCAATCAATCAATCAATCAATATGGTACGAATACAGCTCTTTGCATGTTTGCTTAGAATTCATCATCTCTGAGTTCAGTGTAGATTACTCAAAGGTCTTCCTTAGATGAATTGAAACTTGAATAACATTTTCTGGTGAATTTGGCGGATTTGTCAAAATTCACCAATTTGTATCCATCATAAAGTTCCCCAATGAATAACATTGATGAATTTTTAGCAATTTTTGATTTATCAGTTTGTCAGGCCATAAAATAGTCCCCAAGGCACCCAGATACCACATTTGGAGGGAAGCTTCCTTTGCTACCATCTACAATCCCTCCAAGTTTGATGGAGTTTGGGTTTTTGATGTCTGAGTTATGTACCCCCCCCCAAAGAGTCCCCCCCCCCCAGGAAATTTCTTCCCAGATACCTAGAGACTCCAAACTTGTATACAAGTTTCCTCTGATTATCCTCTAAAATCCCTTCAAGTGTGATGAATTTTGGGTTTTCCCAAAGCAGTTGCTCTAGGAGACTTTCCTAGGGGCCATCATTTTGTGGGTATATCATTCAGATGTCTGCAGCCCAATCCTCACCAAACTTGGAGAATTTGTAGAGATGAGCTGGGAGAAGCCTCTCTCTCAAGTTAGGTTTCTCTAGGTTTCGGGGGGGGGGGGCACTATACTGGGTGTTACTTTTAGGGTGTGTAAAGCTCAGAGATATATAAACCCCAATTATCACCAAACTGTCAGGACTTATTCATCCCCATCTCTAGTCCTCCTCACTCAAAGATAACACGTGGTCTCCATCAACTGCTGAGAATATAATGCAAATCTGCACTATATTTGAAATTTTTGGCAATATCTTCCTTGTCAATATCTTCCCCGTGGCACAGTGGTTAAATGCCTGTACTGCAGGTAAAACTGTGCTCACGACCTGGGGTTCAATCCCAGGTACCAAGCTCAGGGTTGAGTCAGCCTTCCATCCTTCTGAGATCAGTAAACTGAGTACCCAGCTTGCTTGGGGGGCAATGTGTAGCCTGCATAATTAAGGTGTAAACTGCCCAGAGACTACTTGAATTGGTATGGGGCGGTATATAAGCAGGGCACTTTGCTTTGCTTTGTCGTATTGAAAAATCAAGGATAAAACATTGCACAAAGGATTGTAAACTGGCAGTGGGGGAATGAGAAGAGAAATATATATACAGAGCCAGATTACTAACCTCAGAAAAATTGTTTATTTAAACTACCCCTTTATTGTTGTCTGAATGGGAATTCTGAGAGATGTATCCCAAAAAACTAATTTTTCAAGCTTTGGGCTCCTGTGTCAGCAGGTTGTGTGAGGCAGGACATTGTTTTACTGTCTGCATCGAGTTCACAACCTTGGGTTTCCAGATGTCTTTGAACTAAAATTCCCAGAAGCCTTCACCAATCCTGCTGGCTAGGATTTCTGGGAGTTGTAGTCTGAGAACATCTGGAGACCCAAGTTTGGGAACCACTGGTCTACACAGACAGCTGAGATCATATTTGCTGCAGCTGTTGAGAAGAGAGAGAAGAACATTTTTTGTCTGGAATTATCTTATGCTACCTCTTTCACTGAAATAAAGTTATGTTATCACCGAGGTATGAGCAGCACTTGACTGAGTGTAGCTCCTGGCAAAATCCATGTCATTGTAATACATCCTTCTAGCTCCTCGCACTTGAAGCACATAAATGAAGTAAAGTATATTACAGTCTTCCTACCAATTCAAGGGTATTACTACTATGACATAAATCTTGTCCACTGATGTGAGGACCATTAAATAAAGTGAAGATGTCATCTGAGATGACAGTTGCTAGATGGCAAGGCTGTAGTGTAGTGTAGTGTAGTGTAGTGTAGTGTAGTGTAGTGTAGTGTAGTGTAGTGTAGTG
>JAHTLZ010000122.1:14051019-14075029 GCA_023846285.1 Phrynocephalus versicolor
GGGACGTATGTACTATGAGTCTACCCTATTCTCAATCTGATAACCAACTGACTTTAGGTGCCATAGATGATGCATTCTTATTACCAGTTTTAAAGTAAAAGTCATTTCCTAGACTGTTTGGCCCTCATTTGTGGAACAGAGAGAAGTGTCATTTGTTGTTTGTTGCAAGTAGTAAAATCTCTTTAACCAAACAAGTGAATGGTTTGCTATGGCGGGGGTCCTTACTTTGACCAGGAGGACAAAAGGCTTTGTATGGTGGTTGTTTCAACCATGGTGAGAAACAAACAAATGAATAAATATCCACCAAATGAAAGATCTGTAGATCTTTGAATAATCCTGACTTTGGATTCACTACCTGTAGTGAATATTGGGACTGCATTGGTACACTCATAAGGCCAACCTGGAAAGCACAAGATTATGTGCCAGCTTTCTCAATCTTTAAATGTCTTAAATGAATGAGATAAAACAAAAGACAGAGAGGAGGAGTATGGGGTCTTCATAAGGCCTCCATTGAGATATCCTATAGCCTACATAATGTCTTGAAATGTAATAAATCCCCTTCAGCCAAAACCATTTTGGGGCCACCAGCTACACAAACCCTACAAATGGGATAGATAACTCCACTCTGTGGTGGAAAGTGGTAAATGCAGAGCTCCACCACAGGAATCACTTCAGCAGAAGCACTGCTCGTCCTCCACACTGGCCAGTACAAGCCAAGAATGCTTCAGATCAAGCCGTTTATCTGCTTTCTCCCCACTGGCTCCACTCAATAATTTTATTTCCATGGATCTGCGCTTTACTGTTCCCTCTCAATTTTATAATTCCCCAATGAGGAAAGCCCCCAAAAAGGTCATAAAGAAGAAAGCTGTCAAGCATGAAACATGGTAGCCATCATGTGCAGAGAACATCTCTTTCTTGATAGTCTTATCCACTCCCTTGTGTTGCAAGCCTTTCCAAATACAAAGTGTTAGAGAGAGAGAAAAAGAGATGAAAGGAAAATAGGGAGAGCTCTTAGATCACCAGTGGCAATATGCCCAGGAACTTCAAAGGTACCCTAATCTTTACCCCTTGCTGTTTAACATAATGGAATTTTTCAAGGCTCTGTCTGTTGCTGGTCTGGAAAGTAATTCATCATATCACCTTGAATAAACAAAGGCAGGGGGAAGGTTAGAGAAATAAAAGGCATTTTTCTTCTATTATAGAAGAAGATACAGAAAAAAAGAACAAATTTTCCTTCATTTATTGGCATGCTGGCAGGTAGACAGGGAGCACAGCTCTGATTGTAACGGGTATTTTAAAATGCTTTGCAAGATTAAATCCTTGATTTGCCAGAAGAAACCATAGTCTCTCATTTACTTCTTCAGTGACCTAATTCCTTGTGGACAAATATTTGGTTAACTTGAAGTACAATTCTGCCTCCTTCTTCTCTACCACCCATACAAAAATACAGTCTTCTTCTTTTGGAGATACTCTGGGAGCATGTAGCATGTCCAAAGTCACACATGTTGGCTTTTGTCCCTGGAGGCACAGTATAGAACCAAACTCTGAATTTCTGGCTCCACAGGTACTCGTTCTATGTCTGAGAACCCAGATTTCTTCCTTCCTTCCTTCCTTCCTTCCTTCCTTCCTCTCCCCCCTCCCTTGCCCATTCAAAATAAGTGATTAGCATTCTATTATAATTTGTCACAGCACAATACCAACAGTTAGACATGGGCACGACTTGGCAAAATTCTCGTTTCCGTTTCCGTTCCTCGTTTCCGTTACGCAGCGGAAACGGTAACGACAATTACTCCCCCAGAACTCGAACTCGAACCGACAAAAGAAAAATTGGGTCTGATTTGTCGTTGTCGTTCAGCGGCACAGAAAAAAAGTTTTAAAAATAAAAAACCCCGATTCCCAGCCAAAAAAGCAGGTGAAAATATGCCTGCCTGAGGGCACCTACCAGAGGGGTGGTTTCTGGGGGGGGGGTCCCCACTCCAGCCTTCCCCCCCTCCTGTCTTGGGCTGCTGGTACCAGGCTGGGAGGGGCATCCTCGGCATCTCCATTTGCCATGAGGTGCGGGGGGATCCAAAATGGCGACTGCAATTTTTTTTTTTAATCGAGGTCCAAAAACCCACCAAAGCATCACAGAAACATGCGAAAATTAGCAATTTTAAATGCTTGAATTTTTACAGTAGCAGCAGTGGGTTTTTCTTTGCAATAAAACGTCTCCATTGATTTTATTTTATTTTATTTTATTTTTATTTTTTTACACCTGCGCACGTGCAATGATGGGCTGGCCATGGGATGGGACCATGCAAATTTTTGGAGCCATTCCACCAATCGCATTTATTTATTTTATTATTTATTTATTTTTGCATTTATATCCCGCTTATCTTCAAACGAACTCTAAACTGCATGGCCAGGTTTTGCTGAGACTTGCTAGTACCAGGCTGGGAGGGGGCATCTTCGGCGTCTCCATTTGCCATGCGGTGCAGGGGGATCCCAAATGGCGACCACAATAATTTTTTTGAAATCGTGGTCCAAAAACCCACCAAAGCACCACAGAAACATGCGAAAATTAGGTATTTTAACTGCTTGATTTTTTTATAGTAGCAGCAGTGGGTTTTTCTTGCAACAAAACGTCTCCATTGATTTTATTTTATTTTATTTTTATTTTTTTATACCTGTGCATGCGCAATGATGGGCTGGCCATGGGATGGGACCATGCAAATTTTTGGAGCCATTCCACCAATCGCATGGCCAGGTTTTGCTGAGACTTCTGGATGTGCCAGAGAGGGCATTAAAAGCCCACCAACCCTAAGGCTAAGCTTAATCCTAAGCCTAAGCCTAACCCATACGCCAGTACACTGTGTTCTTAGTGGGCCAGAGGCACCCAGAGGTACAGCCCACTAACCCACTCTAACCTTAACCGTTACCCTAAGCCTAGCCCTTACCCCCAACCCCATGCTCTGGGAACTGGAAGTCAAGTCGCGCTAAATCACGGCGGTAACAACAAATGACAAATGACAAGATGAAACGACAATTTTTTGAAAAATTTCGTGAAAAACGGAAATGACCCGAAACGGACCCGTCCCGAAAAACGACAACTCGAAAAAAAAATTCTGGTCATGCCCATCTCTACCAACAGTGTAACTTTCACTGATGAGTTGACACATATTAAGAAGTCAGCATAGACATTTCTTATGGTAAACCAAGTCACCAAGTTGATGTGTGTTGATGTGCAATAGGAATATTGCAATAATAGGAAGTGTGTGTGTGTGTGTGTGTGTGTGTGTGTGTGTGTGTGTGTGTGTGTGTGTGAGAGAGAGAGAGAGAGAGAGAGAGAGAGAGAGAGAGAGATGTTTGATTCAGCCTTCCATCCTTCCATGGTTGGTAAAATGAGTACCCAGCTTGCTGGTGGAGTGGGTGCAATGTGTAGCCTGCATACTGTAATTAAACTGTAAACCGCCCAGAGACTACTTGAAGTGGTATGGGGCGGCATATAAGCAGAACACTTTATATATAGCTGGAACACAGATCTGCATAATTCATTTAAGTAATTAAGTACAATACAGTATATGCATTAAGAACTCTGTGGTTCAAACTAGAGATGGGTATGAACAATTCAGTGGTTCAGCCATATTTTTCACAGGTATTGTGCAGGCGTGGCATACTCCCTGCTCCCACCTCTTCAACAGAGGTCAAGTGTTGCTTTTTTTTTTTCTTACTGGTATTTTGTAGTATTAATGAATTGCCAGTTTTGGGATACAAATGCCAATTGCTTAACTTGTAGCAACTTGTCAAGCCGCCCTGCTAGCATTGTACCAACAGACACGTAGCTAATAGGAATCTGGCCAAGGTGTCTAAAAATAATCTCAACATATTTGGGTCTAAATACTCTCACCTGTTGATCTGCACAAACAGTTATCAATAAACCAGAAACTGAATAATAAAACCTCTGTATAGTACATTTTTTTAAAAGAACCATTTAAAATAAAAATAAAAATCCTAAAATACAAAAGTGAGAAAAAGAAGCGTTGGGAACTATGCTTGCTTAATCTAGTCTTCAAAGTGTAAAAATGGTCTGATAAATATTTTAATAAATTCATGCTTCTAATCCGTAGGCAGCAAGATCCCACCTTGAGAAATAAAGAACTTTTCAAAATCAAAACTCATTAGGGAAATTTAAAAAGAGAGAGGGTGCCATCCTTCTTCTCTGCTTCTAAGACTGAACGGCTTGTCTCTTTCACTTCTGCCTTATAAGATAGATATCTCTGTAATGATAATCATGCAATGACATCCAAATCAAGCCAGGGTCAGTCTAATTTCTACAAGGTCATCCCACCAGCTTCTATGAAATGGGTAAGAAGCTGAAACAACAATTGGAATATTAACAGGACAAATGGGAAGCAGTGGGCCCAGCTCTCAGATCAGTTTGCATCTTTCACCAGCATGGGAAAGACTTCATTCCGTTGTCCAGGATAACATTTGCCAACCCATCAAAAAGCTGCTTCAATTGGAGTCTTTTAAAAAAGAGGAAAGTTGTACAGAGAAAAATCAGGGATAATATGTTCAGTTGAAATCACATCACATTCAGTAATACAGTAGGACCCTGGTATCTGCTGGGGATTGGTTCCAGGCCCTCCCGAGGATAATGAAAACCGTGGATAAGAGAGAATGCCTGCCCACCGACCCCCAAACTGCTGTTTCCTGACAGTAGCTTGCTTTATGACTACTATTTTGAGACAGTGGCTTGCTTTATGGCCACTGTTTGTGACAGCAGCTTGCTTTACAGCTTGCTTTGTGGCTGCTGAATTATTAAATTTTTTCCTCTGCCAACCGTGGATAACTGAATCAGTGGATAATGAATCAGTGGATATGGGGGCCCTACTGTAATCTGAAGAGGAAAATTTGAATCCTTCTCCCTGTGTCCTGATTTCCCCTTGTAATTCCAGCAATTGTGTTTCTTGAAGTTCCAACCCAGTGGTTTCCAACCTTGGGTACCAAGATGTTCTTAGACTACAACTCCCAGAATTCCTGGCTAGCACAGATAGTAGTGAATGCTTCTGGGATTTTTAGACCAAAAATAGCTTGAGACCCAAGGTTGGGAACCACTGATCCAGATTGTAGAACAGTGATGGTAAACCTTTGGCACTGCAGAATTTTTGGACCACAACTCCCACATTCCTTTGTCATTGGCAATACAGGACTGGAATTCTGGGAGTTGTGCTCCAAAACATCTGAAGTGCCAAAGGGTTCACCACCAATGTTCTAGATCATTCTTTTCAATCATTTGCTCCTAGGATTATAGTTCCCGTTACCCCAAGACAGGACCAGTATTTGGAATTAACAGAGGCTATAGTCCAATAAAAAGGGGCCATGCTTTCTTAAGTAATAGCTAGCATTTCAAATGTGTAAATATTATTAGTGGACAATTAAGAATGTGAACCTTGTTGCTTGTCAAGAAAACAACAAACAATCCATCTTTTCACCTCCCAGTAAGACTTCTCTGTGTATTTTTTTCCTCCAAGAAATCCTACAGGAAACCCTGTGGGGGTTTTCAGATGCCTTGCAGGCCTTTTTTATGCGAAAACACAAAACTGCACAAAACTATTGCAATTTCCATGCAGAAAGCCATCTTTCCTATACAGAATTCTCCAGAAAGGACTTTACACTATATGGAATGTGGCAATTTCATGTGCACAAGTTGGAGGAAATAGTAATAGTTACGGCCGGGGAAAATAAGACCAGGGCCTTGTTTTGCAGGAAAGCTGAAAATATCTCTAATGTCGAGGATCCTCTTCATGTTTAGGCTCTACATGTGAGCAAGTAGCCTGGATGCACCCACTTTTTCACATTTATCATTCTTTACCTTGAAAATGCTCTAGCAGACAGGGTGAGGTTAGGTGTACATGACACTGGATATTGTAACACCGGAACTGAGCTACTCTAACAACATAATCTCCATGTTGTGTTAAGGAATTGTGAGACTATGTACATTATCTTGAGTTAAGTAAATAAAACATTTCTATTGTTTAAGAAAAAATCAAAGCGCCCCAAAATGCTTATGAATAATCTCTTGGAACTGAGCTTGAGTCAATTAACATCAACTACCAAGATTTCATATATGGATAGACAACTTTTATACTCAGTACGTTGCTTTCCTGTTTCCCATACATTGGTAATTTGAAATATAATAAACAGAAGAAAAATGCAATTTATGTCTCCCAAATCTGTCAACTCTGCTCTCGATAAATAGACAACACTTTCCCCCGTGGTTTTTCCCCCAAAGAAACATTGAAAGGATTGATATTACCCCTCCAATTCTGAGGCAGGACTACCACAAGAAAACAGTTGGGATGACAAAGAAATCAAGCCGTACATTCCTTCATAGGAAATGGCTTAAGACTAGTTTATGCTCCTTTGTCTTCAGTGACATGCCACATGAGGAGAATGAGAGCATCTGTCTAAGGGCAGATGGCTAAACTGTCAGATAATGACATTTCACAAAATTTCTGCAATCTAAATACAATATGGTTCCAATCCCCAAAGTAAACAATGGCATTGAAGTTACATCCCCAGTAAAAGCGTATTGATTATAATTGTTCTAGAAGACAATTTCTTCCCTTGTAGCTAAAATCTGACAGGAAGATTGAGGAGTAATCTAAATAAAGGAATTCTGTGGCTGAGCGTCTGGCGCTGCTCAGAGATCTGTTCCTGCCTCTGAAGTTCAGGATATTCAACTCTGTCATTAGGAGAGTCCCTTCTCCGTAAATCTTTCATCGCAAATTGCAATTTACCTTACATTTCCCACAGCATCAGCCCCACAGTTGCTAAGAGGATGTGCCAGCTCTGTCCTTGGAATGTGAACGGACTTGGAATCTAAACAAATTTATTCATCTGCCAAGTTCAAAGAAGGGAAACCAGTATTGCTCGAAAAGGGGCTGATTAGTTCAGTGGAGCAATTAGAACCTTGCTGTTAAAGGCATCCCAGGGGGAGGAAATAAAAACTGGGAGCACGGCACGGTCACAAGATAAATCTAAATAAAAGCATTCTGTGGCAAAGAGAGCTTGTCAGGGTGATGGAACATAATTTTGGAAACTGAATATAGTGGGGTGGGTGGGGTGGAAGAAGCCAATGCTAAACGGTATATATATACATTTCAGGACAATAAACATTCCCAGTATGTACAACTGATGTGAGACAGAGTATGAGGAATCTACTGTTTTTCAACTTGGAAGGGAAATGGGGCAGTGGAGGTGGGAGGGCGATCAACTGGCAGCAACACTGATGATAAAGATAACTTGATTTTCATGACCATGATGGGAAAGTCAGATAACTGTGTGTTCTTTCCTCAATTCATATTCTTTCTCTAAAATTGTTACCCTCTAGTATGAAAGTCTGAGTTTGGACTCGGATAAATCTTGAGCAACAGTCACAGGGGTTACCTTCTCAATCATCTCAGCAAATTGCCTCTAAATATTGATGTTATGAATTATATAAATGCTAAAGTTAGAAATTATCAGAAGATGCACATGTTATACAGATGTATCCAAGGGGACAACAGAAGATGAAATCCTGCACGTATACGCTCAATAATATGTTTGAAAATATATTTGCAATGTTTATCATTAACATAAATTATAGGCAACCTGCAGCTCCAAAATCTATCAGTCCTTCAAGTTATCTCATTTGTCAAGGGCCAATCCCCTGCTGATATTCAAATTAACTTTTCATAACGTGCTGTAGCTAACTGCAACAAATTGACAAGATGCCAGAGCATGCCTTGCTGCAAGTCACATATATTGTATGGCAACCAAGATTCCAGCCAATGATGTACGTCTTCCAAGTCTCTTCTACAGCCACTGTAACTTTGGTAGAGATTGTGTTTCAGACATCTGAGTTATACACTCACATGGAGCCCCTAGGAAAGTGTCCTTTAGAAGCTGGATTGGGAAAACCCAATCTTCACCAAACTTGGCAGAACTGTAAAAGAAATTAAAGGAAAGGATATCTGCAAAGATGGAGTCTCTAGGTGCCTGCAGAGAATTTTCATGGTGGGGCACATTTGGGGGTACATAACTCAGACATTAGAACATGAAGAGATTGTAGAGGAGAGCCAGGGTACACTTTCATCAAAAGGTGGTGTCTCTGGGTGCCTTTGGGACCATTTTATGGCCCAAGAAATTGATGAATCAAAAATTGCTAAAAGTTTATGAATTCAAAGCAAAAAGAAATGCAACCACATCTTTTAACCCCCTGTCCTTAGCAGTCAATTGACATCAAATGTCTGTAAAGAAAGAGGTATTTGTGGTCTGGCAAAGGGATATAAGTAATGGGGATAACTTAATCTCACTAGTCAAGGAGCTTCCATAGTCTCTGATTGACTACCAAGGAGGTCTTCTCTTGTGCTGATGAAAGTGGCAAAATTGAAAGAAGGAGATCTTTCTTTAGTCCCACCACCTTCACAAGTGTGTTTCATAGGAACATAAGAGAGATCCTTCACTGTCACTACTCCAAGAACCTGGAACTCCTTCCGACAGGAGGACAGGAAGCCTCCATCTTAGCTGTCCTTCCACAAGCTGACAGGCAGGCTTTCCCTTAATGGCTCTCTGAGAGACATTTTTTTAAATGAATTAGTGTGCCGTTTTTCTCTGAACGTTTTTAGTGTTGTTTTTATTTAATGCTTTAGTATGATAATTGTTTGAATCTTTTAAAATATTTATATACGTAGTGTTTTTTACCTTTTAAATATTGTCTTCTACTAATGTAGGCTGCCATGGGACAATTTTTAGGAGAAATGTGGGGTGAATATATTTTGAATAATGTTTCATAAATAAAGAAAATAAACCAGGGTCTCTCTTGCAAATTTCAAAACCCAGGCTTGTATGGGAGAATACAGTCTCTCAGATGTTCTTGTTTTGAGAGGAAAACCAAATTAACTGTTTAAATGGAGAATTTCTGCTCAATGTAATGTTCATTCATATTTCAAATCTTGCCAGTCAATTTCCTACCAGTATCTCCGAAAATGAAAATCTCCAGCAGCTCAGATTTGTGGCATTCTTTCAATAATCTTGATATTAAAATCCACAAGGAGCTGCAAAACAGAGTTGCAGTGCACAAGGATATATTGTAGCCAAGCAACAAAATGTTAAGAGTTTTGCAGTCATTTGGGTATGAACCATAAGAAATATCAGAACACAACTACAGACTGGAATATTATTTCAAAAAAGTTATTAGCAAGTGTTACATTCCAAGGTTCAGCAATGATAGTCTGCATTCTAGTTCTAAAATAAGCTCTTCCCCACACTCCAAAGTGGATAAAATTCAAGACATAAGTCATGACTGGGTGTATTTAGGGTACCAGATTGGTCCCTTGAAAGGGTACAACAGTTTACCCTTATCAGTTTACCCTTTCACAGAGCATTATTTGTTTGGAATAAGAGAAAAATAATAATTATACACACACACAAGTGTGTTTCACCTTCAATTCAAAAAAACAGGCGTGAGGAGAGGTGACTGGACAGTAAATGCACCACGGTCTATTGTGCTGTTTGGGCCAAGGCAAGGATGCCGTGTCATTCTTGTGACTCATGAGCCTTCCTATTTCAAAGAGGTACCTCATCAGTAGCATTTTGCCCACTTAGACAAGCATTGCACAGATACAGTATTACCTAGTAAACCAGCTTTTTCATGAACATGAAGCCCTTTGACTCAGATTTCCTCTTCTGTAGACTTCCAAAACCAGTGGGCCCAGAATAAGGTTCGGGATTCTCCAAACTTTTCTTGGGCATCCTGAACATCTGTGTAATGTCACTGGGACCTTCTGCTGGTCCCTGTTTTTTTCCTTGGCAACTCAAGGAATGGAATGTGACTGACCAGACACTCCCTACAAGCCAGCTGGTCAGCCATTGTGTAACATAAGATGCAGAAACCTTGAATGAATGAGAAGAACTTCTCTTACGTTATTGAAAGCATTGAGTCTCTTGGCTCTTTGGATCTCATAAAGATTTGAACATGCTAGAACAGGAAGCAAGATTATGTCGCTTTAAAAAAATCTTTAGCCTATTGGTGCCAATTGATTTAACTAATAGACAGTAAATGAATAAGCAATAAACTCACCAGTAAATTACTCAGCTGACTGAGTAATTCACAGCAGTTGAAGACTGACTGTGATTCACAACAGTTCTGAGACATCTCCAAAGTGCTAGGGATAGATTTCTTAATTATGGGGTAAATTTATGAGTAGTAATTTTTTATTTTATTTTATTGAGTCATAAAACTATCATCAAAGTTCTTTCTTTGACTACCTATCCCTCAGTCAAAGTTTTCTTTGCAATAGCTTCTGTTGCCTCTTCAGCTTTGACTCCAGTCACATGATGGCATTCTTTATTCTTTCTTCCAGGACATCATTTATTGATGCAACAAATATTTGCATTCCATAGTAGAGATGGGCACGACCAGGAAAAATTTTTTTTCGAGTTGTCGTTTTTCAGGACGGGTCCGTTTCGGCTCGTTTCCGTTTTTTGTGAAATTTTTCAAAAATTTGTCGTTTCGTTTTTCACTTTTTCGTCTGTCGTTAGTACTGGTTTGGGGGGGTAGCGGGCTCCTGGAGGCACCTCTGTGGGGTGGGTGCCTCCTCTGGCCCGCTATGAAGGGAAAGAGGGCTCCTGGAGGCACCTCGTGGGTGCCTCCTCTCCTCGCCCGCTACAAAAGGGCATGCATAGCCATATGGATATGCATACCAAGTTGCAGACTTGCTTAGTAGACAGTGACACTGGACTGGCAGAGGCACCCCTCTTTGGGGTGCCTCCTCTGCATCAGTCAGTCAGAGAGAATGCGGGCTCTCACTGTGTCTCACTAAGAAGGGAAGCATACTTGCGTGTAGTGCAATGTAAGTACACACTCACAGATCTGGCTTAGGGTTAGGGTTAGCGCAAGGGCTAGGGTTAGGCTAGTTACGGGTGAGGTTAGGGTGAGTACTGGGTGCACCTCTGGGTGCCTCTCTGACCCACTAAGAAGGACAGTGTACTGTGGCATATGGGTAAGGGTTAGGGTTAGGGCTAGGGCTAGGGCAGGGTTAGTGGGCTTTTTGGCACATCCCAGAAGTCTCAGTGGCCAAGTGGCCATGCGATTGGTGGAATGGCTCCAAAAATTTGCATGGTCCATTCCCATGGCCAGCCCATCATTGTGCAGGTGTAAAAACATATAAATAAAATAAAATAAAATCAATGGAGAGGAGGACATTTTGTTGCAAGAAAAACCCACTGCTGCTACTGTAAAAATTCTGGCAGTTTTAAAATAGTAGCAAGCAATTTTCGCATGTTTCTGGGTGCTTTGGTGTGTTTTTGGACAACGATTTCAAAATAAATTGCGGTCGCCCCATTTTGGATTCCACATGGCATGGCGAGTTGGCGAGACGACGAGGATGCCCCCCCCACCAGAGCAGCCCAGGACAGGAGAGGGGGGAGGCTGGGGACCCCCCCCCCCCAGAAACCACCCCTCTGGTAGGTGCACTCTCAGAGGCAGGCATATTTTCGCCTGCTTTTTTGGCCGGGAAATCAGACCCAATTATTCGTTCGGCGGTTCGAGTTCGAGTTCTGGCGGAGTAATTGTCGTTTCCTTTTCCGTTACGTAACGGAAACAAGGAACGGAAACGGAAACGGGAATTCCGCTAAGTCGTGCCCATGTCTATTCCATAGACTAGAGCTTAGGACAGTGGTGGCAAACCTTTGGCACTCCAGATGTTTTGGACCACAACTCTCAGAATTCCAAGCCTAGATTACCAATGACAAAGGACTGTGGGAGTTGTGGTCTAAAACATCTGGAGTGCCAAAGGTTTGCCACCACTGGCTTAGGCCTTTCACTTATAATAAATTCTACTTTCTCCATTGGAAGCAAGCATCTCTTTCTCTTTCTCTTTCTCTTTCTCTTTCTCTTTCTCTTTCTCTCTTTCTCTCTTTCTCTTTCTCTTTCTCTTTCTCTCTCTCTCTCTTGCCTGTATCTGTAAATTAGGTATGTACACTAGAACTAAAATTCAGAATAAGAATTTGGCTTTGGAATTTGGAAGTAAAAGTCCTTTGGATTCAGAATTCAGAACTTTGAAAGTCTGAATTTTGCAGAAATGCACAACTCTGTTACAAACCATCCATATGAATACTATATAGCCATTAGTTAGATATCCATAGAAACAAAACATTTTTAAAAAGTTTCCCTGTGTCCACTGACATTTTCCAGTGGTTTTGTCAAACTAGAAGAGTGCACACCAACACCCAGCAGTTCCACAGTATTAGGTAATGACTATAATGGGCATATTGATTGAACCCTGAACAGTGGAAATGCCAACAGGAAGTGCTCATAGCCTCAGGGAAGCATTGAGGAGTGGGCAAATATCCTGGTCAGCACTGGCAGGCAGATTTGAGCACCAGAGAGCCTGTGGTGGATGGGAACTGTGCTAGCACCATGAGGCACAACACGTCCAAGTGAGTGAGATCGATCTTAGAGTAGCCATTGAAAGCATGAAAGAGGCAGAAAGAGGGGGCAGCAAACTGAACCATGGCATACCTACTAAAATCATATAATCATAGAGTTGGAAGAGACCTCAAGAGCCATCCAATCCAACCCCCTGCCATGCAGGAACTCCCATCAAAGTACTCCAACAGATGGCCATCCAGCCTCTACTTAAAAAAATTCAAAAGAAGGAGACTCCACTACCCTCTGTGGCAGCATATTCCACTGCTGAAGAGCTCTAACCATCATGAAGTTCTTCCTAATGTTTAAACTTAATCTCTGTTCCTGTAGTTTGAAACCATTGCCCCGAGTCCTAGTCTCTCAAGCCATGGAAAACAAACCTGTCCCCTCTTTGAAATGGCATCCTTTCAGATATTTAAACATAGCTATCATATCCCCTCTCAACCTTCTTTTTGTAAGGCTAAACATTCCAGCTCCCTAAGCTGCTTATCGTAAGACATTTCTTCCAGACCTTCAACCATACTGGTCACCCTCCTCTGGACCTGTTCAAAGTTGCCAACATCCTTTGTAAATTGAGGTGTGCAGAACTGGATACAGTACTCCAGGTGGGGTCATACCAGAGCAGAATAGAGTGGTTCTATCACTCCCTGTGATATACACACACCACACTTCTGTTGATGCAACCAAGAATCGCATTGGCTTTCTTGGCCGCTGTGTTGTACTGCTGATTCATGTTCAATTTCTGGTCCACCCATACTCCAAGATCCCTTCCACACATACTATTCTCTGACCAGGTGTCTCCCACCCTATATCTGTGCAATTTATTTTTTACCTAGATGCACTTCTACTAACTTCTTTGCAAGTATACTACTGTGAGCAGAGTGTGCCATTCTCTCTTACTTAAGAGGGATGTCATGGAAACCCAGCAATGGTAGGTTGACCTTAAGGAAAATAAGTTTTTTCTACAGATTTTAGGTTCCAGCAATAAGTGGTGTGGATTGACAATGCCCCCTGCCTGATAGAACACTCTCACATTGGCCACGCTAGTTGGTGGGCAAGACAGCAGTCCTACCGCCATATATCCCCAAACAGACCCCTTCTCAGCCCTGGAAGACAAAAGATCCATCTCTTTTGGCTTGCAGTTCTCTTGCATTTATGCCTCTGTGATGTCCTTTCTCTGAGGCGGTGTCTCTGGAGGACAGGCCCCTGCCATGCTTATCAAGATACTATCCCAGAAAACTTATTCTGTTGTTGCAGCAGTGAGAAACTTTGGACTTGGGAGTACAACTGCTGGTATTGCTGTTTGGGGTGCTACGGCCATTGCCCCACACATGGGATGGGTATGTACTTGAAGGATAGTTCCAATAAAATTCCAGTGTTGCATTGGAAATACTTGCTGCGAATGGGGACCACCCCTTCTTGGAATATGGTGGAGCTGCATGGCATGGATAGAGAGGGCAACTGCTGGTGCTCTTCATAAATCCCTTTTCCAGCTGCAAAATTAACACTACTGCTGCTGCCCAAACTGGCAATGTCGGTCTGAGGGAACCATGCCACCACCCTCGGGACTACATCCCACACTGGCCTCATGTACAGTTGGCGCCCCAGTTACATGGGCCATCTATATTTGCAAAGCTTTTCACACATGAATGTCCCAGTGGGAATAGCAATGGCAAGCCAGTCCTTGATCCTTCATACCCTGAAAACCTTATTACGGTTGCCATAACTGGGAAGTGACATGATGTCAAGTAATATACTTAATAAATCCCACTTTATAGTATAGTAAAGCAAGGAACCAGGGCCAGAATGGATGCTGCAGTTGGGGCCAAGGTTTATCGCAAGTCATGTTCAACAAAGAGTGGCCTTAAGAGGGTTTTTAAGGCATACAAGATGTTCAAAGAGTGCCCCACCCCCGGTGAGTTTTCCTGACCAAGTGAAGGTTTGAACCCAGGTCTTCTGAGCTCTGAGCTGGCATTGTGACCATTACAGTGTGACAGCCCAGTCCACCATTTCCCAAGTAATAAGGGGAAGGGATCATGTTACTAGGAGATATAGTATAGCTTTAAAATTCGTTGGGCATATTTTATCGGTAGGTTAGGAAGCAAATTCTTGTGTGACAATGAGTGATGTAATTGCCCCTGTTGATCAGTTCTTTGAGATTTTATTTTCACTTCAGGAAATAGCACAGATGGTTAAGCATGCATAAATTCCCTATCTTTCTATAGGACCAGATTGTACCCACTGTTTTTCACTTCTTGGAATAAGACTATCAGCCTGAATTAATCTGAAGCACGGTTAAATTAAAATGGAATTAGAAAAAGAGGTTCCAAAAGTTTTCGACGGCTTTCATGGCTGAGATCTGATAATTGTTGTGAATTTTTCAGGCTGTTTGGCCATGTTCTGGAAGTTTTTCTTCCTGACGTTTTGCCAGACTCTGTGGCTGGCAACTTCAGAGGGCAAGAAGCTCAGGAAACCCAGAGCACAGAGAGAACTCCTGGTTCCCTGAGCTCCTTACCCTCTGAAGATGCCAGCCATAGAGTCTGGTGAAACGTCAGGAAGAAAAACTTCCAGAACATGGCTAAACAGCCCAAAAAACTCACAACAACTTCCAAAAGTTTATTCAAGGACCTCCCCCCCCATTCAAATAAAAGGACGGCTATCCCCGGTTTCAACAACAACATCCCACTTCAATATTTTCAAGACCAGTTATCAGTGGCTGCCAATCATGAATAAAAGGATGCTTTTCAGCAAAATATCCAGGTAGGCTTCCTCTGTCTAGGACCAGATGCATTAATTTATTATATTGTTTCATCTGAACTAATGTAGCTCTTATAAGCTACATTGTGTTATAAGTAAACAGACCTGAACTAACGTGGAAAATACACTCCTTGACCAAGATGGAAAAAAATAGGACTACAAATCACAGTCCCTTTATTTATATTCTTTGATAATCTTTGCTCCCCTTATGCCTTTCAAACCGACAGTATTTAGCGAAAAGGGTTTCTATCAGACTTGGCAAACCCCCCCCCCCCCCCCGGGCACCCACACACCCACCCCGAGAGAGAGAGAGGGGGGGGGGGTCTGTGAATCAGCCTTTGCAGAAAAACACTGCTGATAAGATAAACAGCTTCTGATGTACTTAATTACAATATTTCATACTCATTTAGCCATCTCCACATCACAGTGCTAACAAAGTGGATTTCAAACAGGAAATAAGGCTCCTTCCCTCAAGCCCAGAGGGCTAATTATAAAACAGCAACCTACTTTTTTTCCCCTTGTAGCAAGTGTATTTTTTTCAAAAGAATTTATTGAGCTCATTACCAAGCTGCTTATGAAGTGATTTGAAACAAGGCAACATTAAAGCATTCCAAAAATCCCTTGTACTTCGTCATCTTGACACTTTGTTTGAACTTAGCACATTAATATGAAATAACTGCAACAGACCCATATTTTTGACTGTATTGTTTGACAGGACGTTTAAAGGCTGAAAGATGACACGATTAAGGTTTTGGAGCATTTTTAAAAAAAAAAAAATCAGTGCTGTAATTTGTAGGAGTGTCTCAAGTATTTGGAACAGCAAAAGACCAAACAGACATAACCGTGAGAAACAAGACAGGTAAAACTCTCATTAGTTTCCAGCAATGTGGCTATGTTAATAAGACAGTGATAGTGCTACTGGCACAAATCTTTATATTTTTTTTCAAAGTCAGGATAGAAAATTGAAAGGTGTACTTCAAAGCTCCTGGAGAGTTCCATACACTGCACCTTATTAGCTGAGTTGTACCTTCTATAATCACATTATTCAATATGCATCACCAGGGCTGACCTACTCAGGGTCACCAGAAGGCCAACATGAATATATTTGATGTGGAGTTTGAGAGAGATTCAAAGTATATAAAAAAATCTATAAGGAGAGACTAAAATCCATGGAACTCTGCGATGCACTAAAGAAAACGTGCAAATTCCCATCCAACTCCTGTCTTTCGTTCTTGAACTAATACTTGAAGGTCATGAAAAACAATTTTCCCAGAATTCTCTCACTTGCATACACCAATGTAAGTCAAGTGGCATAAATTGCAGGAGTGAATTGCCACTTGTCAAGAAGTCAACACTTGTATTCCTCACCGGGCACCGATCATAAGACTTAACATGTAATGAAGAATGCAAGTATTGACTTCTTAATTAGTGGCAGTTCGCTGCTCAAATGCATGCCATTTGACTTGTGCAAGTGTACATAATTAGTAAGACTGCAGTTTTCATTTTTCAGAAGGACAAATATAGTGACACAATTACTCACGCACCAACTGGAACCTGTATAGGAAAAAAGAAAAGTGGCTATTTCTGAGGTGGAATATTATCAAGGGAATTTACTGGTATTATTTTTCCTATCAGGTGAGAAGTAGCATCTGGGTGTTGTTGAGCTCTACTCTCCAAGGAGGCTACTATTACCTAAGGAGCTCACTAGATGAACTGCTGGACAGCTCAGTGATTGGTTGGCGATTCAGTGCCCCACTGTGTCTCCTTGACAGGGGATGAGCCATAAGGTCCCTTCCATCTTTGCAGTTTTAAGACTACAGTAGAACCTCGCAAGACGAATGCCCCATAAGATGAATTTTTCATAAGCTGAATGAAATTTCCCGGAATAGGCATTTTTCACAAGACATCGGTTTGTCTACCAGATGTAGATAGGCAAGTGTTTGAATTTTGCACACCCACAACCCAACAGGTTCATGGGTGTGCAAAATTCAAAAGTGTGGTCTTCCATCCTGGCTTTCCCAACCATGTAGCACCCGATCCGTGGGAGTTACATGGTCAGGGAAAGCCAGGATCGAAATGGCCACTGCTTCCCCTTCAGCTTGGACTCCGTGCAGGGAGGTCTTTAAAGGGCTTCGTGCACAAAGCCTGGCAAAGGGGAAAGAAGCAGCTTGCAGATGTGCAACCCTCTGCAACCCATTTGGAGCCCAAGCCTTCCCATAGAAATGCAAGGAGCTCAGGGAACCAAGAGTTCTCTCTGTGCTCTGGGTTTCCTGGGCTGCTTGCCCTCTGAAGATTCATGAATAGAAGAATAGAAGGAGCATGCCAATTGAGGGGTTCTGAATTCTCCTATATTTGAACAATGGCAGAGAAACAAATGGGTTTTAATGGACAAACTAGGAGTAAAAATGCATTCCTACGATGTGTGAAAAGAGTGGTGGTGGTGTGCCATCAAGTCACCTCTGTCTTACAGCATTGCTTTGGGAGTTCTTGATCTCCATAAGGTCTGTCTGTGAAGATTCTCAGTCATCCAGGTGAGTTTATCTGGAAGTTGAGTCATAGCAACTGGACTTCTTTTTCTTGAGAGATAGAAACATTTTGCTGCTCATCCAAACAGCTTCATCAGTCCTACTAGTAACAGTCTTGCTCAGTTCTTACACGGTCTCATGTTTTTGCACTTGTTATTCTTTCTAGCTCCTCCATCATTGCTCTTCCAAACCTCAATCTTCCAATTCCTTGGCTGCAATCTCTATCTGGATTATTGATTAAACAAAAGTATAGAAAATGTTTACCAGTTTCAATTTCTTCATTCTTAACATTAAGCTTATGCAATTTTCTGTAGTCGTTATTTCTGTTTGACTGTAGTCTTTACTTGGTATTCTCTTCTTTTACCATTCTGAAAAGTCAGTTCTTTGAACCACTGCTGCTTTCTGCCAGTAAAAGTGTCATCAGCATGTCTTAATTTATTGATGTTTCTCCCAACAATTTTCACTCATCATTCATCTGAATCTAATTCAGTTTTTCATATGATTTGTTTTGCATATAGATTGAACAGAGGCTACCTTCCCCCTTACCACATTAAGAGGTGCATCCAAGAAGACACTTAAGGACTTAACAACTTTTATTTGGCCAGCATATGATTTTTGTACACTGTACCTACTTCATCAAATGCAGCTGCAGTTCACAAAATCTTATCGAAATTTATTGGTCTTCAAGATGACACAAGACCCTGTCTTCTTTTTGCTACAATATATTAATACTGCTAACCCCTCATGGACATTTCTTTGATATGTGTGATGATTTATAGCTGTTATGGATACCTGGTCTTTATTAATTGCATTTAAGAACAATGAGTTATTGGTTAAATGTTTTCCTGAAAGAGAAATGCCATTCTAGTCATATATGCTTCTTGTAAAAATAATTTAAATTCTATTATAACAACATAATATAGGGGTCTCATGTCTTGTTTCTTGTTGTTTTGTATGTTATCTTTTTTCCAATACAAATTGTGTGAAAACATTTTCTTTTTATGTAAAAAAAGGTGTTAATCCTATGTAGAGTAGAAGCACTGAAATTTGGTTATAACTATTTATTTATTTATTTATTTATTTATACAGCTTATATACCGCCCGTCTTCCTGAAAGGAGCTCCGGGCGGTTTACAATAAATGTACAGACAACAAATTAAAACAACAACTGAAATAAACAATAAAACAAAACGGCTGCAGCAGATGGCGGGACTAAAAAAAAAAAAATTGTGTCACCCAAACGCCTCCCGGAAGAGAAGGGTTTTCAGCACCTTCCGGAAGGCAGGCAGGGACTCTGCAAGGCGCACTTCTGCTGGTAGGTGATTCCATAGGGTTGGGCCAGCCACAGAGAAGGCTCGGGTACGGGTGGAAGTTCTCCGAGCCTCCCTGGGCGTGGCCACACGCAGCATGTGCGCCCGCGACAACCTAGTCGGACGGGCCGAAGTTGACCGCTGGTCGATCCGCTCCGTCAGGTAGCCAGGTCCTAGGCCATGGAGGGTTTTGTAAACCAAAACCAGGACCTTGAATCTAATTCGGGCTGCAACGGGCAACCAGTGCAGACGAGCCAAGACTGGGGTGATGTGCTCGAATCGACGCACACCAGCCACCAGTCTGGCTGCTGCATTTTGGACCCGCTGCAAGCGCCGAATGAGAGTCAAGGGCAACCCCATGCAGAGCGCGTTGCAATAGTCCAGTCTAGAGATCACCAGCGCCTGGACCACAGTTCTGAGGGAGTCCTCATCCAGGTACGGACGAATCTGGGCGATACGCCGAAGATGGAAAAAGGCAGCCCTGGACACGGCGGACACCTGGGCTTCCAGGGTGAGCGCCGGGTCCAGGACTACGCCCAGATTTCGGACACAGTCCGATGGCCTGAGGGAAACACCCTCCAAGGTGGGATACGGGCCACCGTAGCTGGATGAGGAAGCCCCAAAGAACATGGCCTCGGTCTTATCGGGGTTGAGTTTGAGCCTGTTAGCCCTGGTCCATTCCATGACTGCGCCCAGACACTGATCGAGGGTCCGGACAGCCTCATCTGCAGCGGTAGAAAAGGAGACATAGAGCTGCGTGTCATCAGCGTACTGATGGCAGCAGACTCCATGCCTCCTAATGACCTCAGCCAGCGGCCTGATGTAAATGTTGAACAGCATGGGAGAGAGAGACGACCCCTGTGGAACCCCGCAAGGGAGTATCCAAGGGGCCGACATCTCACCCCCATGCTGAACCTGCTGGGGACGGTCCCCGAGGAAGGACCGGAACCAACTGTGAACAGTGCCTCCGATCCCAACCTCGGAGAGCCGATCCAGCAGGATACCGTGGTCGACGGTATCAAAGGCTGCTGACAAATCCAGGAGGACCAACAGGGAGGAGCACCCCCTGTCGGCCCTCCGGATGAGGTCATCTTGCAGAGCGACCAAGACTGTCTCGGTCCCCCGACCAGGCCTGAACCCAGACTGGAACGGATCCAGGGCATGCTCGGCCTCCAGATAGGATTGAAGCCGGATCGCGGCCACCCTCTCGATCACCTTGCCCATAAAAGGAACGTTAGCGATCGGGCAATAGTTGGATAATTCGCCCGGCGCTAAGCTCGGTTTCTTCAGGATGGGCTTTACCACGGTCTCCTTCAGACGGGAAGGGAAAATCCCTTCCCTGAAGGAGGCCGTGGCGATGATCGAAGCCCACCCTGAGATGTTCGTGGCAACTGCTTTCATAAGCCATGAAGGGCAAGGGTCGAAGGGGGTGGACGCGGGCCGGCAATGGGCAATAGCCATGGAGGCCTCAAGGGAGGTGACAGGCCCAAACTCAACCATGCGAGGAGACCGAGGGGGCACAGCCGCCGGGGATGCCGAGAGTGGGCTATGGCAACAGGATTCGAAACCGGAACGGATGGCCTCTATTTTCGATCGAAAAAAGGCTGCAAAGTTCTCACTACTGAAATCAGTAGGAGGAGGCCTAGTCAGTCCAGGATTAGTGAGGTCGCGAACCACACGGAACAATTCCGCTTGGCGGTTCGAGGCCTCACTAATTCTCAGGGTGTTATAAGATCTTCTAGCCACCCTGAGCGCATGAACATAGCGCCTGGACTGAGCGATGACTGCAGCCTTCTTGGTAGCCGTCCGGTTCTTCCTCCAGCTGCGCTCCAGCCTCTTCCGTTCATGCTTCATCGCTCGAAGCTCTTCCGTGAACCACGGAGAGGAACGAGCTCTGCAGCGGATGAGGCGCCTAGGGGCGATCTGGTCGACAGCTCGTGATGTTTCGTCGAACCATTGATCTACCATAGAGTCAACCAGATCGTCAGCCAGTCCGCCAGGAGGCTCCCCGAGGACTTCCCGAAACCGATCAGGGTTGAGGAGTCTACGGGGGCGAGCCAAAACAGCGGGCTGAGGGTCCCCGCGGGGTGGGGCGGCGATTGATACAGAGAAAGACAGCAGGTGGTGGTCTGACCATGACACGGGGGTGGGAACAAGGTCCCACACCCTCAGACACGAGTCCTCAGACGCGGAGGAAAATACCAGATCCAGGGTGTGTCCAGATCTGTGTGTTGGGCATAAAACATGCTGGGACAGGTTCATGAAGGCCATGGACTGCATGAATTCCAGAGCAGCACCAGACAGTTCACCGCCGACATGCATGTTGAGGTCGCCCACCACCAAAAGGCGTGGGGTTCTCAACAAAGCAGCGGCGATGAACTCGGTGAGCTCTGGTAGGGATTGTGCTGGGTTGCGGGGAGCACGGTAACCGAGCACAATGCCAAACCTGTCCCGCTGCCCAACCAACAGGTGGACACATTCCAACCCTGGAATCACCAACGTTGAGGCCCTGCTGACATGAATGGTATCTCTGTACACAATGGCCACCCCACCCCCCCTTACGTCCCTCCGATCTTCCTGCCCCCTGCACCAGAAACCCAGGAGGACAAAGCTGGGAGAGCGAAGCCCCCCCCTCTTCACCCACCCAGGTCTCGGTGATGCACGCCAGGTCGGCCTTCCCATCAACGATGGTATCATAAATGATGGGAATTTTATTATGCACCGACCTGGCATTCAACAGAAGGCAAGAAAGATCGGAGGCGCTGGCGGAGTGGCTCCCAGGCATGTGACAGTGAGCTGGAGGGTCAGAACGGGGGACAGGCGCAAGATGCCTGGCCCGAGTTCTTCTTGCCCGACTAACCCTCCAGCCCCTAGCGTACCGACCACGGCCCGACACGACAGGTATGGCGGTCCCTGCCTGCATGGTGGCTGATGGATGGAAGGGAAAAGGAAGAGAAAAGGAAAAAAAAATCAACACAACCACAACAACAATACTAAATACAACTAAAAATCAAAATGCAAAACACATCAATAAAACAAATCGGTTAAAAATATAAAGCAAAAGCAAACAAACAAACAAATAGCATATTAATGAGCTCACAGCCCAGGCAGGGGGGAGGGGCAAAAGAGGAGCGCAAGGGCGTCTTGCAGAGATGGTCGGTGGTCGATGTTTGGAGGTTCCAGGCGGCTGATGTCAAGGGAGAATGGAGGCAAGAAGCAATGGGGGCCGGCCGGCAACCATCAGATGGGCCAGCAACGGCCTCAGGGCCAGATTGGGCCCAGCAAACGGCAGCAAGACAACCTCAGTCTTCAGCAGATGGTAGTCCCAGGGCACCAGAATGTCCGGTATCCTCAAGTGCCAGCAGAGGGTGGGGAATTGGGTAAGGGGGGGAGCAGAATGGAGAGCTCCGCACCCCCAAACCCACAGCAGTCCGGTAGTGGGGGGGGAGCAAGATTGGGAAGCTCCTCACCCTAAACCCACAACAGTCCAGCAGGGGGGGGGGAGCAAAATCGAAGTTCCAATCCCCAACCCATAACGGTTTGAGGAGGGCTAGGGGAAAAGGGGGGGAAAGGGAAGAAAGGGAGGACAATGGAGGGAGGGTAAGAGAAAGGGATAAGGAGTGGGGAAAGGCAATGTCCAAACCAGCTATCGTATCGGTCCCCATGTCCAAACTGCTGCGATGGTAAGATAAGCAGCAGTGATGGCGGCAGACAGGCGGCTGTAAAGTAAGCCATGATGGGCAAGCGGCAACAGAGACAGCCGGCCGGGTGGCACAGCCGCAGCGGCAGCCTCCAGATTTGGCCGGCGGTGATGATCGGCGGCGGCCATGGCGGCCATGGCGGCGACGGTCGAGCGGTCGCGAAGAGCAACAATGGCGGCGGCGGACCTCCCCCGGGACCTGGCCACCGCGATGGTCGGCGGCAGCAACAGCAACAGATCGATTGGTCGGGGCACTGCAGCACCGGCGGGAACCTCCAAGCTGCCGCGATGGTCGGCGGCAGCAACGGCAATCGATCGGCTGTAGAACACGGCGGCTGCAGCCGCGGCCCCCTGTGGGTCCGAGACGCCGCGCTGACCGGCGTCAGGGTCGGCGGCGACAGTCAGCGGGCCGGGAGCCGTGGCCTCCAAGGCTGCGCCGCAGTGAGGGTGGACGGCGACAGGGACGGCAGCGGGTGATCCGGCGCCGAAGGCGGCGGTGAAGGCGGCGGTGAAGGCTGCAGCCCCCCCCAAAGCCAAGCCGCCGCGATAGATAGCAATGGCGGTGGCAACAGCCATCGGCAGATTGGGGGGGCACAGCGGCACCGGCAGCAGCCTCCAGGGCTGGGGCGCCACAGCCATCGCAGTCAGTTGGC
The DNA here is from genome assembly GCA_023846285.1 of Phrynocephalus versicolor. NCBI lineage: Eukaryota > Metazoa > Chordata > Lepidosauria > Squamata > Agamidae > Phrynocephalus > Phrynocephalus versicolor. The sequence continues at coordinate 14,074,418 of JAHTLZ010000122.1, forward strand.
CGCAGGCCGCAGCAAGGGCAGCAGCGGTCTGCTCCTGGGCCGAGGCTCCAAGGTGATCAACGGCGGTGGCGGCAACAGCAGCAATGGCAGCGGCAGCCTCAATAGCCGACCCACCGCGAGGCCGTCCACGGCGCTCCACCGCCGGGACAGCAACGAAGGTCCTCAACGCCGACCTGCTGCGATGGCAAGCAGCAACAGCAGCAGCAGCAGCAGCAGCAACAGCTGGGAAGCTACCACCAAAGGTAGGAAAGAGGGCGAAATGGAGCCGGTGAGATGGAACTCCGGCAGACATGCCTGGTGGGGGAGGGGAGGGAACGCTCATACCCGTCCTGTAGTCCTGTAATTCGTCCACTGATATAGAGAAGCAAAGGCGACCATAGGATCTTCAGAAGAGCCCCTTAAATCCCCCTCCATAGCCTAGGCGAGCCCAAAGCAAAAATTATAACCAAACATGAAAACAAGACAGCAAAAAAAACAAGCTTAAAATGCAGCCGACATAAACAGCTGCTGCTGCCGCCCGCCATCTTGCCTTCCTTGAGGTGGAAGGCAGCTTGAGCAGCAGAGTAAGGGGCCCAGTCCTGACTTGCCTCAGGAGTCCAAGAGGCCAAACTC
>JAHTLZ010000122.1:14075039-14093957 GCA_023846285.1 Phrynocephalus versicolor
AAAAGCCACAGAAAGGTCCCCTGTCTCTCACCCAGGGGCAGAGGGAGCGGCAGATGGCACTGGACTCTTGGGTCAACAGGAATTTAGTCATTGCAACTGGACTTATTTTCTGGACTTCAAGAAGTGCAGTCACCATGACTCTTCTGGATAACCTCTCCTGTATGACTGAGAATTTTCACAGACATCTAACAAATTCCATGCAATTCAATAAACATGTTATAGTTTGGACCTTTGATAAATACAGCCAAAATTTCCCCTGACTTCCTCACACATAATCACAGCAATTAAGCTTGCAGATTAAACCCAGATTTATATCCCAATAACTGATCACAAAATAGCACACTAAATGCAAAACACACAGGTGAGGAAAAACACGTGCTCTGAGATTTGAGGAAGCATCTCAGCAAAAAGTGTGATGAGGAAAACAATGTGCTGTGACAAAAATTGTCTTTCATCACTTGTAGGAGTATTTCTGCAAAAAAAATTAAACAATTAATAAAATTACAGTATTTTTCCATGTATAAGACTATATTCTTGTCTAAAATTGTTAGACTAAAAATTGAGGGTCATCTGATTCACGGAAGTAAGCTGAGGAAAGAACCATGCAATTACAAAACTGTAATTTTGGGCTGGAAAAGTGGAGGTTGTCTTATATATGGGGGCATCTTATAGATGGGAAAATACAGGTATATAAAATAAAAATGTATTGTTCCAGGGAAACAAAATCCAAGGTGATTAGAATTGTACTTTAATGCTATAATGATTATGGTGCTACTTTTTCTGGTGATGAGGACATTATAAAGTTTCAGCTTACAAGCTACAAACATTTAATTAATGTCCAATGGGGGTTCCAAGGTCCCTTCCAACCCTATGACGATTTTATGATTATGGAACTGTGCTTTTACTGAAAATATATCTTATGAAATATCGTATTTTATAATAAAATTGTTCTAGTGTAATTCCTGCCCAGTTGTTTCAAAGGATCAGAATCCGTAAGCAATACAAAAATGGGAATTAAGAAAGAAGTAGCAATGTTACTCCTTTCCTTTATTTGCCTGAGAGAAAATTTACCATTGCTTGAGAGGAGGGTTACCATTACTTCACTGAGGGGTTCTGAACAGCAGAATGTCTACTGCATACTAATGTATAACATCAATTAATTTTACAACCCTTTCTTTCTCATTTTTGAGACCCATCTGATGATCCTGCTTGTGGTTCTGCCAGCATTGCCATTATAAAAGCAATTTTTCAACACTGCTGTGGTTTCTACCAATTTGCTCCAGGTTAGGGGCTGGCAAGAGGGAACATCATGGTGAACAGAGTGCATATTTTTGTTTCCTCATGATTGGATGCAGCATAATAAATGTGCAAAGCAACATAATTCATCTGTGAGGAAGAGGAGGACAAGGCCCTTGTCAACAGGCTTTTGTGGTCCTCCCCTGGGCCACTGCAATCCCCTCATCAGGTTTTCCTGTTTACTCTGGGGAAACCATGATCAGGGACTCGAGAGAAGATGGAGAAGCAGAGAGACAGGGATAAACAGGGTGATAAGGAAAAGGTAGAAAGGGAAGGACTACCCCTAGAAGAAGAGAAGGGATTGGAGAGGAAAAATACAAAAGATAAGAAAAAAAGGTGGGAAAGGAGGATTTAGAGGCAGGGGAGTGAGGAACATAAGAACATAAGAAGAGCCATGCTGGATCAGGCCAACAGCCCATCTAGTCAAGCTTCCTGTATCTCACAGTGGCCCCACCAGATGCGTTTGGGAGCGCATGAGACTAGATATCTGTCTCCTGATACCACTCCCCTGCATCTGGCCCTTGAAGTACCCCGGTTTTAGCCTGGACATTACACATCTCCCTCATGGTTTGTAACCTGTGATGGACTTTTCCTCCAGGAATCTGTCCAATCCCCTTTTGAAGGCATCCAGGCCAGATGCCATCACCATATCTTGTGGCAGGAAGTTCCACAGACTAACAATGCGCTGGGTAAAAAAATATTTTCTTTTCTCTGTTCTTTCCCAGCCCACAATTTGAGTGTATGTCCCCTAGTTCTGGTATTTTGTGAGAGGGAGAAGAGCTTCCCTCTATCCACTGTACTCATGCCCTGCATTATTTTGTATGTCTCAATCATATCCCCCCTCAGGCGCCTTTTTTCCAGACTAAAGAGCCCCAAATGTTTTAGCCTTTCCTCATAAAGGAGGTGCCCCAGCCCAGCAATCATTTTAGTCGCTCTCTTTTGTACCTTTCCCAGTTCCACTATGTCTTTCTTGAGATGCGGTGTACACAATACTCCAGGTGGGGCCTTACTATTGTTTTGTATAATGGCATTATAATGTTGGCTGTTTTGTTTTCAATCCCCTTTTTGATAATCCCTAGCATGGAATTGGCCTTCTTCACCACTGCCACACATTGGGGAGACACCTTCATGGAGCTGTCCACCAGCACACCAAGATCTCTTTCCTGATCCATCACGGATAACTCAGAGCCCATGAGTTGATAGATAAAGTTTGGATTTTATGCCCCAATATGCATTACTTTACATTTGGCTACATTAAAATGCATTTGCCATTTCGCAGCCCATTCCCCCAGTTTGGAGAAATCCTTCTGGAGCTCTTCACAATCTTCTCTGATTTTTACCACATGGAAAAGTTTCGTGTCATCTGAAAACTTGGCCACCTCACTGTTTATCCCTGTCTCCAGGTCATTTATTAACAGATTGAAAAGCACCGGTCCCAGGACAGTGCCGCGGGGTACACTGCTTTTCACCTCTCCATTGTGAAAATTTCCCATTGACACCTACTCTTTGTTTCCTGGATCTCAACCAGTTCTCAATCCATAAGAGGACCTGCCCTCTTATCCCCTGACTGTGCAATTTTCTCAGCAGCCTTTGGTGAGGGACTGTGTCAAAAGCCTTTTGAAAATCCAGATAGACTATGTCCACCGGTTCACCCAAATCCACATGCCTGTTGACCTTTTCAAAAAATTCTAAAAGATTTCTCAGGCAAGACTTACCCTTACAGAAACCATGCTGATTTTTTCTTAGCAAGGTTTGTTCTTCTATGTGTTTTAAGATTTTCTCTTGGATGAGGGTTTCCACTGTCTTCCCTGGGGCAGATGTAAGGTTAACTGGCCTGTATTTTCCCAGGTCCCCCCTCCTTCCTTTTTAAAAAATTGGTTTGACATCCGCTATCCTCCAGTCCTCCGGCACTGTGGCTGTTTTAAGAGACAAGTTGCATATTACCATTAAGAGATCTACAATTTCATTCCCAGTTCCCTAATAACTCTTGGGTGGATGCCCATCTGGGCCTGGTGACTTGCTAATCTTCAATTTATCAATTAGTCCTAAACCATCCTCACTTTTAACCTGTATTTGATTTAATTCTTTAGTCAAGAGGGGCCATTCAGACAGCGGAATCCGCTCAAGGTCCTCTGTCGTGAAGACAGATGCAAAGAAGTCATTCAATTTCTCTGCAATATCCAAGTCCTCCTTAACCTCCCCTTTTCCTCCCTCACCATCCAGAGGGCCAACTGGTTCTCTGGCAGGTTTTCTACTTCTAACATATTTAAAGAAGCTTTTATTACCCTTTATATTGCCAGCCATGCGTTCCTCAAAATCTTTCTTTGCTTCTCTTATCATCTTCTTACATTTCTTTTGACAGAGTTTGTGTTCCTTTTTATTTTCCTCATTTGGGGAGGATTTCCATTTACAGAAAGACCTCTCCCCGCACTTTAGAGCCTCTCTAACTCCACTCGTTAACCATGCCGGTGTCCTCTTGGACTTAGAGGAGCGTTTCTTTCTTTGTGGCATGCACTAGTGCTGGGCCTCTATTACCGTTGTTTTAAACAGGCTCCATGCACTCTGAAGAGATTGGATTCTTTTAACCTTCCCCTTCAATTTCTTTCTAAATAGTTTCCTCATATGAGGGAAGTTTGCCCTTCAGAAATCAGGGGTTTTTATGTCTGATTTGCTTGACACTCTTCCTCCAAGATGCATGGCAAAGTAGATTGAAGCATGATCACTGTTCCCCAGAGGCTCAGTGACATTCACATCCCTGACCAGGTCCTGAGTATCATACAGTATTAGATCCAGAGTTGCCTGTTCTCGGGTAGGCTCCATGACAAGTTGTTCTAAGGCACAGTCATTCAGCAAGTCGAGAAACCCGATTTCTCTTTCTTGCCTGGAGCTCACATTGGCCCAGTCAATTATTCTCCCAGTGCTAATACCTGCTATGTCATTATGTGATTCTTTACCCTCTCCAACCTCATTCCACGGGGATGAGGTGTTCTGAATAGAGATGGGCACGACTTAGCGGTATTTTCGTTTTCATTTTCGTTTTTTCGTTTTCGTTACGTAACGAAACGAAAACGAAAAACGGTTCAAAAATGGACCGAAAATGGAAACGAAACGACTAATTTTGAGCCAATTTTCGTTTTTCGTTACTGGAAAAACACATAATGGAGCTAAATGGGGATAAACGAAAAAATTTTCATTTTCGTTTTCGTTTTTCGTTTTCGTTACGTAACGAAACGAAAATGAAAAATTTTGAAATTAGCTCACGGAAACGGAAACGAAACGAAACGGACCCTAGCCGAAAACGAAAATGAAAACAAAAAATTTTTTCTGAGTCGTGCCCATCTCTAGTTCTGAACCAGATGTCACTCAGCTCCTGTCAGTTTTTCCCCTTTTATCAGTTTAAAAGCTGCTCTGCTGCCTTTTTGAGGTTGAGTGCCAGCAATCTGGTCCCATCATGATTCAAGTGCAACCCATCCCTCCTGAACAGGTTTTGACTTCATACTCAGCTGCTCCGTCAGACTCCATTTTAATGAGTGCAGTATTCTGGGCCTTGAAAAAGTTAGTTTTATTAGCTACTAATCTAGAAATAATAATCTAATACTATTTTTTCCTTTGATGTTATAATGAAATCTCGCGCGCTGTCAGGGTGACTAATGGCTCTCTTTGGATTTAAATGAGCAGTTAAAGTTAGCAGAGGCAGAGGTAAAACAGCCCTAGTTGAATTGCTCCAACCCAGAAACTTACCAGTGCTCACTTCTTTCTCTTTTGCTCTCTCAGCAGTAGGTCTGCTTGGTCTCATACACCAGGCTCAAAAAAAAAAAAAATAGGCAAAAGGGAGGAACAAAGCTGGAAAGATGCAGAAGAACATAAGTAAATGCGTTAATAATTTTTAGATGTCTTGTTGATTTTATTGTTTAATATGTATGATTTTATTTACTTGTTTGCTTTCATTTTCTTAACTCATCTGTATTTTGTGCAATAGCTATAAACTGCCCAGAGTGGTCCTGTTACCAGCTGAACAGTCTAGAAATTTAATAAATAAATAAATATGTCCAATTGACTAAGGTAGTGCCCCTGACCAGTGCAGAAGTAGCGGAGCTTATGGAAAAATAGGAGGAGACTGAAACAGAAGATCCTTGAAGAGGGGAGATAGTTACTTTCAGAATACCAAATGCTGAGGCAGGGAAGCTGAGGAGCACCCAGTCTCCACACAAACCCTCTTACTGGAGAAAATGAGATAAATGAGAAATGCTAGGCACAAGAACAGTTCCCAACTGAATTGTCAACTGAGGGTGTCAGATGCCCAAAGCATGAGAAAATGAGAGTGGAAGCAGGAATTGCCAGCTATACCCAATGGGCTGTATAAGTCATCTTATTCTGCAGAATCCCATGTCCTAACCAGGAAGGGAGATAGGTTATTGAGGCTATAGGGTTGGACTAAGCTCTGGAGTACTGAGATGAAACCAAATTTTTTCTCAACCCATAAATGTTGGCTTGGTTCAAGAGTTGAGGGGTTTTTTTTAATAAACATTATTTTGCAAGGAACTGATGCTCAAATGGAAGTGCACACAGGTGATAAAAACTTGGAATAGGCATCAGTGGGGAGAATCACACCATTGATGCATATTAACTATATGTTTTCCACATTGCTACTAAATATTCGTCAAATTGCTTCTATCAAAGATCAAAACCAAGGTTCTCTTTCTCTCTCCCTCTCTTTTTGTTTCCTACAGTACACTTCTAGAATAATGCACACTTGATCCCCCCCACTAAAGGATAATTTGCCTCCATCATGTAAACATAGTTTGTGCATCCCCCTGTCATCTCCAGATTTCAAAAGAAAGAAATTTAAAAGCTGCATAATGAGCCAAAATGCTATCATTTCAGAGAAAGCACTAACTGTTCTAAAGACTGACGTGAAGATTGAATGTTTTCCAAGAAAGAGTAAGTGGTTAGCATGAGACTTCTTGAAGTAATACTTCAGTCAGTCCTTCGGGGGAGGGGGAAGAAGTCCCACACACTCAACAAGGGTCTCTTCAGTGATATTTCTTTCTCTCCATCCCACCATCCTCACAGGTACATCTTGTGGGAACACATGAAAGGGCCTTCTCAGCAGCTGCACCCAGACTCTGGAACTCCCTCCCACCAGAGGTGAGGAAAGCCCCATCGCTGATGTCTTTCCTGAAACAGGGAAATAACTTTCTCTTCAGGCAAGCTTTCCCTGAATAATGGACTACCTGTTATGTGACCTTTATATGAATCTACCATACATGATCACATAGACACTGTGTTTATATATTTTGTGATTGCATTGATGCTATGTTTTCAATTGTTACTTTCCATCACTCATAACTTTTCAAGGAATTTTTCACTCTCTTTTGAACTGCTTCATTCTCTTGTAGCTTTAATGTAATGTTTTCTTTTAATACTGTTAGATGTCCCTCAATTCCCTGTTTTAAATTACATTCACCCCCGCCATTTTGCGGTTCATATACTGCGGTCCAGGCATATTGCGGGATCACAGTATATGAAACAAAGGGCTCCTGGGTCCAGCTGGCTGAGGCGGGAATTGGGGGTCAGGCTTTGGCCTGGCTTCGTTCCTTCCTTGTTGGCTGGACTCAGCGGGTTCAGCTGGGTGACGACTTATCGGCTCCTTGGACCCTCCCGTGTGGGGTGCCCCAGGGGTCTGCAATCTCACCCATGCTGTTCAATGTTTACATGAGGCTGCTGTTGGAGGTCATCAGGAGATTTGGAGTTTGCTGTCATCAGTACACTGATGACATACAGCTCTATCTCTTCTTTTTGCCATCTGCAGAGGAGGCAATTCGCTCCCTCGATCTGTGCCTGGAGGCGGTCCTGGAATGGACCAGAGATAACCGGCTCAAGCTGAATCCGGAGAAGACGGAGGTTCTGTTCTTCGGGGCGCCCTCGTCTGGGTACAATGGCCCCCTCCCTAAACTGGGGGGGTGTGTTTCCCTCCAGCCTACGGACAGGGCCAGGAATCTGGGTGTGGTCCTGGACTCAGCCCTCTCCCTGGAAGCCCAGGTGATGGCTGCTTCCAGGGCCGCTTTTATCCACCTCTGCAGGATCGTCCAGATCCGCCACTACCTTGATGAGTCCTCCCTGAGGACGGTTGTGCAGGGCCTGGTGATATTGAGGATCAACTATTACAATGCCCTCTACGTGGGGTTGCCCTTGACCCTGGTCCGGAGGCTACAGTGGGTGCAGAATGTGGCAGCCTGGCTGATGGTGGGTGCTCTTAGATTTGAGCACATCACCCTGTCCTGGCTCACTTGCACTGGTTACCCGTTGTCCTCCGGATTAGGTTCAAGGTCCTGGTTTTGACTTTCAAAGCCCTCCACGGCTTGGGACCAGAGTATCTGGTGGAGCGTATCTCTCAGAGATCAATTTAGAGAAGTGTCCATTTAGTGCTGCCTTCTGTTTCCTGTCCCTTAGCCAGAACAAGACCTGTCCCTTTATTCCATGACCGGCAAGTTTATTCAAGAGCCTTTGATGTGGGACCTTGTCAAAAGCCTTCTGAAAGTCTATATAAACAATGTCAACTGGATCTCCCTTATCCACCAGCTTGTTGACACTCTCAAAAATTTCCAACAGATTAGTGAGGCATGATTTGCCCTTGCAAAGCCACGTTGACTCTCCTTCAACAGATTAATTTTATCTTTTAGGATTGTTCCCATCGCTTTACCTGGGACACATGTCAAATTGACTGGTCAGCAATGTCCTGGATCACCCCTGGATCTTTTTTCTGGATATTAGTGTTACATTCGCTACCTTCCACTCATCAGGCACAAAGCCTGATTTGAGGGAAAGATTATATATTTTGGCTAGGACATCAGCAGTTTCATCTTTAAGTTCCTTGAGAACTCATGGATGGATTCCATCAGGTCGTGGTGATTTGTTAGCATTTATTTTAACAAGACATGCAAGGACCTCCTCCCTGGTTATTTCTATCTGGCTTAATTCTTTGGTTTCCCTCCCTACAAAAATAGGTTCTGTTTTGGGCATGTAGTCGCTTTAGAATAACTAACAAGATGAAATGCCTGTATGGACTCCATAGAACAAATGGATCACTGGATAGTTTATGATGCCACAGTGTGCTTTAAATCTAATTTGAGTAGAACTGTTTCAGTTTTTTCCAAAAAACAAACAAACAAACAAAATAGAATTCACGATTAAGTTCACAGAAGGGTTGAGGATTTCATTTGGCTTGCATTTCTTTTTTTTAAGAACTTGTTCAACCTTGTTCACAAAAATACAAAAAGGATGTGAGATTTTCAAAATCTGAATATATGAAAAAAAGAATAGTCTGATTTGTCCATCCAAATGACATCTTTGAGTATTTAGCTCCTTAATATCTAGGGTTTGAATACCTGTTTACTCAACCTTTATTTGATTAGTGTTGCTTCTGCATTTTTCTGATGTACTTTTCTACTTTATGAACAGCTTCATAATAAGAAGGTACATCATTGTCCCCTCCATGGGATAACAATAGCACCAATTGAATTTAGTTGGTATAGATTAGTGAAAATTTTGTTTTATTTATTGTTTCCAAGAATTTGATGACATTTAAAGAATTTATTAAAATCTCTTGTGCCTGAGACTATTTTTTTTAAAAAAACAGTGTTTCAGAAATTCAGAAATATAGACTTACCCACCCCAGCCCAGAGATACCACATCCTAGACAAAGCCGGTGGTTCTGAATAGGTTACAATTAAACAGGGATAGCTTTTGTCAACTGACACATGGATCTGCCCTGCTGTAGAGTCACCATTGGGTGAAACCTGTGATTTCAGAGCCACTGTCACTCAGCAAAGGGCTGAATGAGGGTGTAGGTGCTTTAGGGGCTCATAAGAACATAAGAACATAAGAACATAAGAAGAGCCATGCTGGATCAGGCCAAAGGCCCATCTAGTCCAACTTCCTGTATCTCACAGCGGCCCCACCAGATGCATTTGGGAGCGCATGAGACTAGATATCTGTCTCCTGATACCACTCCCCTGCATCTGACCCTTGAAGTACCCTGGTTTTAAGCCTGGAGATTACACATCTCCATCATGGTTTGTAACCTGTGATGGACTTTTCCTCCAGGAATCTGTCCAATCCCCTTTTGAAGGCATCCAGGTCAGATGCCATCACCACATCCTGTGGCAGGGAGTTCCATAGACTTACAACGCTCTGGGTGAAAAAATATTTTCTTTTGTCAGTTCTTACTCTCCCAGCCCTCAATTTGTGTGTATGTCCCCTAGTTCTGGTATTTTGGGAGAAAGAGAAGAGCTTCCCTCTATCCACTTTACTCATACCCTGCATTATTTTGTATGTCTCAATCATATCCCCCCTCAAGCGCCTTTTTTCCAGACTAAAGAGGCCCAAATGTTTTAGCCTTTCTTCATAAGGGAGGTGCCCCAGCCCAGTAATCATTTTAGTCGCTCTCTTCTGCTCCTTTTCCAGTTCCACTATGTCTTTCTTGAGGTGCGGTGACCAGAATTGTACACAATACTCCAGGTGGGGCCTTACTATTGTTTTGTATAATGGCATTATAATGTTGGCTGTTTTGTTTTCAATCTCCTTTTTGATAATCCCTAGCATGGAATTGGCCTTCTTCACCACTGCCACACATTGGGGAGACACGTTCATGGAGCTGTCCACCAGCACACCAAGATCTCTTTCCTGATCCATCACGGATAACTCAGAGCCCATGAGTTGATAGATGAAGTTTGGATTTTTTGCCCCAATATGCATTACTTTACATTTGGTTACATTAAAACGCATTTACCATTTCTCAGCCCATTCCCCCAGTTTGGAGAGATCTTTCTGGAGCTCTTCACAATTTTCTCTGGTTTTTACCACACGGAAAAGTTTTGTGTCATCTGCAAACTTGGCCACCTCACTGTTTATCCCTGTCTCCAGGTCATTTATGAACAGATTGAAAAGCACCGATCCCAGGACAGAGCCCTGGGGCACACCGCTTTTCACTTCTCTCCATTGTGAAAATTTCCCATTGACACCTACCCTTTGTTTCCGGGATCTCAACCGGTTCTCAGTCCATAAGAGGACCTGCCCTCTTATCCCCTGACTGTGCAATTTTCTCAGCAGCCTTTGGTGAGGGGCTGTGTCAAAAGCCTTTTGAAAATCCAGATAGACTATATCCACCGGTTCACCCAAATCCACATGCCTGTTGACCTTTTCAAAAAATTCTAAAAGGTTTGTCAGACAAGATTTACCCTTACAGAAGCCATGCTGATTTTCTCTCAGCAAGGTTTGTTCTTTTATGTGTTTTAAGATTTTCTCTCGGATGAGGCTTTCCACCATCTTCCCTGAGACAGATGTAAGGCTAACCGGCCTGTAGTTTCCCAGGTCCCCCCTCCTTCCTTTTTTAAAAATTGGTGTGACATCTGCCATCCTCCAGTCCTCCGGCACTGTGGCCGTTTTAAGAGACAAGTTGCATATAATCGGTAAGAGATCTGCAATTTCATTTCTCAGTTCCCTAATAACCCTTGGGTGGATGCCATCTGGGCCCGGTGACTTGTTAATCCTCAATTTATTGATTAGTCCTAAAACCTCCTCTCTTTTAACCTGTATTTGATTTAATTCTTTAGTCAAGAGGGGAGGCTCAGGCAGCGGAATCCGCTCAAGGTCCTCTGTCGTGAAGACAGATGCAAAGAAGTCATTCAATTTCTCTGCAATATCCAAGTCCTCCTTAACCTCCCCTTTTCCTCCCTCACCATCCAGAGGGCCAACTGGTTCTCTGGCAGGTTTTCTACTCCTAACAGATTTAAAGAATCTTTTATTATTACCCTTTATATTGCTAGCCATGCGTTCCTCAAAATCTTTCTTTGCCTCCCTTATCATCTTCTTACATTTCTTTTGCTAGAGTTTGTGTTCCTTTTTATTTTCCTCATTTGGGGAGGATTTCCATTTACAGAAAGACCTCTCCTTGCACTTTAGAGCCTCTCTAACTCCACTCGTTAACCATGCCGGTGTCCTCTTGGACTTAAATGAGCTCTTCTTTCTTTGTGGTATGCACTTCTGCTGGGCCTCTATTATTGTTGTTTTAAAGAGGCTCCATGAACTCTGCAGAGATTGGATTCTTTTAACCTTCCCCTTCAATTTCTCTCTAACTAGTTTCCTCATCTGAGTGAAGTTTGCCCTTCGAAAATCAAGGGTTTTTATGTCTGATTTGGTTGACACTCTTCCTCCGACATGCATGGCAAAGGAAATTGCAGCATGGTCACTGTTCCCCAGAGGCTCAATGACATTCACATCCCTGACCAGGTCCTGAGTATCATACAGTATTAGATCCAGAGTTGCCTGTTCTCGGGTGGGCTCCATGACAAGTTGCTCTAAGGCTCAGTCATTCAGCAAGTCGAAAAACCCAGTTTCTCTTTCTTGCCCAGAGCTTACATTGGCCCAGTCAATGTGGGGATAATTGAAGTCCCCCATGATTACTATCCTATCCCTCTTAGCTACCTCCATGATTTCTCTACTCATTTCAAGGTCCCCCTCAAGTTTTTGATCTGGTGGACGACAGAATACCCCAAGTATCACATCACTCCTAGGACCTGGTAGTTTAACCCACAGTGATTCTATGGTGGAGTCAGACCCTCTGTCCATCTCCATTCTGCTGGATTTTACCTCTTCTTTGACATAGATGGCCACTCCTCCTCCAACCCGCCCCTCTCTATCCCTTTATAGAGTTTATAGCCTGGGATTGCTGTATCCCACTGGTTCTCCACATTCCACCAGGCTTCTGTTATGGCTATTAATGTTATCCCTAGCTGCCTCCCATCTTTGCTCGGAGGCTTCGAGCATTGGCGTAGAAGCACCTGTACAGTGGGTCCCGCAACAACAGCTGCTGCCTTGTTCTTTTCCCCTCACAGCTTTTATTTTCAGTAGACAAACTGTCACAGTCCATTATTCTCCCAGTGCTAATACCTGCTATGTCATCTCTATGTGATTCTCTACCCTCTCCAACCTCGTTCCCCGAGGATGAGGTGTTCCGAAACGGATGCCACTCAGCTCCTGTCGGCTTTCCCCCAGTTATCAGTTTAAAAGCTGCTCTGCTGCCTTTTTGAGGTTGAGTGCCAGCAATCTGGTCCCATCATGATTCAAGTGCAACCCATCCCTCCTGAACAGGTTTGGCTTGTCCCAAAATGTTCTCCAGTTCCTGACAAATCGAAAGCCCTCCTCTCGACACCAGCTCCTCATCCACGCATTGAGGCTTCTGAGTTCTGCCTGCCTGACGGGTCCTGCACAAGGAACAGGTAGCACGTCTGAAAATGCTACCTTGGAAGCCCGGGACTTCAATCTTCTACCTAACAACCTGAATTTGGCTTCAAAGACTGACCGCTTGGCCTTCCCAACATCATTGGTACCAAAGTGTACCATGACCCCTGGCTCCTTCCCAGTTCTCTCCAACGAGCTATCTAGATTTCTCGTGATGTCTGCAACCTTTGCACCTGGCAGGCAAGTGACCATACAGTTATCATGCTCCTCACAAATCCATCCCTCTGTATTTCTAATTATAGAATCCCCTAGTACAAGGAGCTTCTCTCCTGCAGCCTGCTCATCTACATGTACCTGATCTTGTATCTCATCAATAGTGATGAGGGAGAGATCCTCAGGTGGAACCAATTGTTCCTCGGTGAGTGCCTCATGAGGTGTGATGAGGGAAAGAGCCTCAAATTGATTGTGCAATATGAGACTCTCTGAGCGATCCCTTGGCCTTCTACTCCTTTGAGTCACATTCCTCCACACATCTACCTCCTGGGTTGCGGAAGTGATGACATCCTCAGAAGTGTGCCCTGTCTCTTCTTGGACCTGGATAGTCTGTTCCGCTCTGTCCAAGAACTGCTCAAGCTCCTTGATATGTTGCTGGTCCGATATGCGATCCTCTAGCTGCTGGACCTTCTCTTCCAATAGTGCAACCAGCTTGCACTTGCAGCAAGTGTAGTTCTGCACACACTCTGTCAAGATGACAAACATGGCACAAGTACTGCAGGTAACTACAACTCCATTATCATGAATATGTGGATGACTCTCTGCTCTATTAATCCTTTTCTTCATCTGCAGGCTATGTTATATGGGTCCTTGACTGTAAGAGAAACAAAAGGGATTTTACTGAGGGACCTTATGCAATTGGTATGAAGGTAAATACAAGATGTAAGGTATTAATGATCAAGGTCAAATCAGCAGTAAAATGTGGAAGTAATCTTTTGGCAATTCAAGATCAAAATACTGTAACTTCTTTACAGACTCATTGTATTTCTGACCCATAATACTAGGCTCTTGAGACAGATATTTTTTCTAATAAACTCCATCATAGCCTACTTTTCCTCTGGGTGTGTGTGTGTGTGTGTGTTGTGTTGTGTCATTACAGTCATGACTGACTCTTTGTGACCCCACATCCATGGAGTTTTCTTGGCAGGAATACTCGAGTGGCTTGCCAGTTCCTACTCCAGGTGCCTACAGCATCTGGTATTCCCTGATGGTCTCCCATCCAAGTACTAACCAGGGCCGAGCCTGCTTAGCTTCTGAAATCAGGTGAGATTGGAAATTTTAATCAACTCTAAAACAGACTTATTCAGTTTCCAACTCTCAATACAAACTCCAACTAGTCTCAAACTCCTCCCCACTACATTCTTATCACAGCAACCAGTTGGCATCCAATAACACGCCTGCCCATCACACTTAGCAGTCCGTCCCAGGTAGGCCTTCAAAACTGTTCACATACAGTACAAACCTGGCATAGTTAATTATAGATGCACATGCACATGGGAGTTAGAAAGACCAGAATCGTCCCAGCCCTACCATTGGGTAGAGTGAGGTGGTCACCTCCATTGGTGGGTGGTGAGAGCTGCAGCAAGGTGTTGGATGAGAGGATTTCAAGCCACTCAGCCCTGCTCAATGTCATGAAAACGTCCTGTTTTCTCCAGTTACAGTGGTGGGAGTCCTGAAGAAAATGAATCTTCCACTTTAGTGTCTTTTTGTCTGTGGAACAGGAGGAGGTTCCCTTTTGATCTGCTCAGGGAAATCTTTTTCATCCAGCCCTGGGTGCTTGGCCAGGGAAAGAACGTTACTGAAGAAACTGATCGTTCCAGTAATGCATCAACCGCTAAGCCTACAAAAGTATGGATGTCAGAACATATGCTGCAGCAGCAGCAGCCACAGCAACAACAACAGATGAATATATAAAAATAAATAAGAATTCCCTGCGTAGTACAAATAGGAGCAGACAGATCTGCAGCAAGGCCCTGGTATGGAAAGGTCAGATCCCACCCCATCTGCTGCTCAGATTTCCCCACGAATGCTCTTGACATGGTTGGGAATTGTCCACCTCCATTACATCTAGTCAGTTGACATCATTTGGAGTTTGGCCCAAAGACAAACACTGGTGGGATTTGGAAGTTTCATTTTCAACACTGTATTGAGACACTGTGGGGTAGATGGAGTCATTATTTTTCAAGCAGACGAGCCATCTAATTCCAGAGCTTTAAAGACCTTGTGGGAAAGTGGCAGTCATCACAAACTCAAGGTTTCTCTATCATGTATTTCTGCAAAGGGGCTTAAATTATGGAGAAACAGCTATATGATTTGCAAAGAACAAAAGAACACACAATTAGTGTGGTATGTTTTTTTTCTCTTTGTGTCTTAAAGATTTATAAATTGCCCACAGAGGCCTATAAGACAAGGTTATCCCGTGTATTTCACTCCTTTAATTACCAGGTTCAAGACTGTTACACAAACCCTGTTAATTGGCTATGGAGAATTCCCTTATCAGTAAGCTTGGGAAATGACCTGTTTTGGAAACCTTTATAAATCAAAAGAGAGAAAGTGAACAGAAGGGCTGAGGAAAGGAAACTAGTAATCTGGAACTTTCCAAAGTATTAGTTCATATGCAAAGCATAGTAGGTTTAGCTGAATGAATGTGATCACAGATTGTTCTCCTTGCACATACAGAAAGTATGATGTCCAGGGAACAGCTGAAGGTGAACTCAAAGTTGTGGAGTTTTGACACAAATGTAAAAAGAGTATACTGCCTCTTCTTTTCACAAATTTGCACCCTGCTTAAACATGAAAAATATATACTGTATTTAAATCCATTTTTTTAAAAAAGCTTAGCTGCTCTGACAACTGTGCTTTATGAAGCTGTAAGTTGATTTATTACCATCATTGATTAGATTATTATTTTTTTGGAGGGAGGGGTCCGGGGGGGGGTAAATGTGATCAATGAGTTTCCTATTGTTTCCCATTGCAAAATGGTGCAAGTCTTCTCTTAACCTTTAACCACCTCTGCCTTTCTTTTACATACTAGTTGGGTCTTCATTTTATTCTGTTTTTTTATGGCTTCATGTATTTGACCTTCCTCAAAATGATGAGTCATGCAACTTTACAGAGGATTATGAAACAAGGTGTGAAAGGTCTCCTCATGCCTTTATATTAAAATTCTTTCTTTGTTCCCAGTTTCTAGGGCATTCACTGGAATCTGAGGGATCTATAAAGCTTTCCCAATTTCCAGAGACAGAAACACAAATTTAGGGCAAGTAGTACTCGAAGAGTAGCGGGCTGTGACTTTAAAGTTTGGACATCCATATCCACCCTTATACAACAGCCACCTGGCCTCATTGGTTCAGCAGAAAAGTGTCTCTACTTGCACTTTACGTCAGCAATGTTGATGCATCAAACAGAGAACAGAACAGACTGAGGGGCAGTATGTGCATGAACTGGTGCCTTCTTTCCTTTTGGAGCAAAGTAGGGAGTAGAGCATCCATGTCACACCTTCTGAGCCTTCTGGGTGCACACATCCTAGCAGCAGACTCTGTAGGTAGTCTGGGGGTAAAGTCTCATCAGCTGTACAGATCATGGAAAAGTTCTCTACAAGCCACAGGTGCTGGAGATCAGGCTGTGTGGGAGACACATACCCATGGAGGACACATACTCCCTTGTGGAAGAGACATCAATGAATACTGTTTGCTCACCAAATAAAATCTTGTTATCCAGCTTTGTCACACTATTTGTTTCTCTGGGCTCACTTAGCCAGATTCTTCTGTCCCAATGAGGAGATTTGATCCCCATCCCAACTTTGCCTTCCCTGCTTCTGTGATATCACAATGATGTCTTCATTTAGGGGGTGTGATGTCACCACTGTGACATCATCAAAGGGTTTCAGGCCTCAGGAAACTGGAACTTCTTGACCTTTGTAGTCTTTTATGCAACAGTGTTTCAGAAATAAGTATAACTCTCAGACATATTTATTTATTTATTTATTTATTTATTTATTATATTTTTATACCACCACCATCTTCCGAGATGGAACTCGGGGCGCTGTACACTAAAAGAAAAGAAGAACAAATAGCAACAGATGAGCATTAAAAACAGGAGCACCAATAAAAGTAGGCGGGAACAATACCCTCCGCACAAGATGGCATAGGCGGCAACAAAGAGGGGGGAAAAGGAAAATTAAACAGAAAGGTCGCCAAATGCCTCCTTGAAGAGATGTGTTTTCAAGGCTTTTTTAAAGGTGGGCAGGGACACTGCAAGGCGCAACTCACTAGGTAGCTGATTCCACAGCGTAGGGCCCACCACAGAGACGGCATGGTTACGCGTAATGTAATGCACCTGACCATTCATGGTCAACCAAGAACATCTCACTCTTTACCTCAAAGTATACTGTGTTCCAATATTTCCTGGACCCTCAGATCACTAGCTGCTTACAACAGAAGTAGCACTCTTATGAAGGTTGGCGGGTGGGGGAGAAGACTGTAGGAACTGCAGGAGAAGAAGGTTCTTGCTTTTCCATGGATTATCCCGAGCATTGCAGGCTTCTGCCTGGTCAGGAATCACAGACTTCAGACCAGAATAGGAAGGATATTGATGAGGTACAGCGAAGCAACTGCTCCAGTCAGTAGCTTTGGGATCTCATGAAACCACAGCAAATTACTAATGATAAAGCTTCTTGTTTAACAAACCAGATGCTCAGGATGTACAGAGAAGGCAGATTCATGAGAATGCAACTTAAAGAGATTAGAGTCCTGTGCCCTTTGACTTAGGAAAGGAGGAGCACCATTTGCTGTTCTGCCTCCAGCAACAAAATGCCTTAGGCAAACCCTGAAGAGCTGAGATACCTTGTTTGGAATAATCAGATGTCTCTGTTCTTTTGAATCCAGAATGCTAGAAGCATTTTTTTTAATCTAATAGAAGTAATATTTCAGTAGTGGTAACCCATATTACCTTTCTTTATATCTTCAGACTAAAAAAAAAAGTCAAACAAAAACAATTCTCTCCCTCCCCAACAAATCGCAGAACCCAAAAGTAAATACAGTATCCCCTGCCCTGTAGTAGGTCAAACACAGAGAATGGAAGCTGCCAGTGATAAGCTCATATATACAAACTCCAGGTTCCTTTTCTCCTTCAGGATGCTATCAGGAAAATTTAATCAGTCTTTTCTCTTCTCGTCAATCACCGAGAGTGTCTCTATACTTGAATACAGTGCATTGAAATTTTTGTCATCCCCATCACTATGTACACTTGATATCTGTATGCAGTCACTGTAGAACAATGTGAAGTGTCTCCTTTTTCAAGAGAGCGGCATGCCTGCCACCATAGAGCAACGGTGCTTTTCAGAGGTCACGAAGAGAAGTGTATACTTACAATGGGAAAAAGGGGGATGAATAGCAGATTTCAGACCATTCTTGCCAACTCTTCATCAAGGCAACAAACTCACCCATCAGGTTTTCTATCTATATCAAGCCAATATAGTGTTTCCGTACATTCACTAAATTATATAGTGCATTTTAAACAAAGCACATACAAGAGAGGACCGAAAATAAGAGAGAAAAGGCTGCAAGAAATGGTACAGGAAGATATGAGAATGGATCCAATAATCATTTTCACTTGCCTCAATTAATGACAAAGTGAAATGAAATTGGAACAGGGGCTAAGGCAAAAACTACTCACTGTTCTTTTGGCAGGAGTACAAAGTTGTCCTTTTCTCACATTCCTTGTGTTCTGGCATCCCTGGATGTTGTCCTCATGTGCCTGTAGCAATGTCATCTGCAAGCCAAATTTCATTGGCTAGCATCATGACAACATCAAACTCACTATATACACCCTGACTAGGATCTACAAAGGATTGGAAGTTGAAAAGTAGCCAGGACAAAAATGGCCCCGGGGAAAAAACAGATGTTACACAATATGACAGACAGGAGGTTATCATTATTTATCATTTATGAATATTTATTGCTAATATCGAGTATGTATGTGGAGGTGTGCAATCTAGCCAATCAGTGAGCTGGTGTGCATGGCTAATAGGTATAAAGGTGTGCTGTAAGAGAGGGATGCATTCTCTCCTGTGGCACAGGACTAGGTGAAGTTCTTTCCTGTGTGACCTAGCGATGGTCTAATAAGGAGAAGGCACACATATAGTTAGGGAGTCAATTATTATCTGTGTATGTCATTTGATAGCTAGGGTCTGGTTTTCAAAAGAAAGACATTGTTTCACTACTTATCCAAGCTTTATCAGTCTGAGGAAAGTTAGTGGTAAGTCCTCCATTTTATAGTTTATTTATTTATTTATTTATTTATTTATTTATTTATTTATTTATTTAT
>JAHTLZ010000122.1:14093967-14123806 GCA_023846285.1 Phrynocephalus versicolor
AAAAAAAACACAGTAGCACCCTTGGCAGAAAAGCATTTGTAGCTCAAATAAAAGAGCATCGTTAATTAGACAATGGCCTGAATAGATGTGAATGGTGGACAATGGCCTAGGATGCGTGAAAGTCCCACCTATGCAATCTTCCCAACACCCATTAAGTATGGGTTGTTAGCTACAGTCTTGCCAGTGGAGATATGGAGTGTTTCTGATTTGTCTGGGGATTGATGAAAGTACTGCTTGATAAGTAGCAGCCTATTCAGGACATTGTTCAACTTATGAGCCTATTCAGACCGGGGTGGTGTGAAATCAAGGTGGTCTATAAAATGGAGGACTTACCATTAACTTTCCTCAGATTGATAAAGCTGCTTGGGTGAGTAGTGAAACACTTTGATCTCTCAAGAAAAGAAGTCCAGTTGCCATGACTCAACTTCCAGATAGGAAATCAGGTGTTAAAATTAGAGATGACTACAGCAATAAAGAAGGAAGGAAGAAAATATTTCTTAGAGTGATTTTCAGGGGCCTCATTCGTTTTCTTTCATTTTCATGTGTTTAGTGTGTCAGTCCTTTCATTTAGCATGGAAGGCAAAGCCTTTTTTTCAGTTAATTCCATTTTGGATTTCCCATTCATGCTTCCTGGCACTAATCCAAATTAAGTCCTAGTACAGACCCTTTAAAAATTACTCTAAAAAGGCAAAGAGGCATAGCAACAGAGAATCAGCCAACTCTGAAAGCATGGAAGACCACACGAGAAAAAAACAACAGCAAAAGCAAAGTATTCTGCTTATATACTGTCCACTTAAAGCACTCTCTGGGCAGTTTACAATTAAATTATGCAGGATACACATTGCCCTCCCCCCAGCAAGCTGGGTACTCATTTTACCAATCTCGGAAGGATAGAAAGAAATATCATGTTAAGAAGAAACACCCCAAACTATTGGATCCCAAATCTGGCTCTGCAGCCAGAGGACTTAATCATAGAGTTATTTGTATACCTCTCTTTTATTTCAGCAAAATCATTCAGATTCAAGAGGCTCTTTTTTGGAAAGTGACAAAGAACTCATAAACAAAAAAGAGAGAACCTCAATCATGTTTTTCATCTTTCATGTAGACACAAAGTTATCCCGTTCTGTGGGTTTCTACTCCACTTAAAAGATCAAGTTTATAGCCTGGCAGTCTTAGTACCATATGCTCAGGTCTTAGCGGCTGCTAAAAAAAAATACTCTAATTCCATTTTGATTGCTCCAACCACTATGTCCCTTCTTCATATCCTCAAACCAGATTATTAAATGGTCAAGCATAAACGAGCCCTGTTAAACAGAATCAAGCGGTTTCTGCCAAGATTAAGTGATGATGCACTAAATTTACAGTCATTTGAAATGTCAGTAAGCACATGGAAATAAGTAAATTGATTAATCAAATAGTAAGTAAACAGGCAATTTTTCTTCTTTTTTAATTGAACTTCCTAGAGGCTTTCAGCAAAGTTCTTCTAGAAAGATTCTTGTACAGTCATCAAATAAGATAAGTCCTTTTATGAATTAAGAAGTGGTGAAAGTATAGGAAGCTGCATAGTTCTCACTATTGTGGGATGGTAGCAACAGGATCCCCCTGGGATCCTTGTAAGGAAAGATGGTTTGAACGTATTCATAGATGAACTGGAGATGCAGATGAGGGATGGAAAGTGAGATGATCAAGTTCGCGGATAATATAAAATTACTTTGGGTGATGGAAATGAGACAATGTAAAACTCCAAAGGAATGTCTCCAAACAGTGTAAAAAGATATTAAAAAGTCAATTCCAGCAGCCTAAATATAATTACTAGTCCTAAAATAGAGTAGACTCATCGAATCAAGCAGATCTACATCAACTGAAATTAGAGATTGGGATCAGATTTAGAACTGCATTTGGACCAAGTATAAGGAAATGTAAAATTATGCATTCTGGAGAACAGAAAGATGGTTTGACCGACAGATAACTTGCTGACAGGATCTAAGCTGTTCAGGTATATGACATATTTAAGGAAAGGATTTCCCATTGCTCTTGAGAAAGGAATTTAGTGAAATCATGGAGGAATGAGTATGCAGGGGTAGTTATCTATTGCTGCTAAATATCAGAATATAGATCTGTGCTTTATAAACCACAGTAAAACCTTTGACGTTGTGGATCATGAGAAACTATTGGTTGTTCTGACCGATATTAGTGTGCCTGATGCACAACTTGCATTATGGACAAAAAGCTACCATTTTAACACAATGTGGAGAGACAGAATTGTTTCCTACAGGCAAAGGTGTCAGACGGGGACATTTTATTTCCTTCTCTGTTCAATCTTTATGCGGGGCATATCAAACAGAAAGCTGAACTAAATTCAGATGATGAAGTAAAATCAACAGAAGAAACATCAATAATCTAAGATATGTAGAGGACCTCCGTCTTACTGACAGAAAGCTGCAGTGGCTTGAAATTAATATTTGGGAAAGTGAAAGGAGAAAGTGCCAAAGCAGGACTGCATGTGTACGTTAAGAAGACAAACATCATGATGACTACAGAGGAAAGACACAACTTTCATGTTGACAACGAAGCAATTGAAATAGTAAAAGATTTTGTACAACTTAATGCAATCCAAATGAGAAGTGGAACAAGAAATCAGTAGAAGACTGAGACTCAAAATGGCAGCCATGAAGGAATTAGAAAAGATCATAAAGTCTAAGGAAGTGTCACTAGAAACCAAGATTATCCACACTCTTGTCTTTATGATCACTATGTAGGGAAATGGACAGCAAAGAACGCTGATGAGTGGGGGGGGGCTTATTGGTGAGAAATGTGGTGCTGAAGGA
This sequence comes from Phrynocephalus versicolor, assembly GCA_023846285.1. NCBI lineage: Eukaryota > Metazoa > Chordata > Lepidosauria > Squamata > Agamidae > Phrynocephalus > Phrynocephalus versicolor. Next base: position 14,096,796 of record JAHTLZ010000122.1, read on the forward strand.
GACTTTTGTGGATACCCTGGATTGCCAGAAAGTCAAAAAAGCAGTTCCTAGATCAGAACAAGGCTGAACGTTCTCTGGAGGCAAATGTGACAAAACTGAGGTTGTCCTGCTTTGGGCACATCATAAGAAGGCAGAATTATCTAGAAAAGACAGTAATACAGGAAAGGTGGAAGCCAGCAAGAAAGGGGGGACAATCTAATAAGAGAGTTAGCTGGATAGCTCAGTAGTTTAGACATCTGGCTGTGGAGCCAGAAGTTGGGAGTTTGATTCCCCAGTGTTTGCCTTCTGCGAACAAAGCCAGCCTGTGAGGCCAAGGGCAAGCCCCACAATAAGGGAATGATAAAGCACCTCTGAGCATTCTTAACCTGGAAAACCATGTAAAGCAGGCATGTCCAAACTTCGGCCCTCTAGATGTTTTGGACTGCAACTCCCACAGTCCTTTGCCATTGGAAATACAGGCTTGGAATTCTGGGAGTTGTGGTCCAAAACATCAGGAGGGCCGAAGTTTCGACATGCCTGATGTAAAGGGTCATCATAAGTCAGAATTTACAGCACATTGTTATAGTTAAATAAGATATGGGTTGACTCCCTAAGAAGCCACTGGGTTGAGTTTTCCAGGGCTGAGCCGGGCTGTTGGGAATACAACACTTTGCTCACCCCTGAGCTTCACAACATACGTATCTTGAATTTAGTATGTTTTGCTTTGTAATTGATTAAGGTAAACACTGGCTTAGTTTTTAAGTCTGGCTGCTAAGATAAAGATATCTTTGAAGAAATCCCATTGAGTGAAGGAAAATTGGCTAACCACAGGGGATACACATTCACTTTTAGCCCCTCACTTGACCCTAAAAGTCAATGGCAGGCTGCTGGCATAACCTTTCCAAAGTGTGAGCTCTTCTTTTTCCATATCTATTTTCTCCAGCAGGAGAAAGCATTTCTTTATAAACTAGCATTTGACATTTCCATTGTGCTGTGCCATTCACCGTCTGTTAATTTGGGTTCAGTACAATTTTGCTGCTGCTTTTCACTTCTTGTAAACATGTTTTAACAATGGGTTATTCTATGCACGCTGTCTCGCATTTTGTAAACCCCTCTGAGCATCTTGCGGGAAGGGAAGAAGAAAAGCAGCTTATATATTTCTTAAACAAACAGATATTGTCCCTGGATTGCAGAAAAGCAGCCTTCAGTATCGTGCTTGTCCTTTTTTAAAAAACACAACATCTGTACAGCAAAAAGGAATTTCACCCAAAATTAAAAACTCCCCAAAGGCAGTCAGACCTCATGGCTGGAAACAAATGCCAAAATGGGGCCAAATCACCTGTTGAGCTCTCAAATATGGATGGGGACCAAATGGACTTTCAATTTTTTAGCCTTTTAAATGCAAAAGAAGAAAAGTCATACCATAGTGTAAACACTGTCTGATAACAGGATTAAACAACATTAAACACTTTCTTCAGGAGGGTACCAAAAAGCTTGCCAAATTCATATATTTTGTCACTGGACCTACCAAGAAAAGACTCCCAGTGTGGGTGGTGGGAAAAATACTGATACAAACACTCCGTCTGGACAAGTTTTAAATCTACTCTTTTCCATCCAGAAACTCACATCCAGAGCCTTTCTTTGGAAGCATATATTGCACTTAAAGAGATCCTCCCAAGGTTTATGTAGAGGTGCTTTAAAATGTTCTTGTGTGCTAATGAAATGGGGACTTGATCTGCTACATTGATTGTGTGGCTATTATAAAGCTGTGATCCATTTACTCCCTCAGATGGCTTACCAACAAAGGCTAATTGCTTTCAGTGAAACATAATGACATCTTCAATAGGATGCTGAGTGAGAATTTTATTTTATTCTTCTGGAAATTCTTTTATCTCCTGCCTTTCACTTCCCACTGTATTTAATTTTTTTTCCATAGTGGGAACTAAAGCTCTGTCCTTAAGAGTTATAGTCATTAGTGAATGAAAGTTGTAGGGAAATAGTTAAAGGAAAAGTTAGCTAACTATGTGAAAGTTCAAGGAAGCAACCGTTCACAAATTAGATTGCATGTGCTCAAGAATACAAAATGCCTGGTCTGTCACTGTCAAAAACAGAATAATGCACTGAGCAGAAAAGGAATTGTCTTGGTGGAATTCCTCCCGCACCCCCACCCCCTGGATAAAGAAGAAATGGGCTCTATTTTCATCAAAACCAATTGGTCTATATTCAAGCATGTCAATTTTGTTCTTAGGCCTCAGAAACATTTGGTGGGTATGAACCCCCCAAGATGTATTGGAGGGCTTGAAGGGGCCTTACAGGCTTCTGAGGGAAAATGGCTCACATTGTCTTGCGTCAGTCGATTTCCAGTGAGAAGCTTTGAGATGAAATTCACAGAGCCCATAATTTAAAACACAAGCATAGGCTTTACGGAGATTGTCGATTGATTTTTTCAGGATGGGCTAGAAAACATCAGAAATGATCAGTTAATGTAGGTCAAAAAGCATTCTAAGCTCTAAGCTTCAACTCCCAGGTGGAGTAGTTGAGAGCCCACTGGTTGCTGTCAGTCTTTTTTCGCCCCATCCCACCCATTCACCCCACCCACCACACCTTCTTGGGGATAGAGGCCCCTGCAAGTGGAACAGGAGGCCTGCTACTGGAGGCCTTCTTACTGCAAAAGTGGGAAGACTGGCCATTGTCACTCTTGATTAGGGCCTCCTGGATTCAACAACCCTGGCAAGGGAGAAGGACTGTACATAACGCTACCCCAATGAATTATCATAAGACCAGCTGGGCTAAGGAAGTGGTTGTCCTTCCACTCCCGATCTCCATAAATCTGCTGTGCCTGTGTGCTTTCCATATCAGCCACGTACTTAGCACACCTTGAAAAGAAGATGTGCTGGAAATAAGTCACTCGTAAGCTGTCCTACTGAAGTGAGGACTAAAGCAGTGATATTAATTGCAATAATGTTTTTCCCACATGCCTTTAAGACTGGGTAAATAGCAGCCGCTCATTGAGGTCTGGATCATTGTGGAGGGTGGGAGAGGATTCACAAATTTAATTATTGTCCCAAGCTCCAATCCTGAAAAGGGGGTTCTTAGAAGGAATTAAGTGCATCTTTCAGGAAGTCAATTGAAAGCTTACTTTTGAAAAAACAGTCGTTTGGGGACGATCCCAACAAAATCAAGAATAACCTCAAAGTTGCAAAGAGCACCAAATGATTAAATAAATGCAATGTTTTGATATCTTCTTCTTTTCTGATACATGCCAATGAAAGCAAATTTTCTTTCAGGCAAACACTCTCAAAATACATTTAATATATGGAGGAAATGGAAAAGAGATTAAGGTGCATGTGATTTTTTTCAGCAGGAGCAGTAATCTGTGTACTCATTTACTCTTGAATCTTTATTCACATGTGGATATTCATGTTCAGTACCCTTTGGATGATTATTTCCTTACTCTTTCTCTGCTGTTACTTTTTCCTAGTTGTGTGTAGCTGAAACTAGTTGTCAGACATAGAAGTTCATTAATGGTAAGCAATGAAGTGGAGATGCCAGCTTTTAAAGGATAATTAAGAGAAGATTGCATAGGTGCAATGATGGTGATGCTCTCTGTTTTAATCCATTCCCACATTTTTGTCCTTGCATTTTGATTACATGTGGGGCAATTAGGCTAATTGGTGGTGGTGGCCGAAGTAATGCAGGAAATAGTAGAAACCTGCATGTTTGGATGTGATTGTGAAAATACATATAGCCATCAGATATGGTGCCCCGCTTGGGACCAGTATGAAGAAATGTACCGCACGTCCATTGTGTGATGACGGGAGTTCGTCCCGACCACACCCCCTGAACTGGGATTTAAGCGTGATGAGCCATACCTCTCCCTGACCTCGGGAATCTTATCTTGGTTCTTGTTTCGAGACGAGAGCCCATGAAGTAAGGCTCGTTACGCAACATGCACATTCTCCATCTAGTGGCAGGAGTGTGAAGTTGCATTCTCCAGTACAATCCCAATGGCCTAAACCAGTGTTTTTCAACCACTGTTCCGCGGCACACTTGTGTGCCACGGAATGTTGCTGGGTGTGCCGTGGCGCACGTCCGCGGAAGGGGGCGAGAGCAGGGCAAGGCAAGGCAAGGCGGAATGGGGACTGGTCTTCCCCTTCCGGCTTCGCGCGCCGCTGCCGCGGGGAAGAAAAAGCGTACGGACTTGCCGCCCAGACGGAAAACAGGAAGGGAGGGCGGGGGGAAGCATGGCTCGCAGCGACTGGGAGCGGGGCCAGCGCGGGAAGTGTCCAGCGGGAGGACGGGGGGGACAAGGAGAGCCAGGAAGGGCGCAGCGTCCCTGCGTTTCCTCCCTAGCTGCGCACACCTGCGCGCGCACACCCACAGCCAACTCATAACGGGGCATCTTTGGCGGGGAAAGGAGCCGCTCGTTCCCACCTGCAGATGGCTGGCTGGCCGGCCGGCCGGCCGGCCGCAACACACGGCGCTCAGAGCAAAAGCGGGCAAACGAGGGCCACCCTCCGCTGGTCCTGCGGCCGTTCCCGACTCGGAGGTGGCGCCCGTGCGGCGGCGCTTAAGAGCGCTCGGTGGCAGTAGCGCTGGCATCGTGGGGGCCACCCCTTTGCTCCCATCAGGCGCCGCTTCCCCTTCCTGCGCGCCCGCTCACCCGCTCGCTTGAATGAGCCCGGGTGGACTCCTTGGGCGCGTGGACAAAGGATGCCCACCAAGAGGCTCTTGCACCGGCCAGTGGATGACCTCCCACCCCGCGCGCGCACTCCCGCCAGCCAGTCGCCCCCACGCGCTCACTGGCGTTGTTGAGGAGGAGGAGGCGCTGGAGGCGAGCGCCGTTGTGGTGGCGGTGCAGGGCGTTGGCGGCATCCCGGACCACGCGCTGCAGTCCCTCGTCGGCGCCCAGGTCTGCGGGCAGGTCCTGGACGCACAGCTCGCCCTCCAGCGCACCCGCCGAGCGCGCCGCCAGCAGCAGGAGCGAGCCTGGCACCAGGCGCGCCACCAGCAGCAGGAGCGAGCCCGGCACCAGGTGCGCCGCCAGCAGCCGCGCCACGCTTCGCCCGAAGCCCCGCAACACCCCGTCAGCAGGCACGCCGCCCGGCCCAGGCCCGGCCCCGACGACGACGACGACGCCTCCGGTGGGTGTGTGGGTGTGTGGGTGTGGGCTCGGGCTCGGTGGGTGTGTGGGTGTGTTGGGCTTCCTGGTGCCGTGGGTGACCAGCACCCCCCCGCCGCCGTGGGACCCCAAGGTCGCCCGCCCGCCGGGCGCGTCCTGCAACCGCGCAGCCCATCATCCCCAGGTGCAGGGGGTGGGGGTGGTCTCGAGCCACGGCTCGATCTACTCCCCCCCTTGTTAATTTTTTTAACATTTTCTCACGGTGGTGTGCCTCCTGATTTTTTTCATCAAGTAAGTGTGCCTTTGGCCAAAAAAGGTTGAAAAACACTGGCCTAAACAATGCATTGCAGAGAGGGAAGAAGGGCGAAAACTTTGAACTTTGCTGCTTAACGCATGAAAGCCAAAGTTACAGAGATTCGAAATATCAAAAAAAGGAAGGTCGGACCCAAAAAAAGGGCAAACGAAGGCAGGGAAGTACAGATGTTATCACGAAACAAGGACGTGCATTAACAGTCATCACGGTACAACCAATCACGCCCGTGGGTACACGGAAACAAGGACAGAACCAGGACAAGACCACATAACCGCGAACGACATTATCACAAAATAAACATCATCTCGGAACGAGGAAGGGCGTGAAGTAACCGTCTAAAAGTCAATGCAGTGCAGTGGAGAAAGTGTCTGACTAGAACTAAGGCGTCCTGGGATCAGATCCCTTTTCAGCCATGGAAACTCACCAAGGCAATCGTAAACTTCTCTTTGATATTTCACACACTTTGGAAATGCTATTAGAGTCACCAGGAGTGAGAAGTTATGTGAAGGCACATAATAACAACAGATCCCTCCAATAAATACTATTTCCCCCTGGTGTACTAATAGACAGACTGGGTGGGGAAGACCCCTTCCCATCTTCCCATGGTCTGTTCAGTTGCAAAGACAAAGAATGGAGTCCAGCTTCAAAGGCTTCCCATTGGCTGTGCCATACAGTGTCTGGATCAGAAAACCTGCACCAAGGAGCACCTCCTGAACCCCAAAGCCCTGCCCCTTGTTGTGTTCTTCAGCTGGGTCCTTTGGTGGGGAGTCTTGCTCTCCTGCCCTCTCTGAACTCGGAAGGCAATGATCACACCAACAGGATGAGGTTTCATCCTCCATTTGCCTTGCATGGAATGTGGCACAGAGGAAAAGATTGCAACAAACATATATCCAAAGGGGGGGGGGGGGGCTGCACATAAGAAAAATTGAAGACCAATTGTGAAGAAGTAAAATATTTAGTTTCCAGCCTTTCCAGCCTCCTCATGCCCTATGACTGCACCAAAATCGTTGATCGTATTCTCTGTACGCCATTCTCCTAAATGTAAAAGTGGAAAGGTAAAGCTAAAGCTAAAGGTTCCCCTCGCACATGCGTGCTAATTGTGTCCGACTCTAGGGGCAGTGCTCATCTCTGTATTCAAGCTGAAAGAGCCAGTATTGTGCAAGTCCATGGCCACATAGCCGGCATGGCTGCAAGGAAACACAGTTTTACCTTCCCGCTTTTTACAGCGGTACCTATTTATCTAGTTGCATTTACATGCTTTCGAATTGCTAGGTTGGCAGGAGCTGGGGTTAACAGCAGGAGCTCACTCCGCTGTGTGGCACCTGGAATTTGAACTGCCGAGCTGCCGACTTTGTAGCCAACAGTTTTAGTCAAGTTTATATGCAATCCACTTTGGTCTCTGATTCTGTATTTAATTGGATAAAGCTATTGTCTATATTTATTCATTCTTGGTGACTTTTTAAAAGACCTAAACACACGATGCCTTATGTTCCTGTTGCTCATCTGAATCAAATATATTTTCTTAGTCTTGTCTATGCAGGCCCCAAAGGAACTGTGAATTATTCAATTAGGTTCTTCAAACAAGGTTTTTTTCTATATCAAATCCAGGAAGTGAAGAAGGGTTGGTTGATAAAAGCCACAACATGCACTTGATGAAACCCCTGGGTTTTAACATCATTACATCTTTGGTTTCTTCAATATTTTGCAGCCATGACAGCAAATTAGAGGGCAGTCTCTAATTCCACATTTCACAATGTGCTAGCATGGTAGGCATCTAATGGCTGAGACCGGGATTTAAATTCCAACTTAATCTGAGAAATTGTAGGTGACTCTTTGCTTCACATTTATGGACAGGGACATAATGGCCAAAATCCTGTTCTTGCAGCTTTGCACAGTGAATTCTGATGCCATTAAATTTTATTTTAAATTGATTGCATGCTTATTCTTCCCTTGTTTTAGGTTCCTAGACAATCGAGGCTCCCTTTGCCTTGAGAAAGCCTTTGGGGGTTTGTGAATGGGGAGCAGCCTTATTTGCCAAACATTTCACTGGATCACTGCTGGCCCCAAAACCAGTGGCAGTGACCAGGCAGCAATTTTTTTGCAATTAAAGGCCCACCACTACCACCAACTCTGTTTTCACTGAGGTTCCAAAAAGACTGGCAAAAATTTAAGAACTACATGGAGACTTATTGTAAGGAATTAAAGACTCTTACCGGATTAGGGTAGAACTCGAAGGATTACTACTTAGTTTTAAAATCTTTTTTATAAGTATATAAAAGGGGTTTGTTAGAAAGGAAGGCTAGGAGGTGAATAATGTTAAAACCACGTGAAGAACAGAGGGAAGCCAAACTTTAGTGATAGATTGATTTTGTATTGCTAATGTTTCGAATTTGATCTTTTTTTGTATATTAAAATTTCCTAATAAAAATGTTTTTTAAAAAAAAAGACCACATGCCCTCTGCTGAGGATCAAGGGTTTGGGAAACAAAGCTGCCTATTTAAGATCACTAATTCTTTCAAAGAAGCAGCATGTGTCGCATACACAGAAACGACACAACTACAGAGCAAAGCTGGGATCAGCTGATGCCAGCTTTGCCGTATGCCTTCATGTCATCTTGTGCACATGTTGATCAGGAGAAAGACAGGACAAAGACAGAAGGGAAGCTGGAAGGAACCCCAATTATAGTGGGGAAGGAAGCACTTTCAAAAAAATATTTGCATACCAGCAGTCCCAAAAGCAGCCCCAAAATCTATAGAAGGTTCTGGCATGATGTAGAAAACTATGGATCTGGACCACACTTAAGGTTCCACATTTAGAATGAAATGCCAGTGGTTGGCTCTTCATAGCTTATTATGGGATCTAATTACAACTCCAAGAGTAGATACTGCAGAGCTAATGTTAATCTTTCCTACAAAAGAAATGTTGATGGCTGTGGAAGAATGCACTTCCAAAATGTATAGGCCTGTTTGAAGTTTGTGGGGGTAGGAAATGAGTAATCCAATGCTTGACCTTAAACTGCTGAAGCATTAATGTTATCTTTTAATGTTCTAAGATGCCTCTTCTAATTCCCTGTTCTTAACTTGAATATGTCTTAAATGTTATGGGCTGTATATTGTTCTTCATTATTGTACACCACCTTGGTTCCTTCTCCAAGGAGAAAATTTATATTCTAAATAAATAAATAAATAACAATAAAATAAATAGCACTTGCTCTTACAGAAATATTATAAGGCTCCAGCTAGAGATGGGCATGAACCAAACGATGAACTGAAAGAACCCTTAAACCAGTCTGGTTCATGGTTTGGGTCATAGTTTAGTTCAGGGATTCTGTTCTATCAAAATGAAATAAAGCACCCAACTCAATACTTTATTTTGGCAAAACAAATGTTCCACCCCCTTCCATTTACCTCACTACTTGGTCTTGCCTCCACTCCTCCTCTTCATTCTCTGCCACTGCCATCTCCAGAAACAGCTGATGGGTGTGCTCATCCGCTGATAGGCATGTGTGTGTGGGCATAGGCAGTTCTCCGGCTCTTGGAAGGGAAGACTCTTAAGGTGACAGCAGAGGAGGACAAAGGTAGGAAGGTGACAGGGGCAGTATGAAGGGAGCAGGCAGGGGGCAGAGGGGGTGGAAGCATTAGGTTCCCCTCCCCCAGACATAACACAACAAGAAAAAAGAAACAACCACAAACCAAATCAGTTTTCATGCTGGTTCCTGGTTCATGGAAAATCGCAAACCACCTAATTCATCATTTTTTCAGTTTGTGCCCATTAGTAGTTGCAGTCAATTGTATTACTTGTGAATTATCTTTCTGTGCTTGTGTGTTGTGTCATTACAGTTGTGAATGACTCTTTATGACCCCATGTCCAGGGAGTTTTTTTGGCAGGAATACTGGAGTAGTTTGCCAGTTCTTACTCCAGGTGCCTACAGCACCTGGTATATCCCTATCCAAGTACTAACTAGAGATGGGCACGAATAAAAAAAAATGGTGTTTCGTTTGTCGTTTGTCATTTGTCATTGAGAGGTCCGTTTTGTTTCGTTTCCATTTTTCGTGAATTTTTTGGAAAAAAATTGTTTTCATTTTTCGTTTTTCATTTTTTGTTTCTGCCCGCTTTTTGCGCAATTTTTTAAAGCATTTCCATGCGTGGCCGTCCCCCAACGCCCCAGACCAGAGGGAAAACACAAAAAGAAATTGATGCTGGCAGAGACACAATATAGACTAGGTTTGCAGGGAGGCTGCAAAGGCAGCGGCGGGCGTTGCCCAGGGTGCAAGGCAGCCGCAGAGTGACTGCACTGCAGAGCAGGGGAGGGTACTAACCGAGAGGTACGCATGCACACACACAGGGAGGCTGCAGGACTGAAGCTAGAGTCGCAGAGAGAGCAATCCCACCCTAACTCCCACTGGAGACTGCAAGGAGGACGGGGGCTGCCAGAGCTTTTTATGCCCTCTGTGGCTGCCAGACCTGCCCAGTCTGCAACCTGGGCATACTATTGGTTGAAGTTGTCCAAGAATTTACATGATCCCATCACATGGCTTGCCTCCATGTTGTGGCTGGAGTGGCGACATCCATTTTGTCATCCTTAAAGGGAAAAGAAAAATACATTGCAATGGGAGAAGACAAAAACAAACGTTTTAAGGACCCCAACCCCTGGTAGGTAATAATTTCAAATAATTATTGCATTATCCCTGCATTTTTATGGATGTCCAGGGCGTTTTAATACCCAATAAATCAATATTAGGCATCTGGGAGCCATTTTGGGTCGATGTCCCTTAACTCCCCTTAAAGGAAAAATATACAGCGATCTGAGAAAAGACATAAATGCACATTTTAAGGACCCCAACCCCCCTGGTAGGTATTATCAGAAAGTATAAATAATTATCGCTGTGGTTTTATGGATGTCCAGGGCGTTTTTTAACATTTAAAACAGCTCATTTCATTGCATGCCGCCAGTAACGAAAACAAAATGTAACAAACACAATTTTTGTGGTTCTGTTTGTTTTGTTTCATTTTCATCACAATTTTCGTTTTTCATTTTGTTACGTAACGGAATGACAAACGAATAATGGAAACAAAAAATTGTTCGTTTTGTGCCATCTCTAGTACTAACCAAGGCCAACCCTGCTTAGGTTCTGAAATCAGGATATGCTCAGGGCATCTAGGCAGTCTTTCTGTGCTTGGTTTCACTTAAATTAATTCCCCATTTTTGGAACAAATGACAAACCAGATGAAATCATTATTAACCCCCATCACCAATATTTCTAACCACCACCACCCTTGTCACAATCAATCAGCATTAAGTATCACATTTAGTGAAAGGAGACACTGGTGGAAAGCACAGTCTGCCATTTTCTTCCTGGCTTCCACTTTCTGTGCCAAATAGTATGTGTGAGATTTATGAATAAATCTAGTCTCTAAATACTTTTAATAGCTGATTTTGGAGACTAGTGTAAGATACAATTTCAACTGAAAGAGGGTGTCTTCCTTGGAGCAAATACTATATATATAATAAATGCAATAGTTTTCACTTCAGTTTGAAAACTCTTATAGCAGCCTCATGAGAGCAGCAGAACATGGTTCCAAAAGGGTTTTTTTTAGCAGTTAGCACAAGCAAACAAAAAAACCCCAAACTGATATAAAACAAAGTAATTGGACTAGAATTTTTTAAAAAAATCCCCTGCCAATGAAAAACTGGTCATTAGACCAAAAGAGGAACCCAGCTCATTGAGGCACATTTGTGAACTAGCAATGGGGAGATCTTTATTGGTGACTGTGACCTCTGCAATGACCATCCTGTTGTCACATCAGCAACATTTTCCCAAGAAGACTTTATTTAGTGTGCACTGGGAGGCAGGGGATGGAAAGCTTCTCGGGAGGGAAAGTACTGCATCTTTGAGAAAGTCAATTACTGGTTTGCAGACAAGAAAAATGCTCAGGCAACGATGTTCAGGAAAGGTATATATTTTGTAAGGTGAATGTGAAATACAGGATCAGGCCATATGAAATGACATTGTGCTGGTGCCTGTGATACTGCTTATTAGAGATGATGGTATTTCATGTAAGGTGAGGTATTAACTAGGTGGAAAATGCTGACCCAGGGAGTCGCCGAACCTCATCCTGCCAATTCATCAGGTTTTTCTCTAAGTGGGTTATTGCAATATTTTCCCCAAAAATAGAAAACCCAGGGAAAATCATCCCTTTGGCAAAAGTACAAACATCAGGGCATCAAGGATCACAGATGAGCCAAACAATTGTCAAAATCACAGAAGAGGACACTCAATATGTTTTGTTTTCCTGAGATAAACTAAAGCCTTTTTTTCCCTTGCTCATCCGATTGGTGCTGTTCTCAGCAACTCCATGCAAAATACCATCTGATGAAACAATGGGCAGTTTTTGATTATGGTGGTACATTTCTCTTAGCCAGCGATATGGAATCCATGCATCACTGGGAGGTTTTATCATCAAGTTTGATAAAACTGATGATAAAACTGTTTTATCAACAGTTTGCTCATCAAGTTTTCTCTGAGGAATCAGAACATAGAGGTACTCTATGTACAAAGGGTTTTGATTTCCCTGCTTCTCAAAATAATTTCCTCATCTCTATGTTTACAAAAGAAAACATGTCACATGCATATGTAGAAATTCATTATGGGCAAAATAACGTTGCTCTTTTCAGGACTTTTCAGAACGTATTAGAGTATGCTTGCCTTTTTTCCTGAATATCAAGTTGAACCTCAGCCTAACTTTGTACCTTTTTCTGCAAGCTGTGATGATGGAACCATACTGAAAGTGTGCAGTTTGCTTTGAACTGACCTAATTTGCACTTTCTAAGGCTGTTACTTCACATCCCTTTCATCATGGTTCACAGTCCCGCTTGGTACCAGTATGAAGTAATCTTACCGCACATCCATTGCGTGATGACGGGAGTTCATCCCGACCACACCCCCTGAACTGCAATTTAAGTGGGATGAGCGATTCCCCTCCCTGGCCTCCGGAATCTGCTCATCTCGCTTCTTGTTCCGAGATGAGAGCCTGTGAAGTAATCCTCATCACGGAATGAGTGCCGATTGTAGCTCGTTGCCATCTAGTGGCAGGAATGCGAAGTGACATTCACCAGTAAATTCCCTATGGAGTTAGTAATGCAGTGCTGAGATTTTAAAAGACAAATGTCTCGAAGTTTGCTCCGTAACGCATTGAAGGCAAGGGTTCGGAGAATCGAAACATCGAAAAATGGAAGGTCGGACTGAAGAAAAAAAAGAGAACAAAGGCAAATAATTTCACATCTAATCACGGAATGAGGACATGCAGTAACAGTCATCCCAGTATCATCAATCATGCCAGCGAGTACACGGGAACAGGGACAGAAACGGGAGAAGACCATGTGACCACGACCAATGTCCACACACAACTAACTTCCTCCCAGAACGAGAATGGACATGAAGTAACCATCTAAACAAATCTATGGAAGGGAATCCAACTCTCATTTTGTTTTTCCACATCCCCAGACTTTTAATATCGGTTTTCTAATTTTTTTTTTTTTTTAAAAATGCAACACATATTTCAGAAAGTTGCTTTTTAAACATTACATACATTAGGGGAAAATCTTTTCCAAAATCAGACATAATGAGAAGAAATGATAATTTGTATGCAAGCTTCTCAATCCCCTAAATCACAAACTGCTATGGAAATGGGGTGGAACAAACTTCCAATTTTGAAGACACTTCCAGTATTTCTTGCTGTTGCTTGTGCTGCCTATTGACTTTAGGACTTGCAACCCAACATCATCTGATAGCAATATTTTGTTCAATCCTGTCTTAAGGGACAATTCCCTGACCATCTTTTTCTGCACCTCTCATTGCCTTTGTTTTGCTTTGTTTTATTAGAATCTGAATTTGAAAAGTTACAACTTGAAACAAATTGTCATGTTAATCTTTATAAAGTGTCACCTAGAGTAGTGGATGGAATGATGGACTAGGACACTAGATATGTGTTCAAATCCCCACTTGGCTATCGAATCTTACTGGGGGTGTGAAACTGATAAAAACACTCATTAAGTATCTCATTTATCTTGAAAATTCTATGAAATTGTTCGTTCGTTCGTTTGTTTGATGTGTTCTTGAAGGCTTTCACGCCCGGGATCTGATAGCTGTTGTGAGTTTTTCTGGCTGTCTGGCCATGCTTTGGAATTTTTTCTTCCTGATGTTTTGCCTGCCAGAACCCTGCCTGTCACAGAACCTGACTCTGAGAAGTTAAATGGTGAAGAGCTGCTGGAGGAGCCTTGCAGCTCAACTCAGCAGGCAGCTGGGTCTGATGACTCAGCTGAAAACATGTCTCCTCCTCCTAGAATGGCCATGAGCAGGATTCTGCAAAGACATGCTACCAGGAGAGCTAGGGAAAGGGTCTTTGATGCTAGACGGGGAATCAGGATGGAAAGCCCTGAGTACTAGCAGAAGCCTTGCCAAAAGTTACTTAGCTGGCCTTCCACTAAAGATCTTAGCAAAGAACTGAACTCTGCTTGTGTGTGTGTTCTGTGTGTGGGGCTTGACATTGCCAGTCTTTGTGATTGGCATTACTCAACTCTCCTCCCAGTCATTCAGAGTATTAGATATGGATTGTGCCACATAAATGTTGCCTTCAATGCCTTGAGATTAAAGTATTATTAAACCCTTTATATTATACAAACTCATTGTTTTTAAAAGTGTAGTGTCCTATTTTGGCAAATCCATAACAGGAAATTGTACAATTTTTAAAAAGAAAAAGAAAAGGTCTTACATATTGTGAAAGGAAGACGTATGAATAATAAGCACTAATTGACCAGTTATTGCAATCTAATGTTGTCCTACATGTGATTCTTAAAGCATTCCAAAATCACTTTGAGAGACTGTTTGATGGAATAATATTATGGCTGTGCATGGTGCCACATGTTTCTATTACTATTATTATTGAGTTTTGTATATGGGTACAAAAAGAGAAGGAAGCAAAATATTTCTATATCAGCTTTGAAGAATGAAAGCATGAAAGTGAAACAGAGTACCTACCTTTCCTTTCTGTGTATTTATTACACCTTCCACAATGAATATATATCAATTGCTATTTATACACTAATTGCTTTAGACCATCTCTTAAACAGGTAAAGGTAAAGGTTTTCCCCACATATGTATGCTACTCATGTTCATCTCTAGGGGAAGCATTCATCTCCGTTTTTTAAGCCCAAGGGCCAGTGTTGTGTAAGCCCATGGCCATGTGGCTGGCATGGCTGAATGCATTTCTGTGCATGAAACACTGTTTACCTTCCCACTTTTTATGGCAGTACCTATTGATCTACTCGAATTTACATGGTTTCGAACTGCTAGGTTAGCAGGAGCAGGGATTAACAGCGGTACCTCACTCCACTGTCTAGCCCCTGGGATTTGAACCACCAAGTTGTGGACTTTGCAGCCGACAGTCTCAGCACTCTAGCCCACTGAGCCCCCATGCCCCCACATCTCTTAACTGTACATAAATTATGCAAAAGATCAAAGGAAAGTGAAGAACTTCAAATTTAGTTTATTAATAACTTGATGCAATAGAGGAGGGGAATGTATTTTAGAAGACCTCACTCCTCGACCAGTTACAGTGACTATAATCCTGTTAAGCAAATGTAGAGTGAAAAAGCAATTGCCCAAACTGTCTCTGCAGCTGGTCACACACTGGTTGCAAAATCAGCTGTGTGAAAATTCATGTGGATGTTTCCCAAAGGATAGCCTGCTAGCTAGGGGCTGGGAGTGGAGATGTTAATCCTGTTCTTAGGCTCTTTTCACACGATCCCTAAGATCCTCTGGCCACTTAAATTCGGACCAGGGATCTTGGGGGTTCGTTGCTCTTCCTGCGTCCCCACCCCTCCACACTTCCTTGCTCCTGTCTGCGTGAGGGGAGGGAGAAAAAAAAAGAAAGGAAAAAATGCAGGCTCACCTCCGAAGTCTCCCGGTAGCCCCGTCGTCATCCTGATTCCTTCTCTTCCTTCTCTTAAAGGGGCAGGAGGCAAAACAAACAAACAAACCAGAAGCCAGGCACTCATCAGATTATATCCGGATCTGGGGATTTTCACCCTCCGAAAGCAGGTACATGAAAAGTGCGCTGGGACACACTTAGGTGGGCATGGTCGCACTTAATTTCCTGCAAACTCCGGAGCTGGTGGGGAAACAATTGTAAGCTCTGGAGCTGGCAGCCATTTGCAGCGGAGTTTAGGGGTCATGTACAAATACCCTTAAATAGGATTCTGGTTCAGTACTGGCCCACATTTGGAATTGTGTTGGACTGGAAGGGCAAAAAGGTCGGGTTCTACAAAGAAAAACAGAAGTTGTCTTATCACTATATGCAAGGAACTATGTATAAATATTTACTCACTTTTTCTGGAAACAGTTTTTTTAAAACTACCCCTAGGTATCACGAAGAGTCGGACACGACTGAATGACTGAACAACAACAGCAGCAGCAGCAACAACAACAACAACAACAAAGGTATGGACACCACATCAAGAACCAGGCTGTCATGATTTTCTAAAATGTAATCAATTATAACATATTCATTTCACTCAATATCAGTAAACCCATAAGAGGGATGTGAAGAAACCAATAATACCACTGAAAAATGTTTCTCTAAAGTTGAATGGCAGCTGCATTTGGAAAATGTGACTTTGACTGAAGCCACTTGGCTTAAGAGTTATGGGCAGTTTGTCAAACAAGAGAAGAAATTTCTGATTTGCAGAGGTGAGCTATCAATTCACAAACACCTAACTGAAAATGTCATGACTAGAATGGAGAGTGGAGAGGCTTTGGATCATCTCAACTGATAACACTAAACAATTGAGCTTTTCTGCTGTGTACAAATAATCATATAGAAAATTGCATTCCTTTTGTGTTGCCAAACAACCAAAGACATGACAGTGTGGCTCTGAGTGACAGCCCAGGCACATGGCCTTAAACAAAAGGCTCTCAGGTCATTTGGGATTAAAATGTGGAGGTCATGTAGCTCTTCAAACAGCAATTACAGAATTAATAGGTACCATCCAATACAGGTGCTATGATTAATGGTCTCCATCTTATAAATAATGGAATTGTCAAGTGCTAAAATGCTATACTTAGCACTGAATAGATAGCTCAGGAAGCATCTGGGTTGGGATTTTAATACTACCCTACTCTAACCCATTATGCCTTGTAGGAGGAAAGTCAGCCTCTGTTGTCTTGGGCAAGTTCTGTGGTGGCAGAACACCCTCAGAAGAAGAGAATGGTAAACAATTCCTGATTAATTCAGATCTAGAACATTTGGAAAGAATCACCACTAGAGATGGGCACGAATCGAAAAAATGAAGTTTCGGTTTTTCATTTTTCATTGTGGGTCTGTTTCGGTTCATTTTTGTTTTTTGTGAATTTTTTGAAAAAAAAGTTTGATTTTTTCATTTTTCATTTTTCGTTTTTACCCGCTTTTTGCGTGACTTAAAGTATTTCCACTCGCGGACGTCCCCCAGTGCCCCAGAACAGAGGCAAAACACTAAAATAAATGATGCTGGCAGAGACACTCTATAGACTAGGTATGCAGGGAGGCTGCAAAGGCAGCAGCAGGCATTCCCAGGGCGTAAGGCAGCTGCAGAGTGACTGCACTGCAGGGCAGGGGAGGGTACTCACCGAGAGGTATGCATGCACACAGGAAGGCTGCAAGAGAAATCTCTTATTTCTCTCTCCTAAGAGCCAGGCTGCAGCCAGCAGGAACACAGAGACATACACCTGCCTGCCTGGCCTAAAGTAACAAGTTGCAGAGACAGCAATCCCACTCTAATTCCCACCGCAGACTGCAAGGAGGATGGGGGCTGCCAGAGCTTTTTATGCCCTCTGTGGCTGCCACATCTACCCAGTCTGCAACCTGGGCATGCTATTGGTTGAAATTGTCCAAGAATTTATATGATCCCATCACATGGCTTGCATCCATCTTGTGGCTGGAATCCATTTTGTGTCATCCTTAAAGGGAAAAGAAAAAATACATCGTGATGGGAGAGAGACAAAAAGAAATGTTTTAAGGACAGCAACCCCCTGGTAGGTAATAATTTCAAATAATTACGGAAGTCCAGGGCGTTTTAATACCCAAGAAATCAATATTAGGCATCTGGGAGCCATTTTGGGTCAATGTCCCCTAACTCCCCTTAAAGGGAAAAAATACAGCAATCTGAGAAAAGACATAATAAATGCACATTTTAAGTACCCCAACCCCCTACCCGGTAGGTATTATCAGGCAGAATAAATAATTATCGCTGGGTTTTTATGGATATTCAGGACGTTTTTTAACATTTAAAAACAGCTCATTACATTGCGCATCACCATTAATGAAAATGAAACGTAACGAACCTAATTTTTGTGGTTCTGTTCGGTTTGTTCCAATTTCATTACAATTTTCGTTATTCATTTCGTTACATAACGAAATGAATGACGAATAACGGACTGAATTTTTTTTCATTTTGTGCCCATCTCTAATCACCACAAATCTACTCCGAAAGTCAGGGAAGCCATTCATGTGTGTATAGAAAATCCCTCTTTCAACAGGAGTGGGAGACTCAGGCACAATCTGTCTCCCATTTATCATGCTACCCTTTCATCAATCCCCAGATGAATCAGTGGCACCTCACACCTCCACCAGGAAGGCCAAGGTTAATAACCCATATTTAGTGGGGTTTGGGAAGGGTAGCATAGGTGTGACTTTCACACAGAACAGGCCATTGTCCATCTAATGAGCCTATTCAGACCAGGGTAGGGTGAAACCAAGGCGAATTATAAATTGGAAACCTCCTACCGACTTTGAGTTCTCAGACTGAAGAAGCTACTTGGATGAGTAGCAAAATGTTTCTATCCCACAAGAAAAGAAGTCCAGTTGCCATGACTCAATGTTCAGATATGCAGTCTGATTTTCTCAGATGTTATTTTAGTTTATGTGGGGGAGTGGTTCCAAGCTAACTGTCAGAAAGCAACTTGCCAATAGTAAGCAACATTGGTAAAACAATTGTTAGAACTAGGCAACCATGTTCAAAGTCAATAGTCCAATAATGTTAGACTATTTATCTGCTATTTACTCTATGTCAACAAGTGTTCCATTGAGGATGACCAAGCAGACAAAAAATAGGATGGAGAACAGAGAAGTAAAAAAACATGCTTATTCTACCAAGGGGGAGGGGTTAATTTGACTCTAAAATTTAGTGCAGCAAAACATGAAGTCTTTTGTGAGGCTGGAATGCCTGGAATTGGGCACCCCCACTACATTTGTTTAGTGTTCTCAAGTCCTGGGACAGCTTGCAACTTCACATCTCGATCTACATCAGGTCAACACTTTTCAATTTCAAGCTCCATATTGGAACATTAAAATGAAGATTGTTTTCAAAAAAGTGACCTGTTTGTGGTTTGTTTTGCAGAACACAAGATCTCTCCATTTGCTTTTTATATTTGAATATATAAAGAATTAATGAAAAACAATGCTGATTCAACATAAGTAGAAATTGATTGCATTTATTCAGTACCAAGAACATATGTCCCATGGAACCCAATGGGCTTTGCAGGTACCTCTAAATAAGGGTGGAGAAACCTGTTCTATTTTCTTAGAGCTTTACATTACTTTTTCAAGTACAAAGTCATTCTGCCTGATTTTCATACCAAATCTGCACAAACCATTGTGGCATTTTGTGTAAAATTTTTGGACACATGATAACTCAGACACATTTCTGTTGGCATTTTCTCCAGTGAATGCATTAATGCACCAGAGAATGGCTTCACAACATTTGTAAAGGTTCACAAGTGAAATGATAAATGCATTCCAGTTGGTGTATTTAGTTAGGAAGTGAGATTTAGCTTGACTTGTCCTCAAATGTGATCCAAATGATTTTGGCTTCCACCCTTCACTCTGAGCAGACAGGTATAAGATTGCCCTATAGCTTACTCCCATACTTCTTTCACATTACTGCAGTTTTTTTTAACAAACTAGAAGTCATTTAAAGCCTACCTAATTAAGGGGAAATATACTGATACATGCTGCATTAATGAGGCATATTGACAGATGAGACCGCTTTTGTCAGTCTCATTTAATACACACTGAACATGTTTCTCTGTTACTGAGAAACCAAAATAAACATCTTGTGATACCCTTATAAATATATAATAATGTATAAAACAAGCTGTTCAAACTGCTTCAGAGTCTTGACGAGCTGACTTCTTCGTCAAACACAGCCCAAACAACGTTGATGTTGAAAGAAAGAGGACAAGGTTCAACTTGACTGACTGAAGAATGCAGGCACCACCTAGTGGACGAATCTAAGCAATTCTTTAAATTAAAAAAAAAAGTTCAGCGCAGCTCAGTCACAGTGAGCACCACCACTATTACCTTTCTGCCTAAACACCACCAAGAGTCTGAATGAATGGTCTTGTTCCATCTGCTGCAGAAGTGAAATGTGGGTTTCTTCTGTGAGAAAAGTTGCCACCAATTGTCCCTTTCTCTACTGCTGCTACCACATTCCTGGCAAGAAGGAGCAAACTGTTTATTGAAAGTGTGGAGGTGTGGAAATAATGTCTTCCGGTTGCCAAGGCAACTGGACTCCTACTCTGCCAGGCCTCTTCCACATCACTAACTGGCTGAACTGGAATATGGACGGCAACAGGCATTTCTCATTTGATTCAGATACATATACCCTGGTTTGGAAACCTGTGGGCAAATCCATAGACCACGAGGTGAAGAAATACAAAGCTATGTACAAGGAATGCTGGTTCTGTATCACTGCTCAATGAAAGCCAACCACATTACCGTCCAGAGACCACTTGGTAATGCGGCGGCTATTTTTTGTTGTTGTTGTAAATAAAATAAATAAATATTACCTGGGCAACAGAGAAAACTTCCTCCCTGCATCCCTGTGTGAACAATGGGATAGTTTGCTTCTTTCTCAGTGGTGTCATCACATTATCAAACCTAACTGGATAAGTGATGGTGTGACATTGTCAGGTCCTATACAGGATTGGTTAGAATCGAGCACTCAAGAAGCTCCCATGATGAAAACTCTAGCAGATTAATGAAACCAAATTATTAATGATTTAATTATTAATCCTCTCCCATTCCAGCTGTCCACTGTGCCCTAAGCACTTCTATGCAAGAAAACTTGGGTTCAACGGAAATAGAGTTTGGTGGTAACAAACATGATATAGCATCTACTGATATGTAAGAGAGATACTTGAGAACATCTGGATTCGCGTTGTAGTACAAATTTCATGGATTAAAGTTTTAAAAGCAGTTATGTCAGTTCTACATAGTAGCATTATATCTTGCTTGTCTGCTAAAGGAAAGTTGAGAGAAGATGGCCAAGTTCACACTGATTTTAATCCTGAGAAAACTCCACAAGATTCATTGTCAACGTTCACCGTTATTCCCCACACACCCAATGATTTCATCTTGGTTAAATTTTGCAGAAATAGATAACAGATAATTGGAAGACAATGGAGCTGGATCTAAACTTGTTCATGCTTAGACTAAATCCACTGAAGTCCATGAGGCAATTCATAATTTTATTTCAGTGGCTTAAATTAGTATGTTGCACAGCTCTGTGTATGCAACTCTGCTGATGCCCTTAGCAAAGGAACATTCCTGTTGCGTAAAGGCTTCCTTGAGCAATTTTGGTGCATACAACTTTGTTGCATTGTGTATAAGTCACATTCACCTTGAAATCACCTCAACAACAATTTCCCTTTAATTATCAGCAGTTTGCTGAGTATGATTATTTTATCACCATTGCACATGTTGAGTTGTACAACAGGGTTTTATCCCATGAGTTTGAGTGTGCTTCAGTTTGGATCAGATGGAAAGTAGTAGGTAAGTAGGCAGGTTTCCAAACTGCACTCATCTAGTCACGAGTAGAGATGGGCACGAATAAAAAAAATGGTGTTTCGGTTTTTTGTTTGTCATTGAGAGGTCCGTTTCGTTTCATTTCCATTTTTTGTGAATTTTTGGAAAATTTTGTTTTTGTTTTTCATTTTTTGTTTTTCGTTTCTACCACTTTTTGCGTGATTTTTAAAGCATTTCCGTGCGGGGGCATCCCGCAACGCCCCAGACCAGAGGGAAAACACTAAAAAAAAAAATTGATGCTGGCAGAGACACAGTATAGACTAGATACGCAGGGAGGCTGCAAAGGCAGCGGCGGGCGTTGCCCAGGGTGTAAGGCAGCCGCAGAGTGACTGCACTGCGGGGCAGGGGAGGGTACTCACTGAGAGGTATGCACGCACGCACACAGGGAGGCTGCAGGACTGAAGCCACCATCTGCCACCTACTCGGACTATCTGGGCCTGAAGCCTTGGTAGTTGGCTTGATTTCCGAATGCTGTGTTGCGATCTCAGTGCCATCATTGCCTCTGCCATTGGCCTTCCATTTCGTGTTTTTTTCTTCCCACCCCCCTTTCCTTCTTTTATCCATCATTCGCCCTGGCATTGTGCCCTTAGTATGTTTCTTTTATTAGCTTTTTCTATTTATTTACTGTATTTTCATTGTATTGTATTGCTTAAGTTGTATTTGCCAATACTTTTTTTTTTTAGGTCGCCATGTTGGCAGGGACCTGTATATCGGTGGTGTCTGACCGTGGGAGGTATGCTTTGGGTGGGGGGATCGGTCGGGTAAAAAGAACTCGGGCCAGGCATCTCATGCCTGTCCCCCATTCTGATCCCTCCACTCACCGCCACATACCTGGGTGCCATACTGCCAGCGCCTTCGGCTTGTCCTGTCTCCTGGTTAATGCCAGGTTGGTCCACAATAAAACACCTATCATCCACGATGTGATCGTGGATGAGCGTGCTGACCTGGCTTGTATTACCGAGACCTGGGTGGGCGCTGAGGGTGGGGCTGCCCTCTCCCTCCTGTGCCCCCCCCCCCCGGTTTCAGGTCCAGTGGGCAGGTAGGTCGGAGGGTAGGGGATGGGGTGGCCATCGTTTATAGGGAATCCCTTTATGTTAGCAGTGCTGCGACTATGGTGTGTCCTGGTGTAGAATGCCTCCATCCATCAGTGGGTCAGCGAGATAAGTTTGGTATTGTGCTGGTGTACCGTGCTTCCCGCAACCCAGCTCAATCCTTTCCAGAGATCACGGAGTTCGTCTCGGCTGCCCTGTTGAGGTCCCCCTGCCCTTTGGTGGTTGGGGACTTCAACGTGCATGCCGAGGAGGAACTCTTGGGTGCAGCTCTGGAATTCATGGAATCCATGACCTCCATGAATCTATCTCAGCATGTTGTGTGTCCCACCCATAGAGCTGGCCACACCCTGGACTTGGTGTTTTCCTCCATGTCGTCAGATTCCTGTCTGAGGGTTAGGGGTATTTTGCCTCTGCCCGTGTCATGGTCGGACCACCACTTGCTAAAATTTTCCCTATCAATCGCCCCCCCACCCCGCGGGGAGCATCAGGCCCATATTTGGGCTCGCCCCCAGAGGCTCCTGGACCCTGCGAAGTTCATGGAAGCCTTCGGGGAGCTTTCTGGTGGCCTGGCAGACGATCCGGTCGATGCCTTGGTGGATAGGTGGTATGAGGGGACCACCAGGGCGGTTGACCGGGTCGCCCCGAAGCGCCTCCTGCGTTGCGGAGACCGCTCCTCCCCATGGTATACGGCTGAGCTGCGGTCGATGAAGCAAGAACGCACGAGGCTAGAGGTCATATGGAGGGCCAGTCGGAAGACAGAGAATAGGGCTGCACTTAAGCAGCTGACTGGCTGCTATCTTTGCGCGATCAGGGACGCTAGAACATCTTTTGTCTCCCTGAGAATTGGCGAGGCCTCAAACCACCAGGCAGAGTTGTTTTGGGTGGTTCGAGACCTCTCCAATCCCAGTCAGCTGGGGCCTCCTCCTAGTGATTTCACTAGTGAGCAATATGCAGCCCACTTTAGATCAAAAATAGAGGCCACCCGTTCCGACTTGCCCCCCAGTTGCCCTAGTTCACCCCCTGATGTCCCTGGGGCCTCACCCCTCCGTTCTTCTTCCTTGGATGAGTTTGGGCAGGTGTCTTCAGCGGAGGCCTCCAGAGTTATGGCTTGTTGCCAGCCGGCGGGCACCCCCTTTGACCCTTGCCCGGCTTGGCTAATAAAATCTGCTGAAGGGAACATGCCCAAGTGGGTTTCTGCCATTGCCATGGCCTCTTTCGGGGAGGGTTGTTTCCCCACCCATTTGAAGGAGACCGTGGTGAAACCCACTGTCAAAAAACCTGGCTTGGTGTCGGACAATTTATCTAACTATTGTCCGATTGCCATTGTTCCCTTCCTGGGCAAGGTTGTCGAGAGGGTGGCCGCCGTCAGGCTCCAGTCGTACCTGGAGGAAAATTGTATCCTGGATCCCTTCCAGTCTGGTTTCAGAACCCTTTGCGGGACCGAGACTGCCCTGGTTGCTCTGCAGGATAACCTCCTCAGGGAGGCCAAGAGGGGGTGTTCCTCCCTGCTGGTTCTCCTTGATCTGTCAGCTGCCTTTGATACCGTTGACCACGGTAACCTGTTGGTCTGGCTGGCCGAGGCGGGAATTGGAGGCCAGGCTTTGGCCTGGCTTCGTTCCTTCCCTGGTGGCTGGACTCAGCGGGTTCAGCTGGGTGATGACTTGTCGGCTCCTTGGACCCTCCCATGTGGGGTGCCCCAGGGGTCGGCAATCTCACCCATGCTATTCAATGTTTACATGAGGTTGCTGGCGGAGGTCATCAGGAGATATGGAGTTCGCTGTCATCAGTATATCTCCTATATCTCCTTTTCATCGTCTGCAGATGAGGCAATTTGCTCGCTCGATCTGTGCCTGGAGGCTGTCTTGGAATGGGCCAGAGATAACCGGCTCAAGCTGAATCTGGAGAAGATGGAGGTTCTGTTTTTTGAGGCGCCCTCGTCTGGGTACAATGGGCCCCTCCCTAAGCTGGGGGGTGTTTCCCTCCAGCCTACGGACAGGGCCAGGAATCTGGGCGTGGTCCTGAACTCAGCCCTCTCCCTGGAAGCCCAGGTGATGGCTGTCTCCAGGGCCGCTTTTATCCACCTCCGCAGGATCGCCCAGATCTGCCAGTACCTTGATGAGTCCTCCCTGAGGAGAGTTGTGCAGGCTCTGGTGATATCGAGGATTGACTACTGCAATGCCCTCTATGTGGGGTTGCCCTTGACCCTGGTCCGGAGTGCAGAATGTGGTGGCCTCGCTGATGGTGGGTGCTCGTAGATACGAGCACATCACCCCAGTCCTGGCCCGCTTGTACTGGCTGCCCGTTGTCCTCCGGATTAGGTTCAAGGTCCTGGTTTTGACTTTCAAAGCCCTCCACGGCCTGGGACCTGAGTATCTGGTGGAGCGTATCTCTCAGAGATCAACTGGGGCCAGACCCACGAGACTGGCGCAGGCGCGCTCACTGAGGGTGGCCACACCCAGAGAGGTGCGGAAATTGCATACGCATGACCGCGCCTTCTCTGTGGTGGGCCCCATGCTTTGGAACCATCTCCCCAGTGAGCTGCACCCAACAGAGTCCCTGCCTGCCTTTAAGAAGGCCCTAAAGACCTATCTGTTTAGGGAGGCGTTTGGCGATCTTTCTTACGCTGCTTTTTTTTTGCCTGCTGCCATCTTCGTCTTTTCTAGCCACCTTCTGTGTTTTATTATTGTTTTGCCTGTTGTACTGTTTTTATTGTTTTACTGTTAGCTGCCCAGAGTTCCCTCCCGGGAAGATTGGCACGATATAACCTCCACAAATAAATAATAATAAATAAATAAGCTAGAGTCGCAGAGACAGCAATCCCACCCTAAATCCCACCGGGGACTGCAAGGAGGACAGGAGCTGCCAGAGCTTTTTATGCCCTCTGTGGCTGCCAGACCTGCCCAGTCTGCAACCTGGGCATACTATTGGTTGAAGTTGTCCAAGAATTTACATGATCCCATCACATGGCTTGCCTCCATGTTGTGGCTGGAGTGGCGACATCCATTTTGTCATCCTTAAAGGGAAAAGAAAAATACATCGTGATGGGAGAAGACAAAAACAAACGTTTTAAGGACCCCAACCCCCTGGTAGGTAATAATTTCAAATAATTATCACATTATCGCTGCATTTTTATGGATGTCCAGGGTGTTTTAATACCCAATAAATCAATATTAGGCATCTGGGAGCCATTTTGGGTCGATGTCCCCTAACTCCCCTTAAAGGAAAAAAATACAGCGATCTGAGAAAAGATATAAATGCACATTTTAAGGACCCAACCCCCCGTGGTAGGTATTATCAGACAGTATAAATAATTATCACTGTTTTTTTATGGATGTCCAGGGCGTTTTTTAACATTTAAAACAGCTCATTTCATTGCGCGTCACCATTAATGAAAATGTAACGTAACGAACACAATTTTTGTGGTTCTGTTTGTTTCGTTCCATTTTCATCACAATTTTCGTTTGTCGTTTCGTTACATAACGAAACGAATAACGAATAATGGAAAGCAAAAAATGTTCGTTTCGTGCCCATCTCTAGTCACGAGCAATGATAAGGCTTTCCTGCTTCTCCTTATCCTCAAAAACGTTTGCCATCTAAGCTTTACATTCTTATGCTCTTAAAAGAAAAACAGGATTGTTGTCCTCTGACAAGAAAAAAAAATTAATTGTCTTGGGATAGAAACGTTGCTTGTGTGTGTGTGTGTGTGTTTGCCTTACCCATCCTTCTTTATGGGGATAAGTGGCAAGGGAGAAGATACTTTGGCAAACTGCTTTGTGTGTGCTAAGTTATAGGTGATCCAATGTAAAAGGATCCTTTGGGGGGGAGCCCTAGTACCAGAGAGTGAAAACGACAGAGTTTTCATGGGCAGGGACTCAAGGATGATTCACATTTCCCTTTTCATTGTGACATCAACTGGGGGAAAGCAAATCAAACTCCCCAAACCCATAATATTTTTCATGTGTTTTTGACAATATGGTCATCTCCTTAGAAAACTATGTTATTTGGAAAGTATTTAAGCCTTACCACATTTTCTTCCTCCTAAACCTCCTATAGCAGTGATGGCAAACCTTCAGCACTCTGGATGTTTTGGACCACAACTCCCAGAATTCTGAGCCTAGATTGCCCATGACAAAGGACTGTGGGAGTTGTGGTCCCAAACATCTGGAGTGTCAAAGGTTTACCACTAGAGATGGGCACGACTTAGCGGTATTCCCGTTTCCGTTTCCGTTAGTCGGTTCCGTTACTCTACGGAAACGGTAACGGGAATTACTGCCCCAGACTTCGAGCTCGAACCGACGAACGAACAATTTTGGTCTGATTTGTCGTGCTCGTTACTTGTGTGACGTCACGCGATCGCGCAATGCCAAGCGGCACAGAAAAAAAGTTTTTAAAAGTAAAAAAACCCCGATTCCCGGCCCTAAAAGCAGGCGAAAACTGTCTGAGGGCACCTACCAGGCCAGATGGGTGGTTTTTTTGGGGGGGTGGGGGTTTCCTCGCCCCCCCCTCTCCTTGGCTACTGCTACTGCTGCGCTGCTGGTACCAGGCGGGGGGGATCGTCTCGTCTGCCTTTGCCATGCGGTGTGCGGGCGGGGGGATCCAAAATGGCGGCCGCAATATTTTTTTTAAATCGTGGTCCAAAACCCCA
>JAHTLZ010000122.1:14123816-14171818 GCA_023846285.1 Phrynocephalus versicolor
ATTTTTACAGTAGCAGCAGTGGGTTTGTCTTGCAAAAAAACGTCTCCGTTGATTTTATTTTATTTCATTTCATTTTATTTTTTTACACCTGTGCATTCGCAATGATGGGCTCGCCCATGAGAGTGCAACATGCAAATTTTCCACCAATCGCAAGGCCACTTGGCCAGGTTGACACAGAGACTTCTGGGATGTGCCAATCGGGCATAAACAGCCCACTAATCGTAGCCCGAACCTGAACCCTAAGCCTAAGCCTAACCCATACACCAGTACACTGTCCTTCTAAGTGGGTCAGAGAGGCACCCAGAGGTGCACCCCAATACTCACCCTAACCTCACCCGTCACTAGCCTAACCCTAGCTCTTGTGCACTGCTAACCCATCTTAATCCTAAGCCAGATCTACTTGCATTACACTACATACAAGTATGTGAAACACAGCATGTGCAAAGAGTCTGCCAGTCCGTCACTTGTGGCTCTGGCTGACTCCTGCAGCTGCCTCCAGGAGCTCGCTACCCCCCCCAAACCAGTATAACGATAACGAAAAAAACGAAAAACGAAACGACTAATTTTTTCCGATTTTTCGCGAAAACGGAAACGAAACGACTCGGACCCTAGCCGAAAAAGAAAACGAAAACGAGGTTTTTTTCCTGAGTCGTGCCCATCTCTATTTACCACCACTGTCCTAGAGGAGGGTGATTCAGAGGATAGGAACCATTCCTGAAGAGGCTAATGTATATGATACTACTTGGGGACATTGTATGGTTTATGGAATTGGGAACAAAACTTCCCCTGAACATCTTGGATATAGCTAGGGAGATACATCTGCTTGGGTTTCTGGTCATGAATCATACAGATTTTTTTGCCCACAAAAGAATCTTGAACATGGCTTGGGAACTAATAGGCAGCCCAATGCAGTTCCTTTAGCACAAGTAAAGTGTGTGTCTGTGTTCATGATATTCTCAGTGTGACACAGTGAATAGAGTGATGGACTAGGACTCTGGGGAGCAGGGTTCAAACCCCCACTTGGTCATGAGAATCTGCGGAGGGTGTGGAACAGATAAAACCATTCTTTAAGCACCTCACTTACCTTGAATACCCTATTAGGTTTGCTATAACTCAGGTCCAACTTGACAGCACAGACAGACAGAGAGAGTGTGTGTGCACGCACGCACGCGCACGCACGCACACACACACACACATTCCTCAATCAGTCATGAGGTTTTCAGCAGGAGAATTGTAGTAGCTAAGCCAGACATGGTCAAAGTCAGGCCCGGGGGCCAAATGCGGCCCGTTTTGAAATTCTGAGCAGCCCACAGCTTCTTCTCCCCACCGGCTCAGCCTGTCATGCATCCCCACCAGCTGGCCCTGCCCCATACCGGATGGAGGTGTTAGGTAGCGGTTTTATGGCTTGCCAGCCCTCCCTGCCTCTGTCCACCCACCCAGCCAGCCACCTGCCCAGCCTACTCACCCCCAGCTCTGTTGCAGCAGCATCCTCCCAACCTCCTTGCATATTATTGAGACTTGTCCAAAGCCCAGCCCAGAGGCCAAATACGGCTCAATGGTCGGCCCCCAAATATTTTCACCTCACCAAATCTGGCCCTCCTTGCAAAAAGTTTGGACACCCGTGAGCTAAGCCATCTCTGTCTAGGAACAGGAGAAGTTGGTGCACCAAGTGAAATTGATAATGGGCTTCCAAAAAGCTAAAGACACAGTGATCTAGAGCAGCAAAAACTGAGTTAGGTCAGCTCTAAACAGAATATCTGCTCCTTCAAAATGCCATCAAGAACACATAAAGAAGTCAGTTTTGAGAAGCATCCTTTCACAATCTCTCTGGTTTAATAGGATTGTGTTTCAGTTTCCTGACAACTCCAAGATTGCATCTAATTCTAAACGTCCACTGTCCCTCTTAATTCTGATTGTACACAGAAATATAGTTAACAGCTCACCTCAAAGCTAAAAGTCTACTAGATGTTTGCTGGAGAGTGATACACTGGTTGCAGGAAACAGCCACTGTTTTCCATCAGAAGGCAAGTATCGCTAGGGAAAATAGTTTTGCTGTTTTTATTTTGCTAGTACTCAAATCACAAACCAGCTGCCCTTGACACCAGAATTGATGGCACAAAGTTATCTAACACCCATGCCTCATCGTAAGGGATTTCTTCGCATTTTTATAAATTGTTATTTGTTCTTTATAACATGCCTCCCAGCAGAAGAGTGCATGAACCAGAATGAATGAAAAAAAATGTAACAATCTGAACTCTTGATTTGATCCATCTGAGTTGGTCAAGCGTCCTTTCAAGAGGGCTTTCCACATTGGTGGACTTCCACATCCCCCAAGGGGTCACTAAGGTTAAGCCCCACCTGGAAATGGCATAAGGCTTTGTATTTAGTGCTGAGAAAAGGAGTATGTGAACAGTTTCTTGCTATATACACTCTTTGGGAAAGATTATAATCAAGTTTTGGGTGCTGATGATAGACTCTGTGACAAATGGTGAAATCTGAAAGAAGATAAGAGGACTCCACATTCTGAAGATCAAATTACCTGTTCCGACATCTATCATGGTATACAGAGGAGGCACAAAAGGCTTAGGAAGGAATTTTCATCCTTTGTTAGCAGACAAGCAGCAAGCAGGTAAACTGCTATATTGTTGCTTAAGCGAAGTAAAGGTCCAATCTAACTGCCTTCTTATTGCTGCCAGGGAGCTCCATAGCTTATGAGCTTTCGTGTTCTGTAGGAAATGAAAAAGAATGGAACTGGATTACTTTTCTTGTGCAGGGCGAAGGTCAACTAAAAACAGCTTTCGGGTCGACCTTTCCGCTTCAGATTTCCGAGTGGCCAGCAGCACATCCCAGTTAGCAATGCTTTCCAACAACAAAAAAGGGGGAGGGGGAGAAAAGATGCATCTATGCCCTGAACTGCTTGCTTTAAAAATAGTGTGTTGGTGGGGGGGGGAGGGAGATAGACAGAACTTGAAACCTGTGAAATTCTTTTCCCCCTCCCCTTTAGGAAAAAACATTCTTCATTGCTAGGGACACCAACCAATATGCGTTTTAATGGCCTTACCAGGGTTTTGTCTTCTCAAAGGGTATTCCCTTTTAAGGAGGGGTCCAGCAAAATCATGCCAGTGTCTACATAGCAGAGCATTTGCCGTGTGTCCTGTCTGCTCATTCTCTCTACATGTGGAATGGGAAGAAGAAGAAAGCAGGACCCTGGATGCACCCAACATCAAGTGTGTGAATGCCTCCAATCCACTTATGTGTGTTTGTTTGTTTGTTAATTAGAGCCTCGTGATGCAGTGGTTAAAATGCCTGTACTGCAGGTAAAACTGTCCTCACGACCTGGGGTTCAATCCCAGGTAGCAGGCTCAAGGTTCACTCAGCCTTCCATCCTTCCGAGGTCGGTAAAATGAGTACCCAGCTTGCTGGGGGAGCAATGTGTAGCCTGCACACTGTAATTAACATTTGTAAACTGCCCAGAGACTACTTGTAGTAGTATGGGGCAGTATATAAGCAGAACACTTTGCTTTGCTTTGCTTTGCTAGCCTATTAGCACTATTCTGGCCAGTTTACAAACTGTTAAAACTAAACTGCACAAAGCAATAAAAACTAAATTTCAACACAAATAACAAAAGTATAGTCTGAAACTTAAAATGGGGACAAACCAATTTTTACACTGAACTGATGTCTGCACATTTAATTTGATGTTTGCAACGAGTGTCTGTTGGAAGTGGAGAAATATCCAAACACGTTGCACTAGCAACTGTATGCTTACCGAGGGTGGCAGAGGTAGAGAGCAGTATTATTTAGGGTTCACTGGTGAATTTCCTTTGTCTAGGATCCTCTTGTATGTTTTTTCTTCGTTCTGAGAAGTGGCTTCCTTATCCACCATTTTGATATTTTCAGCTTTTATTCCATTTCTGTTCATCCTCCCCGCCACCATATCTGTGATCAGTCTTGGAGCCAAACTATACATTACTAGAGATGGGCACGAAATGAACAATTTTTCATTTCCGTTTTCATTTTTTTGTTTCATTACGTAATGAAACGACAAACGAATTTTGTCTCTAAAATGAAACTAAACAAACAGAAACGCCGGAAATTTTGTTGTGCATTTCGTTTCCGTTACTGCAATACAAGTGAATTGCTTAAAATCCTAAAAAAAATCACAAAAAATTGAAATAAATGGTAACAAAATGGTAATGAAACAAACAAAAATGAAAACAATTTTTTGCAAAAATTCACGAAAAATGGAAACGAACTGAAACAGACCCTCCAAACGACAAATGACAAACGAAATGCCATTTTTTTAATTCGTGCCCATCTCTATACTTTACATATGAAGCATTATTTTGGCTATGATCATTTAAATGCTCCAGAGCTATAATTCTGACAGATTTTGTAACTGTGCAATCAAACTTGCAAAGCATGCCCATGTTTACCTCCAGAAGACCAATCATAAAAACAGAACAAACTAATTTGCCAATTACTAGAAGGTGTTGTATATTCTTATTTATCTTATTTATTTATTTACATATTTTTTTAGCTGCCTCACTACCAAATGAGCTCTGGACGGCATGCTTGGTGCATGCTTTCTCTTAAGACTTCCTTTGAAGCTGATTCCAAGCAGACAGAATTCATTAAACCCAACTTTGCTCATCTCCTGCTGAACAGGCATAGGTGATTTGTGTAATCAGGATCCTCTCCACAGCAAAGAAATCATGTGGAACTGCTGTGTGCAGTCATAAAAACGTGGGTGTCCTTTCACTTTGAAGAGATTGTAGTTAGAGATGGGCACGACTTAGCGAAATTTTCGTTTCTGTTTCCGTTTTTCATTTCCGTTACGTAACAAAATGAAAAACGAAAAACGGCTCCAAACTGGAACGGAAACGGAAATGAAACGACTAATTTTGAGCCAATTTTCATTTTTCGTTACTGGAAAAGCACTTAATGGAGCTAAATGGGAAGAAACGAAAAAAATTTCGTTTTTGTTTTCATTTGTCGTTTTCGTTACGCAACGAAACGAAAACAAAAAATTTTGAAAATTACCTCACGAAAACGGAAATGAGCCGAAACGGACCCCTAGACGAAAATGAAAACGAAAACGAACAATTTTTCTGAGTCGTGCCATTCTCTAATTGTAGTGGTTGCATACAACCATCAAGAGTAGAGAGCAGAGGAACCTATAGCCCTCCATATGTTTTGGACCACAACTCCCACAGTACTTTATCATTGGCAATATAGGTTTGGAATTCTGGAAGTTGTGATCCAAAACATCCAGAGGGCCAAAGGTTCCTCATCCTCTCTCAGTACGGGACTAGCCCCACTTCTGATGGATAACAACAGTGCTGCCCAAAGGACAGCACTGTTTTCATTTTATGTTCAAAGGAAAAGCACTTTCTCAGAAGGACATTTCACTCAGAAATCCTTGGGCTGGCTGGTTGGTTGGAAAACAGTTTTTAGGGAAAAAAGAATATATGCAAATGATCACAGTTCAGAGAACAGTGAGTGAGGATAAAAGGCCATCTTAATTTAGTACACACACGGCCAACAGCCTAACACCCACATGGCCTTCTAAAAATGATAAAGGGTCATTGGGAAAGATGAAAGACCACCTCCCTGTACACTGTACGTGGAACACTGCATACTCCAACTGACTTGTGGAATCTCAGTCTCCTTTGAGTGAGCCTGAGAATCACATATGTTGGGCATTTTATCATTTGCTGCCTACTCTCTGCATTGATAAACCTGAAGAGAAAAACAGTATATTAGCTAGAAGGGAGATAAAAAACCTTGCAGTGCCACCTGCTCTGTGTACCTCTCTTTTTTATCAGCCCAAACTAGCAGCATCTTGCACTGTACAATGAGAGATAACCAGAGAGTGAGAGATAGCAGGCTTTGTGGTGCTGCAGATTAAACAGGACAGCTGGATAATCAGACAAGGAATGTTAAAAGAGTGAGTGCTGAACTACTCTGGAGTCTTGAGACTTGATGGCAACAATTTTATGTGCTGATGGTGAATAGAAGTGTATGCCTGCGTCTGCTAGCCTTCTTTGCTTAATTGCTTTTAGAGCATTGCTTAGACATAGTACAGTTGGGCTTTTCAAGGGCCTGTCAAGATGACAGGTTATATTTATGTTCTCCCATAAAAGTAGTGGGCCCCATTGTCTGCCTACCACTCAATCCATTTTACCACACATTTTTTTAACATACATATCCCACAGTCACAAATAGAAGGCACAGAGAGATGGGGTGCAGGGTGGAAGTTCTTTTCATATCCCTTATGCCAAATGAACATGAATGAAGTGGAATTTTAAAAAGAAAACTGAATAGAGTTCCCATCTCCTCTAAATTGTGTCTGCCTACGCAAGCCAGAAAGAGAACAAAGCAGAAGAAGGCAAGCTGGAGGGATGATCCAGGCAGTAAACAACCCAACACTAGTGTTGAAGCGCTGATCTGGACCATAAGGTGGTAGAAGCTGTTTCACTGTTCTCCACTTTTGGCTGTTCTAGCAAAAGGAAACACATCCACTCCCGAATTTCATTTTATATTTGAACTTCTTGGGAACCAAGATAATATTTGCTTTGGATATCTGCACTCAGGCACAAAATACAATTTTTCTTTGCAATAAAAAACTTCCTGTATCACTCAGAAATCATTTGAAACATTTTTAAAAATGTAATTGGAGACATGTAGTGGAGGTGATGATCATGGAAATACTTGGGGGTGCGGGTGGAGGAATAGGAGGTGGCCTCCAAGAAGGAAGGAAGGAAGGCAGGCAGGCAGGCAGGAAGGAAGGAAGAGAAGCTTGAAGGAGTAAGCTGCACATAGTCCAGGGGGAGAGGGAGAGGGACAAGATGAAGGCTTTGAGGGCAATGGCATGGTCCAATACTGTGGGATTTGCTCCATTTGTAAAATGGGTGAATTCTAAAGTATTGTTTAATTTCTGCATGATGTACAAAGCTGATGCAAATCAGTCTAGCATTTTTAACTGCCAAAGTAGCTTCACCAGCACCACGCAACTACCTCTAGGCTGTTTCAAGTGGGAAGAATTTGATTAGGGAGGAGGCATGTCAGTAGCACCAGTGCTCATCTCTCTCCATAAAGCCTCTGCTCCCCCAATCCATTTTCTCTTTTAAAAAAAAAGCTTCCCATTCAAGTGGATGTGATGTGATGGACGGGCGGGGGGTACATGCAAAAGCAAGGCACTGTAAGTATAGTTTGTTGTAAAGCTGCTTTCTCATCTAAAACTTATCAGACTTACTATTAGATATAGGCATTTCATGCTTCATACATATTTGAATAAAGCATGTCCACAGCATCATAGGTGATGTGAGAGGTCTTCCCCCACACACACCCTGCCAAGCCAGTTCAGTCCACCTGCCAGGCTCTGCATGGCACCGGGGTCCTTCTTCAGGGCTGTTGCTCCCATCCAGGCAGGAGCCCTGGCAGTCCTTCCCCACTTCTCTGGGCAGCCAACCACTCATTGGCTGCACAGGGAACTCTGCATCCTGCCTCCTCTCCGGAGTAATCGGCTGCCTGCAGAGGTGGTGATGGTGCTTCCTATGAGTTTGCTACAAATATTTATGAGTCACAATGCACCCATCTCTAGTTATTACATTTCTGGGGGGAAACATTTCTCTAGAAAAATTCTGTGGATGAGGTAGTATTTCATAGCTTTAGAATCAAACATCAAAAGTCTGAACACTAATTTGGCGAAATATATCATTATTCACAACTCAGAATGATTCTATTTGGGATTACCCCCTTCCCATCATCTCTTCCCTTACTTTCATGTAACACAAGCAGGAATTCCTGTGGTGACATATGAAACGAGAAGGGATGGGCAAGAAACGGAAAAATTACAGTTTGTTTTGTTTCATTTCGTGCCCACTCGTTTCATTTTGTTTCGTTTCTTATGAATTTGTTTTAAAAAAATAATACGAAACAAAATGAAATGAAATGAAACGGCTCCCCTGGGTCCTAGTGCCCAGGAGCCATTTTTAAAGGGCTCCTGCT
The DNA here is from genome assembly GCA_023846285.1 of Phrynocephalus versicolor. NCBI lineage: Eukaryota > Metazoa > Chordata > Lepidosauria > Squamata > Agamidae > Phrynocephalus > Phrynocephalus versicolor. Next base: position 14,131,830 of record JAHTLZ010000122.1, read on the forward strand.
GAGCTGTTATCAGCTGGACCTCTTTAAAACTGGCCCAGTCAGCACCAAGGGATCCCCCTGGTGTAAACTTTGCCCGTTTTAAAGGGGTCCAGCCCATGACAGCTTGGAAGGAGCCCTCTGGAAATGCTTAGGTGGGCAGTTCCAAGCAATCACACTGCCCACCCTACCATTTTCAGAGGGCTCCTGCCGAGCTGTCAGTGGCTGCTGGACCCCTTTAAAACTGGCCCAGTAGGCACCCTGGTACCGACTGGGCCAGTTTTAAAGGAGTCCAGCCATTGACAACTTGGCAGGAGCCCTCTAAAAAAGGTCTCTGGCACCAAATCTCCTGCCTCTAAGACCCAGGGAAGTCACCCCCATCTAGCTGAAAGGAGGCCGGAAGCCAGGCTGAGAGGAGGTGGGGAGTGCCTGAGTGGTGGCAGTGACCCATCCCATCCTCTTCCCTCTCCTGGGCTCCAGCAACAGAGCCCACCCTGCAGGTAAGGGACCCCTTTTACAGATGGAATGAAATGGTTCATTTCAATGGGGGAAAATGACTGTTTCATTTCATCTGTAATAAAATGCCGCTTCCTTGTTTTGTTTCATTTCATTATGTTATGTAATTTCGTTTTTCATTTTCTGCCCATCCCTAGAAACTAGTTCAAACTATCTTATGTCACCACCAGAGATCAGTAGTTCCTCCATGTGTTACTTGAAAGTTAGGGAAGTGAAACTTTTTTCAGAAATGTACTGGTCTGAAACTTGAGTGGGGAGGAACCCTAGAGAGGATACTTGGCTGAATGCCACAGTGGTTCTACTGCCTTGTCTAAAAACAGTGTCTGGTACATCTGCAGTGGCACATACCTCTTCTCTGGGTCCTCCTGAACCATATCACAGGACACTTGCAACTTTTTTTTTCTCCGCTGGCATCCAGCCAACATATCCACCATCCCTACCTGTGGCTCTTTCCTAACTGCAGATATAAGAATCCTACACCATCCGGGGAATTTCTGAGACAATTCAGTTAAGGGTTCGGCTGCTTCACCCCAAATCTTGGGCAAAGCTTCATTGCACTGCCGACTCTCAGCTGTACCGCTCTGGGCTGCAAACCACTGAGGGATCACCAAAGGTGGGAGGGAGGGAGGGGCTGGAATGCAACTTGCATAACAACTAGCATCAAGCAACAGCCCCTGTTTGGGATTTCAGATGTAATGCAAGCTCTGAATCAGATTGCTTCAAAGATGAATTGATCCAATTGAACTCCCCAGTGTAGCCACACCCTTAGTCTGTCTATCTGCAAATTAGCCACACCAGCATACATTGGTTCACATCACGAGCTTGTAACCATTGATGCTCTGCTCCAACAATAAAATAGAAGGAATGTTGAGATAATAATGAAATAGATTTGCTGTTTTCCCCAAACAGAATAGGGCCACAGGGAAATTGGCATCATAAAGACATGCAAAATAATCATTAGTCAAGCTGCTACTAGCAAAGCTTTAACACAGGCACAGTGGAATCAAGGCACATGGAAGTACAAGGTGAAGGTAGAGATCTAAAGGTACAGCTAAGGTCATGTGAAATGGCTAAAGACAAGATTTCTTCTTTTGCCAAGGCTTGGAACTAGAGTCTACTGCAGCAGTACTTTCCATAACTTTCCATAACAGGTAGTGCCACAGAAGGGCAAAATTGTAACCATGGAATGTAAAGCACAAGTCATTTATCTAAACAGGGAGTCTGGACTGAACAGCAACAATGTAGCAACACAAAGCATAATGATGATGTTCCTAAGTGTGCGCCAGGAACATAGGACATCTGTCTTCTTAGATAAATTGCAGTACAATCCCATCATGACTCACTATTAGTTCTACTGCCAAAGACTAATGGGTGATGCAGCCTGGCAGCTTCAGGAGAGGAGCAAAGCTGCTTACCCTGGACTTAACACTTCATTAGGTTGTTGGCTAGGGATGGAGATTTGTTTTAAAAAAAATGGTGAATCGTCATGATTTGTGATTTGTCGGGGATGACAAATTGACACTCTGACAAATTTTCAGTGACGAATTGACAAATCAATGAATTGATAAATCTTCCCTTTAAAATTCTACAAAAACATTCCCTGACATTTAGAGGTCCCAAATCTGCAGGAATGTGTCTGTGAAGATTCTCAGTCATCCAGGTGAGTTTATCTGGAAGTTGAGTCATGTCAACTGGAATTCTTTTTCTTGAAAGAATGAAACATTTCGCTGCTCATCCAAACAGCTTCGTCAGTCTGAGGAAAGCTAATTGCGAGTCTTCCATTTTATAGTTCATTTTGTCCTCATGTCATCCTGGTCTGAAATAGGCTCATAAAATGAACAATGGCCTGAATAGGTAGACAGTGGTCTCAATAGGCCTTTAGCATGAACACCCTAACCCTAACCCTAACCCGTAAAGTATGGGTCGTTAGCTATGGCCTTGGTGGTGGAGGTGAGAAATGTTTTTGATTGAGAAATGAGTTCATGAAGGAAAGTGTGGGTATTTTGGTCTTGATTTATCAGTCCCACATAGGATTCAAACTGCAAGACCTAGGGCCAAGGACTCTGGACATGCTTGGCATATTATATTATGTTTTATATATTTGAATAAATGGTGATCAAGTGGTACATTCTGTTATATGTGGCAAAACCACTGTCGTAAAAACCCTTTCTCCTTTCATAGTTGTAGATATGTCAGCCTCTCATGCAGCTAATTTGCTTGGTTAAAGAACACACTCTATGTAATTTGGTGGTTGGTGAGGTATATGTGTGTATAAGAGAGAGAGAGGAAAATGATAGTATTCCTCAACATCAGTCTTAACAGGTTCTTTTCTAATGAAGCCATGAAGATGTCTGCACGAAGTTATTTTACCCAAAAGTCTGAAGGTGTGCCAAATGTTAGAGACCGGGGGAAGGATATATATGGTATTCAGCATTTATATTATTATTATGTGCCCCTGCTTCAAGGGTTTCTTCCAAGATGTGTTCCCAGTTTTTTAATCTGCCAATAACACCCTGTATAAATGGACTTTATATTTAGTCTCTAGATAGAAGTTAAGTTCATTTCAGTTCTCTCTCCTGCATCGTAAACATCCCCCTGTATTATAGCTCAGCACTTACAGATAGCTGACAAAAGATTGGTCACTCTCTTCCCAACAATCTAACTTCTATAAACAGGAACAGCATAAGTGTGACTCTATCCAATCTGCCCTCTGGTTTTTAAACACTTCTCTAAACCCAGTCAGCAATGACATTTTGCCACTAGTTTTGCAAGCTTACCATTATGACCAAGTGTAGAAGTTCAATCCAGTTTCTCCTGGTTGATTCCAAAGGTGCCTTTCCAGTATTTTCTAGTCACCAAGGGCTAGGATTATGCCACAAACTGTAATACTGTGCAAGAAAAAGGATGCTAAATCTGAAGTTCCTATGTGGTCCACTCAATGGTCCCACGAAATGTTCCTCTCCTCCCAGCTTCATTGGCCTATCTCTCTTACCTGTGAGAGACAAGTTGGAGATGGCTTCTGAGACCTCTGTCCCTTCCTCAAAGGATTTTAACCTTTGGAGTGGGTACTTTGGATCCCAGTTTGGAAAACAAGAGCATGCTGACAAAGAGTGTTCATGCCGCTATTCTTCTCACATATCATAAATGGACACAGACTATTAGCAGGCAACCCTAGCCTAGGCCATTCAACAAATGCCACCCAACCATTCATATCTGTCAAAGGAAAGAGAAGTATGAAAAGGTATCTCTATGTGTATGCGAATATGAAGTAACTCAGATTTATACCCTGCCTAGATCGCCAGATGGTTGGGATATAAATGAATGAATGAATGAATGAATGAATGAATAACAGGAAGTTGATTCAGCTCGAATCCAGTTCATTTTTCCATGTTTCCTCGAAACAGGAATAGGTACCAGCTCCTGCAGCAGCAACACGAGACCCTTCTTTCTTTCTTTTTTTATTAAAGAGTTTTATTGATTTTAGTGGGGAGAGGAAGGGGAAAGGAGGGGAAAGGGGAAAGGGGGTACAGTATAAAAAGTTACATTGAATACATCAAGCCAAAAGATAGCAATTATACATACCAGGATATCACAAAATATTATCAAAGTGTTAGTAGGTTAACTACTTCTTGCCATCTTCTTTTGGAGATCTTTTCATATTCTCCCTTCAGGAATCCAGAAAGCCTGTTGATTTCGATACATTCTCTTATTTTGTCATGAAGATTTCTCTCAGTAGGCGCTTCAGGTTGTTTCCAAAATTTCGCATATAATATCCTTGCCTCAACTATTACATGATGGATTACATATTTTTGATCAAAAGAAATATTTATATCTATTATATTCAATAAGAAAAGTTCTGGTCGAAGCTCTAACTTAATCTTCAAAGATCTCGAGTCTCTATAAATAGTTTTACCATTCTCCAATATGTGTTTGCCTCTTTACAAGTCCACCACATGTGGTAGAAAGTACCACTATTGCGTTTACATTTCCAACATCTAGGTGAGCAATTGTACATCTTGGATAAGCGGTGAGGTGAAAAATGCCATCTATAAAACATCTTATAAAAATTTTCCTTAAAGGCTATCGACTTAAAAAGATTTACTGTGTTCCACAAGGAGTCCCATTTACTTAAGTGAATAGAATAGCCAAAGTTTTCTGCCCATCTTATCATAGTATCTTTTACCAATGTATCAATCAATTTCTCATTTAACAAAATACTATAGAATTTACTAAGGAGCTTTGTATCACCAGAGGATAATATTTTGTCAAGTGAAGTATCGTTAGTCATAAAACCACCCTCTTTAATGAGATTTTTGAAATGTGAATATATTTGTTGGTAATTCCACCAATCTATTTTCCAACCTTCAGATACTAATTGAGTAAGTGGCTTCAAGGAGCAATCAGCATTCAAAAGTTGTCTATAGGTTAAAGATTTAAGGGTTGCACTTTGTGGGAACCAGTTATCGCTCCTAATGGAGATAGCCACATTGGAGTTTTGACATAAAACTAATTTTTATAGATAACTATATTTTAATTAACGCATTCCTTATCCAATGTTTTTTGAAGAGAGTAGGTATGTTACCCTTAAGCCATAAGTAATGGTGCCAACCCTTGTCCAGATCATAACCTTTGAGTTGTAATATTCTGTTGTTTGTCATTAAAATCCAGTCTTTGACCCAAGTCATAGCTGCTGCTTTATAATACAATATTAAGTTGGGTAGGGTGAAACCACCAACTTTAGTTCTATCTTGTAAATACACATTTCTAATCCTTGCTTTCTTCTTTTGCCATATAAACACCCGTATACTTTTTTCCAAGTCAGAAATAATCTTAAAATTAGGTAATATAGGTAAGCATTGAAATAGAAAAAGCAATTTGGCTAGGACAGTCATTTTAATCACAGCAATTCTACCCATAAGTGAAAGCTGAAGTCTTGACCAGATTTCCAAATCTGCTTTAATTGCTTTTATCACACTAACATAGTTATCTTCAAGAAGTGTGTTACACCAATTGGATATAGTGATGCCTAAGTATTTTGCCTTGTTTACATGTTGAAAACTCAACAGGTTAACCAACTTCACAGTCATAGATGGGGTCATATTTTTGGTTAACATCAATGTTTTTTCTCTATTAACCTTTAATCCTGAGATTTTAAAGTAGGCATCTAAAGTCTTTAATATCTCTGAAAGAGAAAGCTGTGGATCTTCCAAAATAATCAGCAGATCATCTGCAAAGGCTTGCACCTTATAGACTTCTCCTTTAATATACAGACCCTGAATTCCTTGGAGTAGTATTTCTAAGGATAAAATAAACAACAGGGGGGAGAGCGGGCACCCTTGCCTAGTGCCTTTATGTATCATAACTGTATCTGTAAGATAGCCATTTACTACAATTCTAGCATTTTGTGTGGAATAAATTTGTTCTATAGCTCTTAGCATTCTATGACCACACTGTAAATAGTCTAGGAGAGCTGTTAGTAATGACCAGGAGACATTGTCAAAGGCATTCTCAGCATCAATAAATGTAAGGGCAACTTGCTTCTCAGGGTGGCATTCATAGTATTCCAACACATCCAGAAGAATTCTGATGTTGGACTGGAGATGTCTCTTTCGGAGAAAGCCATTTTGATCATGGCATATCAGGGAGGATAGGATCTTCCGCCATCTATTTGCCAAAATAGTTGCAAAAATTTTGTAATCCACATTTAGTAAGGCAATTGGCCTGTAGTTTTGAATCTGGTCTCTGGATTTCCCTTCTTTGGGGATCAAAGTTATATGTGATGATCTCCATGAGTCTGGAACATCTTCACCTTCCAAAATAGATGTAAACAAATTTTTCATATTTCCAGAGACCACTTCAGAGGAGTTCTTGTAAAATTGAGCTGGCAATGAATTGGGACTGGGGGCCTCATGTGTTTTTTGGTGGTTTATAGCCTCTGTTATTTCCATCATAGAAATAGGAGTGTTCGTCATAGCTCTCTGTTCTTCAGTGAGTTTTGGAAAGTTGGCTTGTTCTAGATACTGGAATATGGTATCTTTGTTGATTTCTTCTGGCTGGAACAGATTCTGATAGTACGCCTCTATAATTTTTTGAATTTGGGACTGGTCAGTCTGATTTTTCCCAGTTTTGTCTTTGAGTGTTGGAATAAGTTTTTGAGAATGTGTCTTTTTTTAATTTATAAGCTAGCCACCTGCCTGGTTTGTTTGCGTTTTTGACAAAATTCAGTTTTGCTATTTTGATCTTGTGGGCTATATCTGCTGTTAGAATCAAATTGAGTTCATGCCTGCACCCATATTTTACTTCATAGGTCACCAATAGGGATGGGCAGCAAACGAATAATCAAATGCTATTTTGTCATTTTGTTAGCTAATGAGACAAAACAAAATGCTTTTTTGTTTTAAACAAGCGAATTCATTTAGCTGTAAAATGGCTCCCCTGGGTCCTATGGACACCAAATTTGGTGTGAACTTTCCTCTCCACATTTGGAGAGATTTGGGGTTCAGGGGGCGAGTTATTTAACTTCAAATTGGGTGCTCTACAGAAAAACATTTCTGATTGTAATGTTATGCACTTGAAAATAGTGATCCCAGGCAGCCAGCAGCATGCAAATTACAGTGGAGCTTCCTCAAGCTCTTTCCTTTAAGAGCCCCAATATGAAGATGTTTGGAGGATAGGGGGCCAAGTTATTCAACTCCAAAGGAGGTGCCCATAGGAATCCATTTTAAAGTGCTGGGTTTTGGGGGGAGTGCATGTGGTTTCTAACTGCCTGCGGGGTTGGGGTATATAAGAGGGTGGCTGGTTTCATTTTCTTTGTAATCTGTGGGAGTGAGGCGAGTTACAGTCAGCTCTGACAATTCTCCTAGCTTACTATCTTACAGTTGGACTAGCTTCACTTCTTCTGTCCCTGTGTGCTCAAAGCTGCTTTGTGTGTTCTGTGAGTGGAAAAAGAGAGAGAAGGCACAACAGCATAGCTTCTGTTTGGGAGGGTTTTATTTAGGAGTAGGGTTCTAGGGGAGGCATTTGGGCAGGGTTTTTTAATTCTTTCCCTCCCCCTCCTACCCCCTTAAAACTACATTCCTTCCCACCCACCCACATTGTTATTCTCACCACCAACCAGTACCAGTTCCCCAATTCTCAACTGGCACATTACAAATGTGCCTAGCCATCCCTCTTAATCCTGGTCCCATTTTAAAAAAAACCAACAAAATACAACCAGAGTCCTCTTATTCCATTATTCCTAGCTGGAGTATTCCGTCAAACTCCTGCCTTCCTCCCAGGCCTGCTAGCCTGCCTAAATATTATGGGTCTGAAAGAACCATTTATTTCTAAGACCTACCTTGGTCTTCTTGATGATGCCAGGGAGATCCACACTCTTCCTTCATACCTGAAGGTTTGAAATGGCCCATAATGTTTGTATGATCTGCCCTGGACATAGAGGTGTCTTTTATAACTTGAACATTCAAGGGAGTTCCACTCACACACTCTCTTCATACCTGAGGGTCATATGGCCCAAGCCCAGTTTAATACTTGCCTGCCTGTCTGCCTCGTTGGTGGAGTGCAATTCTGATACAGCCCAATGTGCCTTGGTGGGCTTAAAAGGAAAAGCTTGAGGAAACTCCACTGTAATTTCCATGCTGCTAGATGCCTTGGATCAGTATTTTCAAAATTTATCAAATTGCAACAAATGATTTCTTTCCTGGGGCACCCCTTTTGAGTTGTATAACTTGCCCCCTGTACCCCAAACCTCTCCAAAGTGGGATTGCTTCAAGGGGAGAGCTTGAGGAAGCTCCACTGTAATTACCACACTGCTAGCTATCACTATTTTCAAGTGTATAACATTGCAATGAGAAATGTTTTTTTTCAGGGGCACCCATTTTGAAGTTAAATAACTCAGCCTCCTGAACCCCAAATCTCTCCAAATTTGGAGGGGTTAAAGGGAAGCACTCAAGGAAGGTTCATATCAACTTTGGTTACTCTAGGACCCAGGGGACCCATATTATAGAGTAACAAAACAGTTTGTTACTGTATCAATTTGTACAAAATGTTTTTTGAATGAAATGAAACGAAATGAAATGAAACACAATTTTTCCATTTTGAGCCCATCCCTAGTCACAAGCTATCTACATGTAGGTTCAATCTATATATGGAAAAGCCTGGTTCAAGGCAGCCTTGTTAAGGATTCATAGCACAGAATGCTACAGACTTCCTAATGCATGAACTACACTACATCTGTGATGATGAGTACTTCCTACTCAGGGCTCATTAATTACACTGAATAATCAGAGCCCAAATCCATTATCCAAAGTACCTGATTGAAGTGTCTATCCTGTCTTGTTTATAAAAGATTTTACTGTGTGTGTTCAACATGAAAAGCTTAAGTCGTGTACTTATTAGGCTGCCAAATATTTTTTCTCACAGCAGGAAAAACATAAACTCTCAACTAGTAAAGAGTTAGTGAATCAAACAAGGTAAACAAAGGCACTTGTGAATAGTAATAGAGTGGAGCTATTTCAGCATATAAACTCATTGGTCCTATTTAAAATCATAAAAATTATATTGGTTTTTTGTTGTTTCATAATATTTTTGTTTCATAATTTCCACAGAGCATATTTAATATTTTCCCTCATTTGATTAGTAAGTCATCTTGGGTACCTTTGAGGAGAAAGGCAGGATAGAAATATTTTAAATAAATAAATAATAAGTAAATTCTTGAAGCTTGAATCTCCTTAATGCACTTGGAATGAATTCTGCCCACTTTCCACGTACTTCTATCAAGGTTACTTATAGGACTGTGGTTAATTTAATAGCTCACTAAATTGTGGTCCTGAGTCCAGTCTCAGACAAATATACAGTAGTTTTTCATCTTCAGTACTGCAGAAGCCAATGACAGTAACTATGAGATTCACAGCACAAGAGCTAAATCCCTGTGGAGAAGCTTCCATCAAAGTTCTCTGCATTGTGCCTTGTAATTATATGGGAATTGCATCCATTAAAAAAGAGAAGGAATATACAAAAAGGTTCCTGAAGACTCAAAGAACTAAAATTGTGCTTTATTTAGAAAGTAAAATATAAATGTCCAATTCTTGATGCACACATGAAAAATAAAATCAAAAATATAATATTTGATAGATAATGTAACCGTCTCATTTCAGCGGGAGTGGCTACTAACAGACTGACACTTGAAGGTTAGCTCTGAGGTTAAAAGGCTCTGTTCTGCTCCTATCCTTGTGCAAACACAAACACACAACTTAAGGTGCAAATGTGGGCAGCCAAGACTTCTAAAACAGGGAATGTGGAATAAATTCAAAAGTAGACAAGATGAAAAACTGCCACATTGATAAGACATGTGTGCATTTTTCCTGAAACAGGTTGGTTAAATTGTGACCATTTTTATTTATGTGAAAGGATTACAAATCTGGCTAGGTCTGTCCCCAAAACTCATCCTCAGACCACCTTTTCCACATTCGCAAACTAGTGTCTTTTATTTGTAAATTGAAAAACACATGGGCTATTGTAGCTCCTGACCTCTTCCCTCAGCAAGAAGGCTTACAGAGCAATGCAGCCGGAGCAGCGTGGATTTATTGTATGTTACCTTTATCTGTTTATTTAAAACATTTGTCCTCCTGCTTTCCGGCAATCAAACATTTGATAGAATCACTTAGAGCAGCAAACCAAAACACAATTAAATACAGCAGTAAATCAGTGAGGGATTTCTTCAGACTAGCTTATCAGATGTGGAAAGACCCAAGATTAGAGATGGGCACAAAATGAAAAACAACAAGCTGTTTGTTGTTTCATACTGTTACAAAATGGCAAACCACACGTTGTTACAAAATGAAACAAGCTGCTTTTTTCTGTTTCAGAAACTGAACCGGGGAGCCAACAGATTGCAGCTGGAGTAAAGATTTTTGAATTTCCCTGCTCTGCTCTCTGGTTCTTGCCACCACCGCCCAGCTGGTTTTGACAGCTGTCAATAAACACCAGCTGGGTGGCAGTGGTGGGGGAGAGAACTGGAGAGTGGAGCAGGGTTTTGAATTTGGCACGGCCTGCTCCGCTCTCCCATTGTTGCCACTGGCACCCAACTGTTTCTTTGTATAGGTTGGGCTGTGGGTAGGGGGAGCCCCCCCTCCCCACAGCTCAAACTGTCAAAAAAATCAAGCTGGGTGGTGGCAGCTTCTGAATCATTTCATTTCATTTCATTTCCTTACAATAATTCTATTTAAAATATTGTTAATTACAATATGAAACAAAACACAATGAGCAATGAAACGAAATGACACAAAACACTGTTTTTCCATTTCATGCCCATCTCTGCATGAGATTAAAGAGAAGGGGAAAGGGTGTCAAAGTGACATTTCAGGGAGCTTATTTCATGGTCAGACCTCTGAAGCACCCAAAGAAAGTATCCCATAACCATTTGAATCAGTGGGTAGATTGACACTTCAGACAGTAGCCTTTGGCATGTTCACCTAGCAGAATAAGGTAACCCATCAAAAACTTGTCTCCACTCTAAAGGCATCTTTTTAAAATGTTATAAGCCAAGTTAAGGCACAAATAGCAATGGGATAGTAGGTTTCAAGGAACTGGTAGAGCTCTGTGGGTAGGATCACTTGGCTGCAAATTCAGAGGTCAGGGATTCAAATGTCTTCTGCACTTCCTGAGAGAGAAATTAGCCAAGGTGACCTAGAGTTTTTGTGGCTTTCAAAGTTACCCACTGTGTCATCAACATGACCTTGGAGAACTTGTACAGCCTAAAAGCACCACTGGATGAGGCAACTTGTGAACTCTCTGAGTACCTTATACCTAGAAAACTCTGAGAAGATCGCTGTAAATCAGGATTGACTTGACGACGCACATTTCTAGGATGTTTCAAACATCCAAAGGACTCTGAATTGTTGAATCTTTCAAATAGCCCAACACCAGCTTCATATCTGAGGGTTGGGAAAGAAACACTTTGCAATTCTTCATGAAAATACCCATGGGTTGGAGCACATCTGTAATCTGTAATCTGCACATGTGCACATGTGCAGAAATAAAAATGCATTTTAGAGGGGGGAAATAGCTACAGAATGTATAGTTTATATATATATATATATTGGACACCTGAACTTTTCCCTACAGAACTTTATAGTTCTCTGGCGGTGGGCAGATGGCTGTGTCCATCACAGCTGGTATTTATCTCCAAAAAGAATTAATTCCAGTATGAAACCAACCATTTCCAATAATAACAAAATTCATCTGGGTATCAAAGTATAGGTCTTTTCAGTGTTGCAATAATTCCAGGCATCAGTTTTATTCTACAAGCTTTATTTGTCCTCATTGCTTCTATGTACAACATGCACAAATTCTCTATTATGATTTGTGTAGATTTTCAGTCATCCAGGTTATCTGGAATTTGAGTCCTAGCAACTAGACTTCTTTTCTTGTAAAATCAAAACATTTTGCTACTCATCAAATTAGCTTTGTCAGTCTGAGGGAAGTTGGTGTGAGGCTTTCAATGTACAGGAAATGTACATTGTAAAGGAGGAAAGGCTAAAACATTTGGGGCTCTTTAGTCTGGAAAAAAGGTGCCTGAGGGGGGATATGATTGAGAGGTACAAAATAATGCAGAGCATGAGTCAAGTGGATAGAGGAAAGCTCTTCTCCCTCTCACAAAATACCAGAACTAGGGGACATATACTCAAATTGTGGGCTGGGAGAGTAAGAACAGACAAAAGAAAATATTTTTTCACCCAGCGCGTTGTTAGTCTGTGGAACTCCCTGCCACAGGATGTGGTGATGGCATCTGGCCTGGATGCCTTCAAAAGGGGATTGGACAGATTCCTGGAGGAAAAGTCCATCACAGGTTACAAACCATGATGGAGAAACCAGGGTACTTCAAGGGCCAGATGCAGGGGAGTGGTATCAGGAGACAGATATCTAGTCTCATGTGCTCCCAAACGCATCTGGTGGGGCCACTGTGAGATACAGGAAGCTGGACTAGATGGGCCTTTGGCCTGATCCAGCATGGCTCTTCTTATGTTCTTATGTTCTTGTGTTCTTATGTTCTCATGCGCTCCCAGACGCATCTGGAGGGGGGGGCATTGTGAGATACAGGAAGCTGGACTAGATGGGCCGTTGGCTTGATCCAGCATGGCTCTTCTTATGTTCTTATGTTAATGTATAGTCCATCACCACTCTGATCTTAAGGAGACTCATGGCGCAGTGGTTAAATGCATGTATTGCAGCTAAAACTGTGCTCATGACCTGGGGTTCAATCCCAGGTAGCTGGGTCATGGTTGATGCAGCCTTCCATCCTTCTGAGGTCAGTAAAATGAGTACCCGTCTTCTGGGGGGGGGATGTGTAGCCTGCATAATTAAATTGTAAACCACCCAGAGAATGCTGGAAGCTCTATGTGGTGATATATAAGCAGAACACTTTGCTTTTGCTTTTGAATAGGCTTGTTAGATGAACAGTGGCCTGAATGGGGTGGGGGACTTGGGCACAATCTGCCTCCCACTTATGCTGCCCTTTCATTGACCCCCAGACAAACCAGATGCACTTCACACCTCCACCTGGAAGGCCACAGCTAACAACCCATACTTAATGGGTGTTGGAAAGGGTTGCATAGGTATGACTTTCACACAGACCAGGCCATTGTACATTTAACAAGCCTTTTCAGGTCATCCACCTAACAAGCCTATTGAGGCCACTGTTTTCACCTAACGAGCCTATCCATCACAACTACCCACCTTGGCCCACTGAGATATAAATAAATACAGTAATGAGATCCAGACAAAAAATAGCCTAAAATATAAAATATAAAATATAAAATAAACCTAGAAGCAAGGGCTAATCAAATCTTGACTGTTTAATGAATGAAAAATGCATGTGCATATATTTGAATGCAATATACCTATAATATGTCCTTTGAAGAGGGAAATTCTATAAAAATACTCTCAGATTTCCATCCATGAAGCAAAAGCAAGTCTTGCAGTCTGATACAGAAGTGAGATACTTGATGATGTGTTCCACAATGCTTACTCACAAGGCAAGATTACAGGGACTTCTTCTGATACCAGAGGTACAAAATGGATAATTTGAACCAAAATCGCAACAGCAATGATATGTTGTTTCATTCCAACTGCAGACAACAGGTTATAGGGTTTGAATTTGATGGCCTTATAGATTCCTGCCAACATTATTCTAATCCAAACCCAAACTGATGCCCTCCCAATGTTTTGACCCCAGTTGCCCTGTAAGCATTGCTGATGTGGAGCAATCATGGGTATTAAGGTTCAAATGATCTGAATAGAGATGGGCACGACTCAGAAAAAATTTTTCGTTTTCGTTTTCGTTTTCGGCTAGGGTCCGTTTCGTTTCGTTTCCGTTTTCGTGAGCTAATTTCAAAATTTTTTGTTTTCGTTTTGTTACGTAACGAAAACAAAAAAATGAAAACGAAAATGAATTTTTTTCGTTTCTCCCCATTTAGCTCCATTATGTGTTTTTTCAGTAACGAAAAACGAAAATTGGCTCGAAATTAGTCGTTTCGTTTCCGTTTTCGGTCCATTTTTGAACCGTTTTTCGTTTTTGTTTTGTTACGTAACGAAAACGAAAAAACGAAAACGAAAATGAAAATACCGCTAAGTCGTGCCCATCTCTAGATCTGAATGATGTCAGGGAGGCCTGAGTTAAAGGGATAGTCAAGAGCAGCAAGAAATTCCAGAAGCTCAGTGCCGAAGCTGACTTAGATATTTTTAAAAACACATTAACAAAGTATGTCTAATGCTTTTCTTGTTGGCTTCTATAATAGTGATAAGGTTCTCAGTGCATAGTTATTCTTGCAGAGTAATGACTGACTTAGATTAATGGACTGAGGTACAACCCAGAGTCATCAACAACTTCCAACTAGCCATCAATTGTGGCGAAGTACACACTGCACCAATCATTATTGCTGTATTTAGTTTTCCGTAATTTTAGCATAGCTTTAAAAGCCCATCTGCAGCCACCACACACTCCCAATGTTATTAGCCTGCAAAGTTTCTACTGCCAAGAAAGGTTCACTGGTTGCCATCTACTGATCAACTCTAAATACTGAATATGCTTTATTAAAAGTGGGTTATTAAGCCACTCAGTAGTGCTAACCATTCAAATAATTTATATGAGTTTGCTTTCAACAGCCCCAACCAAGTAATACATTGTTTCATTAGGAGACTTTCTGACTAACCAGTGCATGACTCTAAATAGCTTATATATTTCATACAATTTTTCCAGCCTTTGAGCATCTTTAAACATAAGCTTCAGCCAATGTTTTTTTCTTCCTCTTCCAAGACCACTCAAATGTAGTCTTTCTTCCCTAGTAATTTCCTGCCACCTTTCCTCTAGGCACACTCCTTCTTTACTTATTCATCTATCTATTAATCTGAGTTGAATCATGCCAACTGGACTTCTTTTTCTTGAGAGATAGAAACATTTTGCTGCTCATCCAAACAGCTTCATCAGTCTGGCTGATGAAGGTGTTTGGATGAGCAGCGAAACGTTTCTATCTCTCAAGAAAATGAAGTCCAGTTGCCATGACTCAACTTCCATATAAACTCACCTGGATGACTGAGAATCTTCACAGACATCTATCATTAAGCTCCCAAATGACTGGGAACTTTTCAAGCTTACATTTCTTCAAGTGCAGAATACCCCTAGTAAATGAATGAAGAGGGAGAAAAATACAGAGGAACAATATAAACAGGGGGCTTTCCCCGGACCTTACATATAAAACAGAATAAAACATTCAGTTTCTTCTAAACAAAATAATAATTCAGAATTTCCTACGTAGTTCCATATAAGTCTGAAAAATTCAATAGTGCTTATCCAATAGTGTGTACCCATAAATAGGTTCAGGAATTTAGTGTTATATTAAGATTGCAATCCTATGCCCATGGGGTGTCATTGCAAAAGCCAATCCTGAATCAATGAAATAATAAATAACATGCAAAAGAGAGAGAGAGAGAGAGAGAGAGAGAGCAAAATCATATTGCACATGGCACAGAGTCAAATAGTGCCTATGAAAGTTCCAGGATGTTAAACCCAAGCAATCTATATGACTGATTTCACAACTAGTAGATAGTTACACAATTGCAACAGCAGGATTTCTTCCTTCATGTGACTTCCACCTTGCTGGGCATTTCACAACTGCTTGTGAAGTCTTGAGTTACACAACTTGACTTTGACCACCATATTGTCTATACCAGTGGTTCTCAACCTGTGGGTCCCCAGATGTTAAGAACACAAGAACATAAGAAGAGCCATGCTGGATCAGGCCAAAGGCCCATCTAGTCCAGCTTCCTGTATCTCACAGTGGCCCCACCAGATGCGTTTGGGAGCACATTAGACTAGATATCTGTCTCCTGATACCACTCCCCTGCATCTGGCCCTTGAAGTACCCCGGTTTTAAGCCTGGAGATTACACATCTCCATCATGGTTTGTAACCTGTAATGGACTTTTCCTCCAGGAATCTGTCTAATCCCCTTTTGAAGGCATCCAGGCCCGATGCCATCACCACATCCTGTGGCAGGGAGTTCCATAGACTAACAACGCGCTGGGTGAAAAAAATATTTTCTTTTGTCTGTTCTTACTCTCCCAGCCCTTCCTGGACTGCAATTCCCAGAAACCCCTTCCAGCACAGCAAGTGGTGGAGGCTTCCGGGAATTGCAGTCAAGGAACATCTGGGGACCCACAGGTTGAGAACCACTGGTCTATACACTACCTTCTGAGTGGGCTAACATGATAAGCCACGAGAGAGGAATTTGATCTGCCTGATGCTCTACACTCCTTTGGCCTGAGCAGAACAAGTGGCTCTCCTTAACTCTGTACATTAGGAATATGGCTGCCATCATGCTTGCCAGTTGCTGCTTTCCTAAGATCCAGCTACACTCTGCTTTTGTTTCCCTTCAAAATTAAGAACTAAAAAGAACATGGTGACCTTTCCACAGAGTTCCCCTTACTTCCAATTCTTCCATCACGTCATCTCTATTAGTTAAAATTTAATCTAGAGTAACTACTCCTCTGGCTTCTTCCTTCATTCTTTGTAGACGAAAATTATGAGCAACACAAGCCTGGAATTTTCTGAAAGATAATTGATACTGCTATATAGTATCTCTTTGAAATTCTTCCGATATGTTTTTCAATTTGGCAATTGGCAGCAAATTCCAAATACCACATTACTTTTTTTCCACCCCAGTTATAATAATCCAGATGCTGTCAATGGGACAATCAAACTTACCCTCCTGTATTTCTGTGCGGTAATATTGTATTTTTGATGCACAGACTGACTCCACTTCCTTTTCTATTATTTCTGTTCTTTTTGAACAACTTATATATTTCAGTTACTTTATCCTAGTCATGGAATCCATCCCACCAAGTTTTAGTTATCCCTGTCAAGTCATCTTTAACCTCCTGAGCTACAATTCCCAGTTCTTCTTGTTTGGTTCCCATACTCTTGGCATTCATATAGAAGCACGGGAGACTGTGTGATTTGCAGCCTGCTTTATTGCCTTTAATTTTTGCTGCTTCTGCAGAGTTCCTCCTGCTGCTGCTGCTGCTGTTGCAGCTAAGTTGGTTGCATCTACAAATCCAGTCAATAAGATAATGTGTGTCAAGTTGTCTAACCTTAAAGAATACCAAATGATGTCTATAAATGTGCGTGTTCTTATCACCTTGAAGTAGCCATTAAGAATCATTGGTGTCATTTACATTCTGTTATTCAGGTTCTTGGAGTCAAAAATTCAAAGTCTGAAATTTGTATATATTTGTACACATTTAAATCACAATACGATCTGTTGTTGTTGTTCAGTCGTTCAGTCATGTCCGACTGTTCATGACCCCATAGACCAAAGCTCGCCCTGCCTTCCTATCTTCCACTGCCTCCCGGAGTTTTGTCAAATCCATATTGGTTGCATCGATGACACCGTCCAACCATCTCATTCTCTGCCGTCCTCTTTTCCTTTTGCCTTCAATCTTTCCCAACATCAGGGACTTTTCCAAGGAGTCCTCTCTCCTCATGAGGTGGCCAAAGTACTATTTTTATTCTAAATGAATTGTGGAATTAAACATTTTCAGGAGGCACTCACAGAACAAAACTGTAAGCATGATTTTATAAGGGATCTGGAAGTTGAGATGGCAATTGGACTTTTTCTTTCAGTTGAAAACAGCTATGAAACTGTTTGAATGAGCAGCAAAACATTTCTATCTCTCAAGAAAAAGAAGTCCAGTTGCCATGACTCAACTTCCAGATAAACTCACCTGGATGACTGAGAATCTTCACAGACAGGTTTTATTGGGGATATTTTCAATTTGGCTGCTAGCTCATGATTTGTGCAGCATTTGGCATATAGGGAGACTTTTTTGTTGAAAAATTAAGTATTTTACATCTGCAGATCCACCATTAATAAGCATACTTGGTATATTTTAATGCAGTTATGCTTTATTTGCATCCAATTCTACTTAATTACTGAAACACTGAAGTAAATACAAAACCCGAACAAAACCTAAAATGAAAGATCTGTAGAAACAGGAGAATATAACAGCAATAACTCTTGACCCTTCCACCTGTAAACAGAGAAACATAATTATGTTGACATTGGATTCAATTTGATCCACAGAGATTTCACACAAGGTCTGTTGCAGTTTGATATGCACAAATCCTCAGTACTGTACAGCATGGAAAATGGCAGTCAGTTGTCAAACCAATGACAGAGTAAATGGACTGCCAGGAAAGTAGTACAACAATATAGTAACAGGAAGGAAGGAAGGAAGGAAATGAAAGAAAGAAAGAAAGAAAGAAAGAAAGAAAGAAAGAAAGAAAGAAAGAAAGAAAGAAAGAAAGACAGACAGACAGACAGACAGACAGACAGACAGACAGACAGACAGACAGACAGACAGACAGACAGACAGACTTGAGCATATACAGCAGGACTGTCATTTCTCTATTCTGTTCATGTTGTGCATGTGGTGAAACCATTTGGTGCCTATAAGAGCTCAAGCCCACTTATTCACTTAATGTCTAGGGGATTACAATGGATAAATACATTTAGCTACTGCCATTGACACACAATGATTGGTGGGCAGTGTCCAACCTGCAGAATGGATGTCGCTGATGGAGATTCTTCCCTCTCCACACTACAGCAGCCAACAAACACAACATACCACCTCCAGATTGTTGGAGCCCTCTCCAAGTTTCACCTGAAGTAGACATAGGATGTGTGATGGAAAAGAGTGTAGTTGGAAGGGCCCACAAGGTCATCAATTCCAACCTACCTCCCCCCCCCCACACACACATACACACTCCATGCAGGAATACAAATCAAAGGATACAATATCTGCCATGTTGCTGTCCAAATTTTTCTTGAAAACTTCACCACCTCTTGAGGAAATTGGTTCCACTGCCATACTGCTCTAACAGGATTTGTTTTCCTGTTATTCAGCCAAAAGCAGGGCTCTCTTAATTTGAGCTCATTGTTGTGTGTCCTGCACTCTGGGATGATCTAGAACAGACCCTGCCCCTCCTCTGTATGATACCTTTCAAATATTTTAAAGTGCTATCATATAGCCCCTGTGTTTTTCTTTTTTCCAGACTTAACATGCCTAATTCTTTCAATTTTCCCCATAAGACTTGATTTCCAGAACAATTTTTTCCAACCACCTGATCATCCTTGTCATCCTTCTCTGAACTTGCTCCAGTTTGTCAGCATCTTTTTTTGAACCGTGGTGTCCAGAACTGAACACAATAGTTTACAGGATTTAGAAATTATAATTTTGTCAATGCAGCCTAGAATAGCTTTTGACTTTTTTGTGGCTACATCACATTGTTGGCTGATATTCAGTTTATGATCTACAAGAATTCCAAGATCCTTCTCACTTGTAGCATTGCTAAACCAGGTTTCCCCACCACCACCTTGTAACTGTACATTAGGGTTCTTCTTCCTAGGTGCACTACTTTGCACTTATCCCTGCTAAATTTCATTCTGTTAGTTTCAGCCCAGTTCTCCAGTCTATCAAGATCATTTTGTTTCTGTCTTTCAGAGTATTAGCTATTCTATCCAATTTTGTGTCATCCATGAATTTGACAAGCATTCCCTGTGCTCCCTTGTGCAAGTCATTTAAAAAAAATTGAAGAGCACCAGACCCAGAGCTGATCCTTGGAATACCCCAACTTGCCACTTAGAGAAAGTACCAATTTAATCATCACCCTCTGCATATGACTCTGCAGCCGACTGTGCATCCATCTTGCATTTGTTCTATCCCAACCATACCTAGTCAACATGATAATCAGAATATCTTGGGCAACCTTGTCAAAAACTTTACTGAAACTGTACTATATTGCGTATACAGCGTTCCCTCTGTCTACCACGGAGGTTACCTGATCAAAAACTGAGATCAGGATGACAAACCCATGTTGGCTTCTAGTTTTTACTTCATTGTTTTCTAGGTGCTTTCATGTGTGTGTGCATTGTGTCGTTAGAGTCACGAGTCACGACCAATTCTTCATGACCCCATGTCCATGGAGTTTTCTTGGCAGGAATACTGGAGTGGCTTGCCAATTCCTACTCCAGGCACCTACAGCACTTGGTATTCCCTGGTGGTCTCCCATCCAAGTACTAACCAGGGCTGACCCTGCTTAGCTTCCGAAATCAGGAGAGATCGGATGTGCTTAGGGCACCTAGGCAGCAGGCGCTTTCATAATGATGCCTTAATAATCTGTTCCAGGATTTTTTCCTGGGATTGATGTCAGGCTCACTGGTCTGTAGTTCCCAGGTTCCTATGCACACCTATGCAGGATAAAGTCTAGTGGGGTTTAAAATAAGACACCTTGAATTCTGCCTTGAGAGATACCAGAAGGTACAACAGTTCATGTCGCCAAGTGTGACTAGCTACTTTCCCTCTAATATCTGCCACCTAGGACTGGAAGCAAATGGCTGGCAACATTGGCTCAGCTGCACCTTGATCACCTGTGTTTCATATAAAACTGCCTGTTGATTAAATGTTTGTTTTAATTCTCCAAAAGTAAGAAGGGAAGGTTCTGGTTTTGCTTCCTTTTTGTTTGTTTGTTTGTTTGTTGTGTTTTTCCATATAGCTAAGTGTATACATCATAATTTCCCACCCACATTTTTTCTGGTATGTCTTTCTCTTTCTTCTGAGGATCAGCTGAAAGGCAGTATCCCGAGGAATACCAAGATGCATCAAGTACTTGGAGATGCTTCTTTCGTCTGGCCTTAATAATCCTGGAAAGCACTTATCTTCAACAGAACTTTGTACTCACATCTCTTTATCTGCCTCAGGTGGCATGGAAGAATTTGAAGACTCTTCTTCATGATTAGGAGATCACGAGCAGATGTGGCAGAGATGATGAGCGTACTCTCACACATTTTTACTGTTCAGTGATGCTTCTGTGTTTTCCTTATTCTCTGGTGCATTTGATGCTGTGCTCATGTACCATGCGCCATTTCTTCATCCTCCTTTGAAATGGTCATCTACAAATGTGCTGAATAACAGCTTGCTCAGAAGCAAAGCAAATGGAGCCATGTTGCTCGGATTTTAAACCTCTCTGAGAATGTGCATGTAAACAAAAACGTGTCTGTTGAATAAGGATTTAATATGTCACTTGAAAGAATAGGGTGTGAATTTGTTTATGTTCCTAGGTTCCTCCAGGGGAAAAGAATTAGGAATATTTCCCCAGTAAAAGTGTTCTCTAGAACTCTTTGCCCTACCACGGTGAATAATGATGCGAGACAACTTTGTTGGGTATAAAAACTGGGCCACAGTTTATTAACACAACAAAACACAGGTGTCACCCACCTGTAACTTTGAGAGAGGCCTGCCACCATGCAGGTAAGTGTCAGGTGCCTGGGGCTCTCCCGGGACGCCACCGACTTGGGAGCCTTTGGGCGAGTCACACCCCCTGGTAGCCTGAGATGTCCTCAGGCCCCCAGGGCCGAGCAATCCCCTCCCCCTCGCCTGGGTCCCGAGCTGCATTTTTCATGGCTCGTGGCCCAGGCAAGGCCTCCACTTGCATCCTTCCCCTGCGCTGTAATCTCTGGATCTGCAGTGCTAGGGGTCAGATGATACTGGAGGGGACATTAGGATTGTCCTCACCGGCTCCCTTCCCTCTTTACAACCACCTAGTGTGACCAAATGCAACCATAAACATGGGAACAGGGAAACCACCGCCAAGTGCCAGTGTGGGATAAGTGAAAAATCCCCGCCCCTTCATGCCAATCTGGGGGCGGGTCAAAAATTCCTATCCTGCCCACTAGGTGCCCAGTCAGACTCATGCTAGCACTGTTCAATGCGGGGGGGGGCGCCCCGCCCCCACGCGCCCTTGCCCTGGGGTGGGGGTTGCCTTTATAGGCTCGCCCTGCCTCCATCTGGGTACTGGCCAGCCTTCCCCCATCTCACGATACTCACGCAGGGGGGGGCAAGTAGTTCCGTTGGTGCATATGCAGCCCTGGAGCAGCCATTGATCACTCACTTTTTTGGAAACATCTTCATGACATCATAATAGACCACATCAGAAATGGTTTCAGCCCAAAATTCTTAGAATAAAGTTTATTTTGTCAATATGTTCATGAATCTTGAGACTGTCGCCCATTTATACTTTTGCCACCAATGAGTTACCAGTTCCCTTTTCTTTCGCTGAAAAAAAGATGGACAGGCACCATATAAGGAGAAGAGCATTTCACTTGTGATTATTATAATACTATAACATGCAGAGGGGTGGTAAAAGATGGCATTGTTCACATTTATTGAAGAGGAAGTGAAGCTGCCTATGATATTGTATAAGATATTGTTAGGTCCTGTGATTGTGTTGCCAGAGTAGATGTGTGGGCAGAGTTGGCATCTGGGTTTGTGGCAATATTTATTTCCCCTGTCTATGTTGCTGTTTTGTAATCCCTTATGTGTTAGTATTTGCTTGAGATTGTGGGGGTTGCCTGTAGGCAAGTGTCTTCCACCAAGGGTTTTGGAGAGTGAAGTGTTCTTGTCAAGGATGGTCTGTATGCAGTAAGTAACACCTCTAGTTTTCACTTACAGTCTACAACTGAGACCACTTACACACATCCCAAGTGATCCCAAGCCCATATTTGAAACGAACACTCTACAAAGGACAAACAGGACAATCTCTATGGAAACGGGTCAACAGAAACAAATCTGACATCAGAAACTATCATACATAGAATCTTGTCTCCAACCATTTCAATCTACCAGGACACTCCATGGAAGATTTGAAGGTCAACATTTTTAGAACAGAATCACTACAAATCAAGAATGCAGAGGGAAACAGCTGATATAAAATTTATATGCATGATAGACACCCATAAAATTGATTAAGTTTAAGTCAAGGTTTCTTAAGTCATTACAAAATGTAATACTTCTGTACTGCCACTATTATTTTCTTCACTACTGCCATCTTTCATTACAAGTTTCTATCTTATCTGTCATTACAAGGCTCTAAGGTAAAAGCTGCCTATATTCCCTAAATTCTATTTTCTCTCCTCTATATTTAATATTATCTCACTCTTAAGTGATTCTCCCAGTCTTTAACTCCCCCTCCTCCCCTGGTCATCACCCAGATTTGGAGTCTATTTTCTGTCTCTTGATGATTTTTTAACTACAGAGCCCTGAAACAATGTAAGCCAAATCACTGTATATAAATCTACCACACACCCAAGAGCCAATAAATATTCTGTAAGAAACTGATATGTCATTCAACATTTCATTCTGTATCCATGTGTCTGAAGAGGTAGACTTGGTTTGCAAAAGCTTACATTCAAATAGAAAGGTTAGTCTTTAAGGGGGTATAGAGATGTCTCCCCTTGGGGGCAGAGACTGTACCCCAGCTGGCTGCATGGGTAAGGCCTTTTGGGAATCTTTAAACCTCCATCTGCAGGGGGAGGCCTCGGATGAAGAAGAAATGAATTCAATGGGACTCATGCTCAGGAAGCCAAGCTTGGGCTTATCTCTTCTCCCAGATCAGCCAAGAATGGGTTTTGTAGGGAAAACAAGCTTGCTATGTGACCAGCCCAAAGACTCTGCTACGTCAGAGAAGTCTTCCCAGGAATTCACCAGCCTACATGACCCCTGGCACGTATGTCCTGTTTCTACCCCCTCTAATGCTCTGTCTTTGTAATCGATAAAGTCTGCACTCAGGCTGGCAGCAGAGAAGCTGCTGCATGAGGCCTGGCCGTCTGAACCTAACAATATGTGTCCATGTGTAGTCATTACTACAAGGGGGCACATGCTTTTGTCATTTGTTTTGTTTTGTTTCTTTGAATTTTACCTGGAATTCTTGCACGGATTAACCTGGCTACCTCTTCCAAATATTCACAGAGGATCCCTTTCAGACTAAAATGGGGAAAGAAGAACCATGTAAACAGCCATGTACATTGATGGTTTATATAAATATTTAAAGATATTTTGCCAAAGAGATTGGTAACATAACAAAAAAAACAGCTATTGGTTGATTAGTTGGTTCTTGCAATTTTTATCCCATGTTGAAAATCTCCTACAGATTCAGGAGAATGCACCAGGAATCCCACAATATTTGCACATTCTCACATGGTTTGCGTGAAATTATGCAGAAGGAAGTGAGTGCAAGGCACTGATATTATGGGCGGGGGGAAGAGGTGTCATTGTCTTCTGGGACAAATAATGAATATTTTAACATATCTAGAAAATATCCTTGCTTAACTCTCTTTAGCATATTTGGCTTTTCATATCAACCCACACACATGCAAGTGCCAATCCAGTGTGTGGCCTGCTTCCTAAAACTTCGACTCCCAGCACTTGTGGTTTTGTTTCACTGCTATGCTAGAGTACATAGGGAATGAGTTTCATAGCACAACTTAAATATATTTTCCATAAATAAGATATACTATCCAGGAATTCATCAGCCAAAATAGGCACTGGTCATGGGAGATTCTGGAAGTGGTAGTCCAAGAATCCATCTATGCTTCACGGTGAATGCAGATATATGAACTTCTTGTGCACATTTACTGAAGCTTTAAACTCACTTAACTTAGTAAGACCGATGTCTGAGTAAGCAAATTAAATTAGAATTAGTCTCTTTGCATTGACTGAAACGTCTTTAATAGAAATGTAAGATTCAATGCAAGCACAAGCTCAATTAGAATAAATATAATGACAAGCAGAATCTTTAAGTAATTTTTTTTCTTCAATTCTCTTGTGGTTCCAGTGGTTGACCATTGTACCTTGTCTCAAGGAAGCTCCTAGCTAAACTCTCAGCTTAAAAAAAAGGTAATCTATGAGAAATATACTGAAATATAATGGTTCTGGGAGGTCATAATTCTATAGAATTGTAGAGATGGAAGAGACTGTTAAGAGTAATTAAATTCAGCTCTTTGCTAAAGCAGCAAATCCATAAATTGTCAATAACAGATCTTTGTTAAGTTCCTTTATTTTTATTTTTAGTTTAGTTTTATTTTTTCAGCTGTAGTTTCCACACTCCCATGTCAACATAAACTATCATTTTTGTGCAGTACACAGTCTGCATACAAACAGTGCAAGAACCTTTATGCAGGCCCACAACTAGGGTCTGTGTCACCTGAAGTAAACATGGAATCCATACACAGAGAGAGAGAGGATGACAAAACTATTTTGTCATTTTGGCATGCACTCCCATGCACCCCCCAGGAATTATGCCCTGCTTGCGTCCCTTCCAGTTGTGGTCCTATTACTTGCCCCCTCATCCCGCCCCAGTTGGGGTCCATACAGATTTCTCCAAACAGATATCAGCTTCACACAAACAGTAGGTCAAAGCACTGACTTCATCTTTTGCCCTCTCTCCCCAGTTCTAGAAGGAGAGAGACTTTTCCTCCCTCTATGAAAGGCACCTGTGAAATCTAGTGAGATCTTGCTAAATGTGTGATATGGAAACTCTGTAGGATGAACCAGGCATCATGGTGATTCAAGAAAATGACAGCAACAGTTAGGGAGTGGCAGTGAGTAGATGGAAGGTGTGTGTGCCAAGTCAATTCCAAATTATGGCAACCATTTCTATGTTTTTCTAGGTACAGAATACACAGAAGTGGTTTCTCACTCCCTTCTTCTAAAGCAGTATTTGGCAATCCTATGGCACGGGTGCCAAGGATGGCACTCAGAGCCCTTTCTGTGGGCACCTGACATCACCCCTTCGCAGTCACCTGTATTCAGGTTAAATATTTATATTGGTACTTTGCAAAAAATGGTGGGTTTTGAATTACAGTTTGGGTGTTCAGTCTCTAAAAGGTTCGCCACCATCACTGTTAGAGATGGGCACGACTCAGGAAAAAAACTTTGTTTTCGTTTTCTTTTTCGGCTAGGGTCCGAGTCGTTTCGTTTCCGTTTTCGCGAAAAATTGGAAAAAATTAGTCGTTTCGTTTTTCGTTTTTTTGTTATCGTTATACTGGTTTTTTTGGGGGGTAGCGGGCTCCTGGAGGCACCTCTGTGGGGTGGGTGCCTCCGCCGGCCCGCTATAAAGGAAGGGACAGCAGCAGCAGGCTCCAAGAGACCCCTCAACATGGGGGTCTCCCATCCTCACCTGCTGCTGCTGCAAAATGGCATGCACAACCATATGGTTATGCATACCATTTGCAGGCAGAGTGAGACCTGCTTGAGTACTTGATACCGTGGTACGAGCGTGTCACCAGCCATTTTCAGGCCAGGCAGTGCCACTGCACCTGCTCAAGCACCTTGTCCCACAAGCGGGTCGCACCTGCCATCACGTCCCACAGAAGGGAATCGTACTTGCGTGTGTAGTGCAATGCAAGTCGATCTGGCTATGGGCTAAGGTGGATTAGGGTTAGGGTTAGGGTTAGGCTAATGACGGGTAAGGTTATGGTGGGCTATTGGGTTGCACCTCTGGGTGCCTCTCTGACCCACTAAGAAGACAGTCTGTGACGTATGGGTAGGAGTCAAGGATTAGGGTTAGCGGGTTAGGGGGCTAGGGCAAGTTTTAGGGGGCTTTTTGGCACATCCCAGAAGTCTCAGTGGCCAAGTGGCCATGCGATTGGTGAGATGGCTCCAAAAATTTGCATGGTCGTCCCCTCCCACATGGCTGGCCAGGCCACTGGGCCAGCCCATCATTGCACACTGCGCAGGTGTAAAAAAAATAAAATAAAATAAAATCAATGGAGGACACAGGAGGAGAGGAGAGACATTTTGTTGCAAGAAAAAAACCACTGCTACTGTGAAAAATCTGGCAGTTCATACATTTCCGCGTGTTTCTGTTGTGCTTGTGTGTTTTTGGACCACGATTTCAAAAACAATATTGCATTCGCCGCCCCATTTTCGATCCCCCGCCCGCACCGCATGGCATGGCGACGAGGCGACTCGAGTCCGGCTGCCCAGGACGGGGGAAGCCGGGACACCCCCCTCCAGACCAGAAACAGAAACCCCCCTCCGGTAGGTGCCCTACTGAGTGAGTGCCCTTAGTCAAGCGGGCATTTTCCGCCTGCTTTTTGGCCCGGGAATGGGTGGGGGGGAGACCCGGGGGAGAGTTTAAAAAAGTTTTTTCCTGCGCCGTCCGTGCCGCTTGTGTTTGCGGCGGCCGTCGGCGTCTCGGCGAGAGTGGGCTTTTTGCGAGCCTGCGGCGAGTCCCACCAGACCAGAGCAGCCCAGGACGGAGGGGGGGAAGCCGGGACACCCCCCCTCCAGACCAGAAACCCCCCTCCGGTAGGTGCCCTACTGAGTGAGTGCCCTTAGTCAAGCGGGCATTTTCCGCCTGCTTTTTGGCCCGGGAATGGGTGGGGGGGAGACCCGGGGGAGAGTTTAAAAAAGTTTTTTCCTGTGCCGCCCGTGCCGCTTGGTTTCGCTTTGGCGGCCGGCGGCGAGACTGGGCTTTTTGCGGCGGGCGAGTCCCACCACCACACCAGAGCATCCCAGGACGGAGGAGGGGGGGAGGCCGGGCGGGGACCTCCAGAAACCACCCCTCTGGTAGGTGCCCTGAGGCACGGCAGGCATTTTTCCGCCTGCTTTTTGGCCGGGAACCGGGCTTTTTAACTTTTAAAAACTTTTTTTTTCTGTGCCGCTTGGCATCGCGCGCGATCGCGCGATGCAAGTAACAAGCACGACAAATCTGACCAAATTGTTCGTTCGTCGGTTCGAGCTCGAAGTCTGGCAGAGTAATTCCCGTTTCCGTTTCCGTAGAGTAACGGAAACGAGTAACGGAAACGGAAACGGAAATACCGCTAAGTCGTGCCCATCTCTAATCACTGTTCTTCTAGGTGCATCCTAGAACTGTGCAACTTGCCCACGGCCACACAAGCTGGCTCTTCTTCCGGGAGGTATCAGTGGAGAATCACACTCCCAACCTCTGGCTCCAGAGCCAGATATCTAAGCCACTGAGTTGTCCAACCTGCTAGGGGGACGCAAAAGCTCCTCAGTACTCTGTCCCCTGAAATGCCCCATTCCACCTGATATTCAGCCTGTCTTTGGAAAGAGTCTTTAGAACAGTATTGTAATCTATAGAAAGAGTACTGTCTTGGAATTAAACTTAGACAGCAGATTTTCACAAGGAATAAGTGTTTATCTCATATTCATTTTGGTGTACCTCAGCTGTTTTTTCCCCCTGCTTCATCATTTTGATTTATTTGCTTATTTTAAATCACTGTCCTAAGATGAACTCTAGAAAGCAGCAGACGCACAAAGCAAACTTAATTTTGATAGTCTGTTATCAACCTATTTAATTTTACTTTTATTTTGATTCCTTTGTGCTAAAACCTCATTTTTAAATAGAGGGGGGATTTGGAGGGGGTGGGTTGAAATGAACATTTTTTACTCCCGAAACGATGCCAGGGATAGACAATATAGCTAGCTGAGATATAGAATTCGGTGGAAGCTCCACTTACTATCAGGCCAATGTGATAAAGATGTACCAGTGCAACTCCATATTATGTCTTCCATATTGTATTGTTTTTGTTCCATGTTGAGCCCGCATGTGATGCAGTGGCCTTTTTATGGCCTTACACAAGAATGGCATATATGTTCTCGATGTCCAATATAATTTGAGAACAGAGGGATAGCAAATCCATACCCTAACTTCTCTGTTTGTTGGTGATGATAATTCTTAATAGTAACAGGGGACAATTAAGTGTGACAAATGGAAGGGATCTAGATATTTCACCAAAAAAAAAAAAAAACAAATATCAGAAGGGGCCTTTTTACTTGGGGTTTGCTTTTCAACAGGGATCTCAAGATTTGGAAAAGAGTTGCTGCTCCCTTAAATAGCACTAGCCAAAAAACGGGCCAGATTTTAGAAGGCTACCATAAAGATTGTACTGGAGGAGCCTGACTTAATAATTTTGATTTTATCTTCATATGCTTTATTCTTGGTTCATTTAACAGCCACTTATAAAAAGTGAAACTGAAAGCCAGTGTCATAGAATCATATTTAACATTTAGGTGGAATATGGCACTGTTTTATTTATTAATCATCTTGACTGATTTATGTTTAATTCTGTTTAAATTCGATTTTATTGGTAACATACTGGCTGTATTCCCTGTTCACATAGTGATGACCTGGGGTTATTAAAAGAAGTACAATCGAGCTGAACTAACGTGCGTAAGAAATACTCAGTTCATTTCATTAAAAGGGGGGAGGCAAGCTAACACCACAATAACGAACCACAGTGCTTAATAAGACGGGTTCTCTCAGCAACGCATCTTGTGAATAAAACAAACAAACATAAAGTAATTGTGTGATCCATGTATAGAAAAAAGCACTGAGCCATACCTTTATTCAATCACTGAAATGTCACAAAGAGGGCAGGTTTTCTGTTTTCCAAAACTTTTCTTCAGGCCTAGGTTTTTGTTTGTTTGTTTTGAGGTATGTGGTTTTACCAAACTTGTAGGATAATGGGAAAGAAAGAAGACCACATATTCAAGAGTGTGTTGTGGCCATTTTCTTCATAGGCAGATTGACTTGAGGTAGGGTGGAGACTTCAGATCCAGAGTGGAAGAAAGTCTGTAAGTATTTAGTGTACGATCTCTTCCCTTTCCTATAGAGCCAAGGTGGGTAGGTTTGGTGGGGCCAGAAAGCAGAATCCCATCCCCCAAATCCCCAAAATGAACATGCGGAATTATTTTTTAAAAATTAAAAAAAATAGGGTTTTTTTTTAAAAAAAGGGAAGTGACCAGGCGTCCACTTCTGGTTTTATTTTGATGTTTTGTGGGAGCAGATTTCGTTGGCTGCTGCACTCCTCTTGTAGAAACCTCAGCTTCTGACAGCTTCTGGGGGCAGTGTAGAAAAACACCTTTTAATGTTTCAAGCAAATCTAGGCCTGGGAAGGCATCAGGAAAGCCACATGGCTCTTAAAAGGTAAAAAAAAGAGGCTTTGGGCCAACAAACAGCCCACTTTGCCCATTGCAGAGCAGAAACTGGCTTTGGTGTATTGAATGGAGCATAGACACATATGCTTGGACTGTGAAGTAATCTGAGAAAGGTGTATACTGTACAATATATAAATACACAAATGGATGCACCTCAATATTTATATGTATTTAAAATTAATTTAAAATATTTCTACCCCACCTCTCTCCCCCTAAACCCTGGAAATGGTCAGAATTGATTTGATGACATATAATTGTTATTATTAATGATTAGAGATTGATGAATTTAAGCCATTTTATTTGTTCGCTCATCAGGCTATAAAATGGCCCCAAGGCACCTAGAAACACCAAAACTGGAAGGAAGCGTCCCCTTACTCTCTTCTACAATCCCTCCCAAGTTTGAGTAAAATTGGGTTTCCCCTACCTAGTTTCTAAAGGATACTTTCTTAAGGGATTATCGGGTTTTTGATGTCTGAGTTATGCACCACAAAATAGCCCCCACAGGAATGTTCTCCCCAGGCACATAGATACCCCAGACTTGCAGAAAGGCTTCTTCTGAATCTCCTTTATAATCCTTCCAACTTTGGTGAAAATTGAGCTTCCCAAACCCAGTTTCTAAAGGACAATTTCCTAGGGGAGCCCACTTTGTGGGTATATAACTCAGATGTCTGAAACCCAATCTTCACAAAACTTAGAGATTGCAGAGGACAACTGAGAGAAGCCTCTCTGCCAGATTGGTGTCTCTTAGTGCCTGGTGGTACTTTCCTGCAGTGGCCCTTCTAGGCTACTGTGACAACACCCTGGAAACAGGAGTAATGCATATGCAGATCATCGGCCAATCCCAGCAGGAGGGCGGGGGATGGTATGATATAAAAAAGGAGCCTAGGCAGTTGAGTTAAGTTGAAGGTTTTGAGAGAGAGCACTGCTCTGTTGGAGTTCTGTCAGGCAGTGAGGGCTTTACTGTTTACTAGTTATTAAAGACAGGGAGGCTTGTAGATCTGATTAAATCTATTGTATGTTAAAGGCAACGCATACCATCTTCAGTCATTGTTCTATTTATTTATTTTCTCAATAAACTTCATTATTATTTTTATATTATACATCTGAGTCTGTTCCAATTCATAAGGCGACGATTTAAAAGGTGGCAGCATTACCAAGTGAATAAAAGGTGGCAGCATTACCATTTCCATCACAATTACACGTGTAAAAGAGAGGTGTTGTCACAATTTGGTTTCACAGCGGTGGGATGTCGAAATAAACCCAGTTGTGCCTTTGAAAATTCAGTCTCTGAAAGGGGTGACATCACAGCTACATATCTCAGACTTCTGAACCCCAATCGTAACCAATCAGATCTTGTAGAGGAGAAGCATAAGGATCATCCCTGCATATATGGGGCCTCTATATGCCATGAGGGAGCTTTTTATAGCATTTTAATGGTGAGGTGAATCAATTTGTCAATTTGTCAATTCATCACTGTAAATTTGTCAATTTGTTAATTTGTTAATTTGTCAGCCCTAACAAATCATGTATCTTGACAAATCACCAGTTTTAAAATTCATCTCCATCTTTATTAAATATTTTTCTGCACATATTTCTGGAAGGATCAAGAAAGACAAGTTTGTTTTCCCTCTCATGTACCCTTTTCTCAGAGATAAAAGAAAAAGGTTTAATTTACTTCCCAGAAATTTAACATCACCTAACCAGAGATCTTTCTAGTTAATTCTCTGTACCTTACCCTGTCACTACATTTTTTCAAATGATGCTCCCTTTGTAGTGGGATACTTGGTGACTTACTTTTATCAGTATTCAGTTAGGTAATATCATGGCAGAAGAACTATCCACACATCCAGAGAGAGGACACCAGCATACAGTGAGACTGCAAGAGGGTCTACTTTATGTTTGTTAATGGAACACAATATTCAGTATGGGAAAATAATTTGTGTGATGTCATTTTCTTTCTTCAGAACAATCATTGACATTTAAGAAGGACATCAGCAGTAGGTTTGTCTGCATTATAGTGGAGAAAGAAGGGCAGAAATACTTTTTGAAAGATGTCATGGAATTGAGGAACTACAATACCTTGCAAAGCTGGAGAAGGAAAGTCAGAGGTACTGTAGAACAGTAGAATAAATAATACTTCAGACATTTAATTTGTACTTTGCCTAGAAAACCTGGAAAGTTTTGTCATAAGTTAGAATTGACTTGATTGCACAAACATGCATGTGCGCGTTCGCGTGCGCACGCATGCACGCACGCGCACATACAGCGGTTAAACTGCTATACTGCAGCTATCACAGTGTTCACAGTCTGGGGTTCAGTTACAGGTGGCAGGCTCATTCAGCCTTCCATCTTCCAAAGGTTGGTAAAATGAGTACCCAGCTCTCTGGAGTTGGGGGGAGGGGGCAATGTGTAGCCTGCATCATGACTCGTAAACTGCCCAGAGAGTGCTTTAAGTGCTATGGGGCTGTCTATAAGCAGCACACTTTGATTTGATGGCAAGGCTGCCTAGAGGA
This sequence comes from Phrynocephalus versicolor, assembly GCA_023846285.1. Lineage (NCBI taxonomy): Eukaryota > Metazoa > Chordata > Lepidosauria > Squamata > Agamidae > Phrynocephalus > Phrynocephalus versicolor. The sequence goes on from JAHTLZ010000122.1 coordinate 14,164,189, forward strand.
TTCTGAATCCAAAGGTAGGTTTGGAGACCCTGAATAATATGAAGTGATGGATATTTCCTTGTTTTTATTTGCACCATAGCTTTCTAAGAAAGTGAGGTTTTGGTTTTGGCTTCTAAATCCAAGATGAAACGACAAACCAATTTGCGGTTCATTGATTGTAAGGGGAAAATTAATGGTTCAAGCTTTATCACCAATGATGAACCACGAATCTTGATGAACCATCTCTACTTACAACTTCAAAAGAGGCATCCAAACTGGTATGCATACAGAAAAGAAGTATACAAAAATGCATATTTTAGGGGAAGCTGTGAAAGGAGTCCCATATGAGGGATTATTGCTACAAAAATAAAGACACATTTTCATTCATGTTTTTTGTTGTTAACACAGACTGATATAGAAATTGGACAAATGGCATTAATAATTAGGTACATGTAAAATTACATCTGCAGGAATAGACGATATTGTCTTGCAATACATCCACAGATTATGAAGCTGACGCTCCAGTACTTTGGCCACCTCATAAGGACAGAGGACTCCTTGGAAAAGTCCCTGATGTTGGAAAAGAATGAAGGAAAAGGGAAAAAGGGACAGCAGAGAATGAGATGGTTGGACAGTGTCATCGATGCAGCCAACATGGATTCGACCAATATCTGGGAGGCAGTGGAAGACAGGAAGGCCTGATGTTCTCTGGTCCATGTGGTCACAGAGAGTCGGACATGACTTAACGACTGAACAACAACAACAACAACAACAACAACAAACATCCATATTTAAGTACTCTTAAATTCCATTGAGTAGGACTTGATGAGCTTAACCTTTTCCCTTTGAAAGTAATGAGGCTAAAGGCTGCAGCCCTATACCCAATATAGGTAAACCATACTCAGTGGGGCTTCCTTCTGAGCACATATCATAGGCCTGCACTATCAAGATTTCTCAACTTTAGCTGAAGCCTTCCTTCCATTTTCTTATTAATGATGTCAGCAAAGAAAATGCCTATTATGATTCATATTACCAATTCAACAATATTCTTGCTTATATACATGTATAAGACATCATTCTGCCAAAACAAGTTACTTTCAAGTCCCATGATTGCACTGTGGGAATGATATATGTGCTCAAGTTGATTCCAGTATACTCAGTGGGAGTGTACCACTGGCTGAAATGAATCCAGTGGTGTTAATGGGCTCCCATGCGGGGGGGGGGGATTGATGTACAGTCATTGCATAAAGCTGAGTGTCAAGGGGCACATTATTATTTTGCGGAGTCATTTTCAGAATAAGGGGTTTCAGTGTCTCCACCTTTTCCACAACATGCATTTCACATTGTTCTTACAATACATGCTCACCTTTTCATGATTCTCTTCCATGAACAGGACACTTTACATTCTCCTCATAGCCCACCGAAGCTATTAAAAACAAGGAAATTGAAAACGGCTAGCATACCAAATTGTAAAATACAGAATAGGTCAAAGTCATACAGTTTGCTATATTCTTTCCAGAAATATATGTAAAGTATTACATAAGTTATGGTGATGGCTCTCTTTTTCTGCTAATAAATTTAATGTTACAAAATATCCCATTACAGCCCCCTTTTTGGTGAAATTAGGAAGCTTAAGGAGAAGGTAAGAATTGTCTTCAGATGTAATCCATGCTGGTGACCAAATTTTCATTATTTTTTAAAATGGCACAATCTTGTACTGGTGTTTTTAGGAATGCATGTACAAAATGAGGAAACATCTGTTTAAACGAATGCTTAGCCTAAAAAACTATTTTCCCCCATAAGAAGTGCCAAAGAACTGTCAATTATCTAAGACAAAAGGCTCTCTTTTGTCTCTGTGATAGATCTACCATTACTCGCTTTAATTATAAAGGCATATTATAAAGTTGAAAACAACTTGGTCATAAATTTGAAGGTGACATCAATCTATTGCACAAGCCACTCAGGAGCCCCTCGGCTTTCTTGATAAAGAAATATACCATCTGCAATGGAGCTGATCTGGGAGAGACGCAAAACTCTAAACTAGTCAAGCAGACAGCATTAATCATCTTGAGTTTTTTTTTCCAAGAAAGGATGTCATGAGAAATATTGGAGGCACACAGTACAGAACAACTCTAACTCAAAGATGTGTCAGCCATAAAGGGTTGAGAATGAGCACAATTTGTCCACTAGCAGGTATTTACTTGTACCACGAGAACTCCTCTTGAAATGGCTAGACTCCTTCTTGTTCCAAGGTCTACTAGGAGAAGGTCAGCAGATGAGGAAGAAAGCAGAGGAGCAGAGAAGGAGCAAGGAGGGAGGAGCTGAGTTCTGTCAAAACCAAAACCTCTCTGCTTCTTCCGCTTTCTTACTTTCCAGATGAGCTTTCCATCCCAATCTCTGCAAGCTGGAATCCTTTTCACATCGCTCCTTCAATAGCATGGGTCTCAAATGACAGGCCTTGTTAAGAAGGGACAGTTTTGATAGGGTAGTGGTTGGTATGATTTGAAGTGCACTGCACACACCAACAGAAATCTTGGTGGGGGGGGGGATTGCAGAAGTTCTTAACAGTTTAGTTGTCTTTTATTTTTTTATTTTTTTATTTTTTTATAGGAATAGGAATCGTTGCACAGAAAGAACTGGCAAGCTTTGTAGGAACGTTATAATGCCTGCATGGCATGGCATATTTCCTGTCCATGGCTTACTGGAAATAGTATTAGGTTTTGTTGAATTAGGCAGTTTTTTGTAAGGAAGGACAGGTTAAAAATGAAAACAACATACAGAGGGAAAAATAAGACTGAGACTTCATTTCTCATGAGAAACTGGAAGATGTGCTTGATGTACACAGGGATTCTCAGCGAGGAGTCTAGGAAGAGAAAGACTCAGACAATCCCACCCCCCCAAAAAGTAATTTTGTATATACATGTCACATGACTAGCACTAAGGGTGTCTAGTTCATCGATTCCTGGCATATGTAGTATTTGAGACCCATTTGGTCCTGGACTTTACTGTATCTTTGAATTCCCATTAGAGAAAGAAAGAATCATTGTGTTAGGTATGGGTGTGTATGCATGGATGCATGTATGGATTATCATAAAACAAGAGAGCAAGTATGTTAATTTATATCAGAAAGAATTATCCATCCTTCATGTTACAAGAAAGCAGGAAGTAAAGCAGAAAATATATGTAGAAAGCAAGCTAAAACAAATGAATAATACGTCAGGTAAATAGCTGACATAATTTTTATAGTGTACAATTCAACAATATGCTAATACAACCCGAGTTCTTGCTAATTAAATTTACAAATGATTAGAACTATTTGCTGCTGAAAGATTTAAAGTCACTTACTGAATCCTAACTAAAGCACCAGCAATATATGTATTCCCCCTGAGAGTTTGCCGAGGATAGAGTGAATTAAAAGTATAATTGGTTTTAAAGCATGTTAGATTTAATTTTGAACATGATTTATGCTTTCTTTTCACCTTTGAAGTTGTGGAATCCATGCCTGTCTACACACTTTATATCCTTTATCTATACATTAGCCCGAACAGACTTCTATAGAAATGTCTCTGGTGCACCAAGAGGTTTTGACCTTCCTCTAAACACAGGAATTTCCATTGTTTCAGTGGTTTGTAGGTCAGTACTACCTGAAAGAAACAATCTTGGATATCTCTCTCTCTCTCCCTCTCTCTCTCTCTCTCTCTCTCTCTCTCTCTCTCTCTCTCTCTCACACACACACACACACACACACACACACACACAACACAAGATGTAGTCTGTACTAGATATGGGCATGAATTTAAAAATGAATTGCAAAAATCGTTCAATAATTGCTAATTTGTCAATTTTTATTTATATGAATTGATACCCCTAACAAATAAAAATTGGTTGATTTTAATGGTTTTTTACTTGTCAATTATCCCCTAGGTACCTAGATTCACAGAATTTGAAGGGATGCTTCCTGGATCTTCTCAACAATCCCTCCAAGTTTGGGGTGATTAGTTTTCTGGTGTCTGAGCTATGCATCCCCAAAGATGAGCCCCCAGGAAAGTCCCCCCCCAGTACCTAGAGACACCAAACTTGCAGAGAAACTTCGGCTGATACTTCACATCCCTCTCGCTGCAGTTCGCGGCCCCTCTGGAGACCGGTTTGAAGGAACGGAACCTCATGTCCTTGTGGGGTCAATCCGAGTTCGAAGGAACGGAACCTCACGTCCTTGTGGGTTCAATCCGAGTTCACCCCAACCACGCCCCTTGAACTGCATTCCAAGCGGGGTGAGAGATTCCCATCCTGGAGCTCAGGAATCTTTTCAATCCGCTTCTCGATCTGCCCCCCAGGGGATGTGCGGTTCCTCTTAACCTGCATCGAGAAAATACTTACTGCGATTACTCTTTTTTTTTTGGTTGAGAAGGGGGGAGGAATATCGGTATTTCGATGTATCGAACAACAGGAATTATAACTCCTTCTTATGAATCCATTTTCCCTGCTTATCGACCAAGATTCTTCCTCAAACAGTTCACCCTGGTTTGTGTTTGTTCCTTACTGCCAGGTAAGGATCGAGGACGTGCAGTTAAAGTACTGCCAGTTTCAATCAGCATGCCCGTGAGTACAGAGAAACAGGGGCAGAACCGGCATTAGGTCACGTGACTAAAACCGATTTCAACACGGAGGCCAACACGGAGGCAAGTTCATCTTGGCTCGAGGAAGGACGTGAAGTAACCGTCTTCATCTGACTCTTCTGTACGTCTCCTCCAAATTAGGTGAAGATTGGGTTTCCTGCTTATATAGCATTTATAGCATCTCATGGCATTTATTATGGTGGATTTCAATTTAATTATGTAAGGTACACATTGTCTACTCTCCCAGTAAGCTGGGTCCTCAGTTTACCAACCTTGGAAGGATGGAAGGATGAGTCCACCTTGAGCCAGCTCCTTGAGCCAGCTGAGATTGAACTCAGGTTGTGAGCTGTTTTCACTGCAGCACTGCAGTGAAAACTGCCACACTACAAGACTCCTTCTATCCTTATATATAACTGAAGAAACTGAACAGATCTACCTCAGTTTCCTCAATATATTTTCTATAAGGATGTAAGCCTTCCTTATGCCCATAAAAGGATGTATCACTTGAATATATTATTATTTATTTATTTTATTAATTTGACTTTTATACTGCCTATCTAGACCGAGAGCTACTCTGGGCGGTTTACAACATGTAACAACAAAAAAGGAATACAATTTAAAAACCAAGATACAAGGTAAAAAATAAAATAAAATATACATAAATCAACAACAAAAACTAAAATGAAGCTAAATATATAGAGAGAGTATTAATCACTGATTCTTTATGTCCATAAAAGGATGCATCATTTGACTATATAGAGAGTATTAATCACTGGTCGTGCCCCCCCCCCCCGTCCAACTGGTGCTACTGCTAGTTTGCCTCCTTTCGTCCAAGCCAATGGAGCTCAAACTTTGTCTTATTAGAACAGTAGTGGCTAAACTTGTTAATCCAGATGTTTTGCACCACAACTCCCAGAATTCCAAGCCCTTATTTCCAATAACAAAGGACTGTGGGAGTTGTGGCCCAAAACATCTGTAGTGCTGAAGGTTTGCCATCACTGTTCTAGAACATCCATCTTGCATGGTCAATACTCAGGCCTTCTGGAAAGTGAAGTCCCAAAGGTCAGGAGAGCAAACATGGATATTCACTGCCCCTTAGTGATCACAAAGCTAAGCCAGGTTACTCAATGATCCGAAGAAACAGAATTAACATGAAAACTTAACTTCCCCCATCTCAGGCCTATGTAAATTGAATCTGAACTATAGGCTGGGTATAATTCCCCATTATATATTTTCTGGCATGCTAGCTGCAGCCAATGAATAGCCTCCCTTGTCCCATTCTGGCAAGGGCCACATGTGCTCCATTCATAAATTAATCCACAAGAGGCTGGATTTGCAATTTGCAAGACGGAAATATCCCCAGGGGAAGCAAGCTGCTTGTTGACTTCAGAATGAGGATTAAAGTTGTTGACATCATCAGTCAAACGTATGGATTTCTTTCTCCCTGTAATTATGTATGAATAGCTTGAGATGCACATAGAAGTCTTTGTATTTGCATAATATGTGCCACATAATTAAATGGAAATTAATATGGGATTGATTTTAAATGGAAATTAATATGTAAGAGAGTTGCTGTTCTCTACTGTTTAACAATGGATCTAAAGAGACTTCAGAAATCCTAAAGATATGAAGAGGAAATGAAGCAACACAATATTTTCTTATGCAGTTTTGCTGTGAAGATACATATTTGCCAGGAGCAATGTCCCTTAAAGCAACCCTTACACCCCAGGAAACCATGCCAGCCCAGCCCTTAAAAGTAGCAGCCTTACAGCTGATATAAAGAAAGAAGAAAGGAAAAAGGAACGGATATCAAGCAGGACTGCTGTTGCCTGCACATCTTGTGATTTCAAGGAAATACCTTGCATGGGACCACAGCAGGTCAAAAATGCAACCTATATGCCAGTGTGATCACACTCAGAAATTCATTGACAAACTGGTTGACAAGCAGTATCAATCCTCCCCTGGAATGGCTCAGCATGTCAGAGCAAAAGCAACAAGATGCTTAATCTTTACATATTTCTAACTACAGCGATACCTCTACTTACAAGATTAATCAGTTCTACTTAAACTCTTAAGTAGAGCAACCCTTCTAAAAATAAATAAATAATTAAAAAATCTTAAAAAATAAAAAATGTAAGTAGAGCAGACCGCATCTAAAATTTGTAAGGCAGCAGTTAAAACTCCAACGGTTTTCCACTCTTAAGTCAAATTGCTTTTAAGTTGAGCCGCTTCTAAGTAGAGGTACCACTGTATTTGTGAACCTCAAAGGTCAATATGATTTATTATATCTACAATAAGTTATTTATGAAGTGGAACAAAGAAGATAGTAAAGTGTTGGTTTGCATGCAGTGGGGTATCCACTCTTTCCTCTTTTAAAATATTTTTTTCATTCATTCATTCATTCATTTATTTTAGAGTATTTTTACGCTGCCTTTCTCCTTGGAAAAGGACCCAAGGGGGCTTACAGTAATGACGGATAATATACAGTCCAGTACAATTAAGACATGTTCAAGTATTTAAGGACAAGGAATTGAGGGACATCTTGCACCATTAATAGACAACATTACATTAAAGCAACATTTTCCATGTGGTGCTCTGAGCATGGGGATTCTACCTCCTCTTCCCATCCCAAAAGTTGTATACCTTCCCATGTTTACATATGGGCTGGAATCGAATAGCTTAGTATAGAAAATCAGATTACAGTAGGCCAGTGGGGATTTGGTGAGTCAAGTCTTCCATAGGTACCATTGATTCAAATGGACCTGCTCTAGTTGTGAGTTACCTTAATGCAGTAAGTTGCAATTAAAGGAAGCCCATTTCAATCAATGGGATTTACAGATGAGGAATTTCACCAAATCCCTGCTGATTCAAGCTCTGGTGTGGCTTACTATGCTAAGCTAATCAGGCAAAAACAAACATTTTTAAAAATGGACCAACACAGCTACCTCTTCTAAAACCAGCCATGGAGCACAACACTTGCCACACACACACACACACACACACACACACACACACACACACACACACACACACAC
>JAHTLZ010000122.1:14175980-14197977 GCA_023846285.1 Phrynocephalus versicolor
TGTGTGTGTGTGTGTGTGTGTGTGTGTGTGTGTGTGTGTGTGTGTGTTGTGTCATTACAGTCATGACCAACTCTTTGTGACTCCATGTCAATGGAGTTTTCTTGGCAGCAATACTGGAGTGGTTTGCCAGTTCCTACTCCAGGCGCCTACAGCACCTGGTATTCCCTGGTGGTCTCCCAACCACGTACTAACTAGGCCCACCCTGCTTAGCTTCTGAAATCAGGCAAGATAAGATGTGCTAGTTTTAATTGTAGCCAATTATTTTTTTCTCTTTTTCTCTGTTCTAATTGATTGATTGTTATTGGCTTTCCTGATTCAAATAAATCTCTAACTCTATAGAGTCCAATCTCAGTCCAGTGCCTAAATTGTTCAAATTTCTCTTGAGATTTAAAATTAGGCTGTTCTAAGATGTTACAGAGGGGTGATATGTGAAGAGCTAAGATTCCTATATGCTTCTTTCATATTCTTAATGTTTCAAAATTTTGGGTTTGGTCACTCTTCTTAAGTCGCTTTGTTGTAAAAGCATATTCATTCATTATACTTTCCTCTCCCCCTCCTTCCATCTTAATCAGGTACGCTCTTCATCTGTATAGATTTGGACATTTGAGTGATTTGAACAGCTTCATAATATTTTTGTAATTGTGGTATAGCCAAACCTCCTTTTGCACTTTCACTATACTTAATGCTATTAACAAAACTTAAACTTTTTCCTTTGCCTGCAATAAAATTTTCTACACTTTTCTGCCCTGAATTCATTTTCTTTATGTCAGGTTGCAAAGGTATATTTTGAAATAAGAACAAGAATTTGGGTAAAATATGTGCTTTCACTACTGCAATTCTCCCTATTAGAGATAAGTTTAATTTTTTCCTTGACAAATATGAACAAATTTTTAAAATTTCTATAAATTAATTGGTTTGTAATTTTTGTTATCCAAATTCCAAGAAATTTAAAAGTTGAGTAACATAATTGACCTCCTATGGATTTCCTTTTGCTCTGTGATAGAAAAGTTAAGATGGAAAAGTTTAGATTTTTGATAAATAATTTTTAAGCCTGTGTAGACTCTATAGTCTTATAATAATTGTTTAAGTATATCTATGCTTTTAAGTGGTTCTTCCAAGAACAAAAGCATATAATCAGCGAATAAATTTATTTTATGATTTCTATCATTAAATTCTAATCCCTTAATATTTTCATTCCCTCTAATTTGTGCAGCTAATGGTTCTATTACTAATGCAAATACAATTCCAGAAGGTGACATCTTTTAACAGTTAACATTTATTAGCCAAACACAACCCAATTGTCAGATCTGTTTTTCAACTAATGTGAATAGTAAAAGGTGTAAGCAAACTTGATTATTTCAGATCATAGAATCATAGAATCATAGACTTGGAAGAAAACTCAAGGGTCATCCAGTCCAAACCCCTGCCATCAAAGTACTCCTGACAGATGGCGATCCAGCCTCTGCTTAAAAACCTCCAAAGAAGGGTCTAGAAGTTGAGTCATGGCAACTGGACTTATTTTCTTGAGATATTGAACCCTTTTGCTGCTAATCCAAACAGTTTCATCAGTGTGAGGAAACTACCGGTAGTTGCGAACCGTTCATTTTATAGTTCAGTTTGACCTCATGTCACTCTGGTCTGAAATAGGCCTTTAGGTGAAAAATGGTCTAAGGTGCTGAAACCCTCAATGGGGTGGTGGTGGGTATTCAGGCGCTGGCTTAACAGACAATGATTTCAACAACACCCAGACAAATCAAAAAATACCTCACGCCTCCACCACCAAGGCCATAGCTAATGAGCCATACTTTATGCGTTTCAGCACCTTAGGCCATTGACCATTTTAAGGCCTATTCAGGCCATTGTTCATCTTATGAGCCTATTTCAGACCAGGGTGACATGAGGTCAAAGTGAACTATAAAATGGAGGACTTGCAACTAGCTTTCCTCAGACTGACGAAGCTGTTTGGATGAGCAGCGAAACATTTCAATCTCTCAAGAAGAGTAGTCCAGTTGCCATGATTCAACTTCCAGATAAACTCACCTAGATGACTGAGAATCTTCACAGACTCCAAAGAAGGAGAATTCGCCACCCAATGTGGCAGCATATTCCACTACTGGACAGCTCTAACCATCAGGAAGTTCTTCCTAATGTTCAAATGGAATCACTTTTCCTGTAGTTTGAAACCACTGCTCCAAGTCCTCGTCTCTGAAGCCATGTAAAACAAACTTGTCCCCTCTTTGATACGAAATCCTTTCAAATATTATGAGCTATTTAAAATCCAGAGATGTTTAGGGTCTCCTATAACTGAGTTGCTTATTAAAAAATTACACCTAGAACATTCTTTCCATAACTTATCACTCTTTACCTGATTTGGCATTGAACAAGAACAAACTGTCTGATATATTTGTATCAAATTTAATGCTGCTCCAAAGTCCATATTCAACGTTATAAAGCTTTCCCGAACACAACCAAACAGCCCAAAAAACTCACGACAGCTCTTATAAAGCTTTGTTTGGCTGCTCAAGTTTTAGAAATGCCTTGTAGAATGTTAATTTGCTGTCCAATTATATATAATAAATAAAACAGAATTCTTTGAATCATAAATTCTTAGAAGTATAGAGTTGGAAGAGTCATGTATTCCATCCACCTACTAATGAAGAAATCCACAGCTAAAGTAACCCTGACAGGTCACCATTCAACCTTTATTTAAAATCTCTAGTGAAGGTAGACCTCTCTAGAAGGTAGAAGGTAGAATGAACTACCATTCAAGGTAGTCCATTGCACCGCAAAACTAGGTTTACCCCCAGAAAGTTTTTACGAATATTTAACTGGAATCTCCTTTCCTAAAATTCATTAATCATGAATTCATTAGTGTGTGTCCTACCCCCTGCAGCAGCAGAAAACAAACTTGCTTCATCTTCCCTATGCTGTCTCTTCAGATGTTTGGAGATGGCTGTCCTATCACTTGTCTAATGTTGACTTTATGCTGATTATATTGTACAGTGCTCAGTGACTTACAAAATGCATAACTCTGCCCTGCATATCTAGCTATTCCAGGGTTTTATTTTAGGGAACACAGAATCTCCCAAAGGAGATTACCTCTTTTTTTTTTCAAGGAGGAAAACTCCATTGAGGAGAGTTTGGCTGCTGAAACTTTTTTGAAAAGGCTTCTTATATATGCATAAATTTTGTGTGGTTTCTGCCGCATACAGAGAGGTGCATGCCTGGCCTGTGCACAATGTTTGTTTGTTTGATTGTTTGTTTTTCCAATCTTGTGGTTTCTTATTTTATTTTTTCTTTAGTCTCCAAATAAACCTAGACTGAAATCTCATGATGTTACTTATGTGAAGCCCAGCTGGTCATTATGTGGTCATTTCCATCTGCTGTGGAAAAGAGGAAGGAATTCCCTGGTATATGTCTATAGGCCAAATGTTGTTTAGAGTGAAATGGTTTTGGGTTAAATAAGCCATACAGTTTTAAATCTATTTTTCTTTAATATGCAAATTTTTCTTTCTACACAAGGCATACACAAGGCAAACAAAATAAAAGCAACTTCCTCATACCACTTTAAATTGGTTCTCCTCATGCTCAATCTGTTCTTATTTTTGTAACTCACAAAAGGGCCAAGCACAAATTCTGCAAAATAACTTGGCTTTTGAAATCCTGCATACTAGGCTTTGTTTCACAGATCAGTCTTGACACAAATCCAGTGAAAAAGGTTTTCTCCTTAAAATGCTGTATAAAAGAATAGAATTCTCTGGTCAGCTGCACAAACTACAGTACAGTGTTGAAAAGAACAGGCAAGTCTATTCTGCCACACAAACTGAAGCAAACTGGTTTATATATAATAACAAAAGCTTTAAAATGGAAAGCTACCCAACCATACTTGAGCAATACTTAGTGACTAGGAGGTAATGCCTTTGCTGTCAGAAATTCTCAAACTCCCATTTATCACTTGCATGGCAATTTCAGATATGATGAGTTTACAGTCTTTATTGAGTTTGCCCTTACACCAACCCTGTCAAACAGCTCACTGTTATTCTGATTCAACACATGAAGGTTGAGGTTCTTTTAGACCTAGCTGTCTAAACATAACCCAATATAACTAGCATTATAGGCTTAAGAAGATTCCCACCAAATCAGAAAAGTAATACATCTTATCCTGACATGGGCTGGAAGCCTATATGCAGGATGAAGACGCTGGCCCTGCCCCTCCCGCCCCCCATTTTCTGCTCAGTGTCCGCAATATGAAACATATGCAGTATCTGCAATTCTTTAAAAAAAACTCTGAAAATTACCTGAGTCTGGGAGGGTACAAAGAGCCCTATTCCATTTCCCAAACCAGAGGCCCTGCTAGTTCCATCCAAAATTCTACTGCTGCCCTACATCGCATTGGAAAAGCATGCTGTGTGTTTCCTTAAAAATGAAACATGTACTCCTTGCATGTCTCATCTTTGCGGATAAACATTATTACATTATTTTGAAGGCAGATGCATCTTTTTGCTACTGTTAATGCACCCAGCAGTTAGAATTGTGATATGTTGGTGATGTAGGTGGCCACTAGAGAACAGTTAAAAAACTGATTCACAGTATTCATCAGATTTGCCTAATATCCATGGCTTCATATCCCCCAGGTCAAAATACGAAGCCAAGACTGTTTTAATTTTTTTATTCGTATTTATGATGGGCTGTTGCAATGTTTAATTTATTTGCATTAATTTATGATTTTTATGATATTGCTTATTTATCTTTGTTGTTATTTTGATTGTTGTAAGTCACCCAAAAAGGCCACCTGACCAGATGGGTTGGGTATTAAAATAATAAATAATAAATAAAAGTCCCTTTCTTTAGGCCTAGATTGCTTCCCTGGTGGGCCTGCAGAACAGCTGATTGGTGGACCGCTAGGCAAAGACCGCAAGCTGGTCCCCAAGGAGGGAATCACAATAAAGGAAGTGGGGGGAAGGGCCTACTAGGTGGTGGCTTCTCCCACTTTTTCATGTATGAAATCCCTGAGGAGAAAGGCTAGAAAGGAAGGGGAAAAGAGGGAGAGTCAGATTGTGGAGTTTCCCCCCTTCCTTTCCTGAGAGCCCAAAATGGAGGCTGTCACCACAGGAAGTTGAAAAGAGGGATAGCCAGGGAGTAGTTTTTTCCCCTTTTCTTTTAACACAGCTCTCATTACTGGGCTTTTTTGTTTGGTTGGTTTTTGTTTTGGTTTTTGAGAAGCAGGCAGCTGGTCCTCTCTGTTCATGTGCCCACCCCTCACCTCATAGTTAGTCCCATGGTCACTGAGGGAAATCCAGGCTCCCAGAAAGGAAGCCCACTGCTGTTCCCAAAGGAAGAAGACAAGGTTGGAAGGCCACCAGGGCAGTAGGAATGGAGCAGGGGGCTCCGCTTCTTCTTTCCCCCCTTTTCTTTAGATAGTCATGGGCTGTCTTTAAAAAAAATAAGAGCATGACATGAGAAGCATATTGGTCAGTTCATGGGGAAGATTCATGGTCCACCAATGTTGATGATCCACGAACCTCAACACACTCCAGCACCAAAAATGAGGACAGATTTCACCAAAAAATGAAAATATGGAAGACAAGGAACACCAAAAATGGAAGACGTCTCACACTGCTGCACCCAGACCACCCAAGATGAAGCCACTGGGTGGGCAGGTGAAGGAGCCAGGCCACCTGTGTCCTCACTGGCTGCTTTACGCACCCAGCATGACAACAAGGAGGAGGAAGGTTGCTTGGTGCCCTATGCCCCGAGGCACCTCCAAGCCAGCCAGCTCAATCGCCCCACTCACTGAGCTCCCTTGCCTCGCTGTTCTCTGTGCTCCCTGCTGGCACTGGCACTGGAGGCAACATTGGAGCCAAGTGGCAGCGGCAGTGCTGCTGCCCATATGGCTCTTCAGGTGTGTGTGGTGGGGAGGGGGAGGAGGGGGAGGGGGAGGGGTGGCATTGGGGGCTGAAGACATTGAGATTTTGCCAAAGGGGCCACCATTGCTGCTTGGCCCCTGATGCCACCTCCCCTCTCCTCCTCCCCCTCCTCTTCCTCTTCCTCCTCCTTCTCTCTCCCTCCACTACATACACAACTTAAGAGCCATTTGGGCAGCAGCAGCACCGCTGCCACTTCGGCCCCGATGCCGCCTCCAGCACCAGCAGGGAGTCATACACCCAGATGCGCCGCATGCGCAGCACCCCATGACCAGCCAGCAGACAAGCAAGCAGGCAAACAGTCAAGGGAGTGCTGTGGGTGGGGTGGTCAGGCTGCCACCCTACCACCTCTGCCATCACTCTGTCCACACACACCCTCACAGTCACTGCTGTCATCCTCAGATAAGAGCTTTCATTCTTATCTGCTGGGTGGCCTGGAACCAATCCCCCATGAATACGAATATAATTAGACATATTTACTATAGTATATATGGAAATATACAATGGCTTCTCATATTTCACATGATTGTGACTACATAACCTCCTTAAGATACAAAATGGAGAGAAAGATGGGATATAAATCAAATAAATGAAGCCTAATATTTGATAACTCTCTGAAATGCCCTATGCTTTATATTTTCTGACATTATAAGGTATTATATTATTGACAATGATACTGTATCTCCAGCGGTAACATCCAGAAGGTCTGGGAAATATGTTGAATGCTTATGACTGACAAGTAATTTGGTCTAAGACCATAAATAAAGACTTTCTCTCTTTCTTATGACTGACAAGTATTGAGACAAAATTTATCAGAAGACATTTCTCCGATAAATGTTTTGAGATTATTACACTAAACATTGAAAGTGAATTTGAATATTTCCTCCAAAATATCTCCATTGTTTTGAGGAAGTGTCTGTCTTTCCTCCACCAACCCTGTAATGCTCTAGAGTTACACCAGGTGGACAGAAATGCACAGCAAGAAAAATGGTGGCCAGTTTGCCACCATCTGTCTGTCAATGCCACTTTCAATGGCAGAATTCTTGGGGGTGGGCGAGAAAATAAAGCCTTTGCTACCACTGGTGAGTAGAGATGGACACGAAATGAACAATTTTCCGTTTCCATTTTTGTTTTTCTGTTTCGTTACACAATGAAACGACAAACAAATTTTGTCTCTAAAATGAAACGAAATGAACAGAAACACCAGAAATTTTGTCATCCATTTTGTTTTCATTACGGCAATACATTGAACTGCTTTAAATGCTAAAAACACAAGAAATTGAAATAAATGGTAACGAAGCGGTAATGAAACAAACGAAAATGAAAACGAATTTTTGAAAAAATTCACAAAAAACAGAAATGAACTGAAATGGACCCCCTAAACGACAAACGACAAACGAAATACCATTTTTTTGATTCGTGCCCATCTCTAATGGTGAGCCTACTTGTGATAGAGCTTTGGAGAGCACCTCCAGTTTTGGGAAATTCCTCTATTCCCAGGGGGAGGGGGAAATAGTCAAACAAGTGCCCTGCACCATATCCACACACAAATATAGTGATGGTTTTAAAATGTAATTTGTACACACCCATACTGTCCATACGGTGGTTATGAAGTGCTGGTTGGCTACTGAGAAGAATAAAAATGGAGAAAAACTATAAGGAGAAGGATGGTGGAATGGAATAGAATGGGGGGAAGCATGGTTGGCTGGCTGAAATGCTGAATAGGACAACTCCACATAAATGTTCTTACTTGCTTCACATATAAGAACTATATCCATGTTTTCTATACCAACTACCAGACAGCTTTTCTTCCCATCCAAATAGCAATCAAGCCCAGTTTAGGAATATAATAGCAGCACATGATTAAGCCCCTAATGCCACAGTCAAGATTTGAATTTGGAACAGATTCCTGCTTTTGCTTTAAAATAACATGCTTGGGTAAACCCTGTATTCCAACATGGCTCCTGTGTCACGTTCAGCCATTAGTTGACTTTTCAAAAGTGTGTAATTGATTAGTTCATAAATTGATTATTATCTACAGAAGAACATATACTTATTTGGGGGAGGGGATTATTTTCAATCAAACAAATTTCTCCATCATTTCCCCCAAATGATTATTTAAGATTTTATATATTCATAAGTTTTGGCACACACAAAAACCCCATAATCATAAGCCAGACACACTTCTGAACAAAAGTATCAGAACACCCTCTCAGCCATGACCCCTTGATCTCTGATGATGCGGTAGTTTCTCTGTTGCAAGCACTGCAGATTGGAGTCACACAGTCCCATGTTTTGTGTCTGAATGAACATAATTTCCATTACTTTCACTGGCTCTGTACTTCACACTTTCTATATCCACCTCTGAATATAAAATACGTTTCCGTTTAATGCACAAAAGACATTTAATATCCCATTAGTTGTTTCCATACTTCTGCTTCTGCAGTCTTCCTTAGCTGGAAACTCAGAGATGACAGTGATATGAAATATAAGATAGGATGATAATAACCTTGGAAATGGATATTTCTTATGGGCAGCGTTCTCATTGCTCTTGATCGAGTTTCATCAAGTCTAACACTGGCCTTGCTAACCTTTGTGCTATTAAAATACATCCATACTTTTTTAAAAAAAGGAACCAAGACATTTAAATGTCAAAAGTAGGCCTGTGTTCTGTTGCATCCTCCAAATAATCCTGACTACACAAATACTTATCGAAGTGAATTATGAGGCTCAGCACAGAGCCAAATAAAGTTCTGCTACTAAAGGCTGACAATACCGAAAAGAGTTGTAAAAGCACAGCTCTAAAGCAAGACTAAAACTACAGTATTTAGGGGGAAATATTCAGGTACCTTTCAGAGTTCACCTGTATGTAGTCATTCAATTTTTAAAAGAAGAGGAAGAGCTTACTTGTTTTCCTCTGCCTGACACTTTGGTTATTCTTAAGATGCTATGTGGATTATTACTGCCTTAACTTGGTCGTGATATTGAGCCAAATGTCTTTCAAACACTTAGTGGAACACCAATTTCAGTCTCCAGATTCCATGCACCAGCCTTACTGTTTTCTTAGGATTAAGGGTGACTCCAGGGCCGGCGCATCCATTAAGGCGAACTAGGCAGTTGCCTAGGGCGCCAAAATGGACAGAGGGCGCTGGCCAGCCTGCTGACCCCCCCGCCCCCTGCAGCTGGCCACCGCCATCTGTCCCCCCGCCGCCCATCATCGGCCACCCGCTGCCCCCACGCCCATTGCCACCCCCCATGCCTGTCGCCATCCGCCTCCCATGTCCGTCACCATCCCCCGCCATTCCCCACCCCCTGTTGCTCTGCCACCCCGCCCCACTGCCCACTGCCCCCCTACCGCCCCACCCCCCCACCCCTCACCTAGGGCGCAAAAAAAACTAGTGCCAGCCCTGGGTGGCTCCATATTATGGGGAACAAGAGTAAAACAATTAGATTCAGGACAAGATCCTGCTGTGCGTTTTCCATTTTCATATCATTTTCAGAAATGTTAGGTAGATTGAGTCTCTTATAGCTCTGCTTCCTTGCAGCACTCTTAATTCAGCTCCAGGCCTATTTCGTTTCTGTTTGAAATGCAATGATAAATAGTGCCTGTTATTTTTTGAAATAGGACCTGTATCTTTCTCGAAGTCCATTTCTTGCCATTAGGAGTTAGATGCTTTAGTTTCAGTTGACAAGAGGAATTCGTCATAAAACCCACACCTGCTTTTCAGAAATTAATGGCAAGCAGCAGTCCCGGCACAAAGTGTTGAATTCATCTGCTTTTGTTGACTGGGAAAAGGGATAAGGATTAGAATACAAAAGTGTGATCTAAATATCTATTATTTGAATGGTAAGCAGGGACTTAGCCTGGATTACAATCAGTTAAGTCCTTGGACAACAAAACCTCTGTGGATGCATGGCATAAATAGCTTGATGCAAACTACATGTAAGGAATTCTAAAAGAAAAATAACTGGGTGAAGAGGAGAACTGAAGGAGGAGGGAGGAAAAGGGGTGAAGTTATTTAGATAGCAGACGTTCTTGATGGAAATCCCTAAACTATTGTCAGGGACTCAGAATAAGACAGCCAGAATGTCTTTTCAAGGGCACAGATTGGGTCACTCCCAATCAGTTTTGTGATGTTCCTTCCATTCATGGACCTTCCACAAATGTCTAATAGGCTTTTCTTCAGTTTAGCTTTTCTTTTTTTTTATTTTGATCTTCTCCTTTTGTGTTAATCCAGACACAATGGAGATCCTGTTGCTGAGAGAATCATCAGACCAGTTAGAGGGATATTTACTTGGTCTCCATAATGTAACCCAGGCATGTCCAAACTTTGGGCCTCCAGATGTTTTGGACCACAGCTCCCACAGACCTTTGCCATTGGAAATACAGGCTTGGAATTCTGGGACTTGCGGTACAAAACACCAGGAGCTTGGACATGCCTGATGTAACCCAAATGACTGTGTTCACAGCTTGGGGGTTCACTTTTATCTGCTATATGCTATAGCCAAGAGTGACTTTCATCAACTTCGGCTGATTACCCAGTCGAGTCTCTATTTAGAGAAGTAATGCTTAAAAACTAAAATAGTCTCCTGTAAATGCTTTCTATGTAGGGCTACCCTTGAAGTCAGTGCAGAGACTTTATCAGGATCAAAGTGCAGCTGCCAGTCTAGTCACAGGCACCAGCAGATATGAACAGAGATCACCATTCTTAGAATGCCTTTATTGGCTACCTGTTCATTCCCATGCCCAACTAAAGGTGTTCTCATGAATTATAAAGCATCTAATGACTTAGGACAGGGGTCCTCAAACTATGGCCCATGGGAAGGATACAGCCCCCCAGGGTCCTGAATCCAGCCCACCAGCAACTGCAGAACCACCACCACCCCAAGGCAGGTGTTGGGTCTCCCTGTTTTGCACCTTCCTTCCATCTCCTCAGGTGCAACTTCAGCCCATCGAGTGTGGACAATCTGTGGCTGGCTAGCTGGCTGGCTGGTGGGGTGTGGGGGTAGGTAGAGACACGGGGGGAGGGCTCATGGATTCTGGGGCAGTGTAGTCCCCACCCCAAAGGAACTCCTCCAAGGCCAATGTCCTTCTCTTCATGTCGAGTCAGGGGCAGGAAAGCTTCTCGTTGTCCCTCCTGCTCCGGAACACTTTGGTGGAGTGCCAGGAGGAGGTGAGCCCATGAGTGGTGAAAGAGGGAGGCAGGGGAGGAGGGAGGCCTCCAGGCTGGCCAAGGACCACAATGACCCCTAGTTTCCGGCCTCCCGCTCGCTCTTTTTGTCCCCAATTGGTGACGGGTGGGCCTGTAAACCAACTGAGTGCTGCAGCTCAGCTCGGCCAGAGAACAGGTAGCAGTAGGCTTTGGGCAGGCCTTCCTGCCTCCCCTCCCTCCTTTCAAGCCCTCACTCCCTCCCTTCCTTGCTTGCAGCACACCAAACCTGTCTGGACCAGGAGAGGAGGCGGCTTTCCCTCCAGGGCACAGCGAGGGCATGATGGTCAGGGTGCATGGCTGGATCTGCACACAGTGTTCTGCTTATATACCGCCCTATACCACTTTAAGTAGTCTCTGGGTGGTTTACAATTTTTAATTACAGTGTGCTGCCCCTGCCACGGCTACTGCTCCTCATTCTGAGCAGCTGCCGAGGAGACAAGGAGGGTCCCAGGTTTTCCTTGGCTACCACCCCCTTCCTGAAGCAAGCAAGCAAGGAAGGAAGGAAGGAAGGAGAGCCACTCCAGCCATCATTGCCACCCCCACCACTTGCCCCAACCCTACCCCCCAGTTCCCTTGCTCCCCCACCGCTTGCCTCAACCTTTCAGCCCATTCCTTCACCTCCCACCACCACCAGCACCACTTGCCCCAACCCTACCCCCAGTTCCCTGACCTCCTGCCCCCCCCACCACAACCGCTTGCCTCAACCTTCCCCCTGGTTCTCTCACCTCCCACCACTGCCACCACCACTGCTTGCCCCAACTTTCCCCCATTCCCTCTCCCCCCACTCCACCACTGCCACTGCCACCACTTGCCACAACCCTCCCACCATTCCCTCACCCCCTCCACCACCACCACTGCTTGCCTAACCCCTCCCCTCCATTCCCCCCCACCCACATCTTAAAATAGCACCACCTATCAAGTTCAAAATACCAATTAAAAGGGGGCAGGGACCCTAAACATCTCATGGAATGCTGAGCCCAGAACAAAGGGTCAGTTGGGAAGACAAAGCAGGGAGGCATGAACAGTGGAAGCAGCTGTGAAGTAGAAAGGATGGCACCATCAACAGCATCAAGAGAAAGGTAAGACACAGCCATCTGGGAGACGTCCAAAGACCATAAGTCCACTGACAGGATAGGGAAGCTGAGAGGAAGAATGAGTGAGAATTTCAGTTCAGTTCATTTGTATAAGAATCTTCCAAAACCAGCCAATTTCTTATTTTTGGAATGGACAAACCACAGCAGTAAACTGTGTTGAAAGTGTTTATCATTTTGGGAGCAGGTATGACTGGCTGTGGGTCCACAGAGTATGATAAAGATAGTCCCTGCATCTGCCAGAGTTGTTCATCCCTGATATAAAGAACTCAATCAAGTACATATGTAACAAGAGTAGGCGTAGATTGTTCCACTTTATTTCTCTCCATCTTTATTGTCTCAGATAGAGCTTGGAACAATACTTGTAAAGAACAAAATCATTAATGTTTCCATTTAAGAAAGCAATTTATTGCATTGCTCATTATTAATGTGTCAACAGTACTGTTACCATTGCAGTGTCTAAAAATGTGCAGGGTGAGGGACTCTTTTTTTCAGAGAAACTACTTCACACACATCCCCACCTCTAGCTGTAAAGAAATTACAAATATAATTCTAAAAACTTAATTTCTTTGTCTTCTTTTTCTTAGTGTTTGACCCACTTGGTGGTGGGGTCTGCTATTCTTGTTTTGGCCCTCCACTTGGCACGGTTATGGGCTAGGTCCAAGTGATCCCAGGACAATTTCATGTCATTCTTGAGGGTGTTCATCCAGTGCTGTTTTGGTCATCCTCTCGGTCAAGATCCGGTGACCTTCAGGGTGAAATCCTTTTTTGGCCAGAGTTTCCTCATTGGCACACAGGACATGTCCAAACCGGCACAGTTGGGCTTTGTACATTTTTGTTGGTGATAGGTACAATGCCATATTTTGCTCTGGTGTCATCATTACGCACATGATCCTTTTGTGTGAGGCCAGGGGTCCATCGCAGCATCCTTGTCTCCACGACACCAAGGCAATGTTCAGTTTCTTTAACTGTTAGCCAGCAACAGATCGAACAATGGTGCAATAGATCTTTGGGTTTTAAACAGTCACTGATCTTTTTGTCACACATGATGCTTGATGTTGTGTGCCATTTTAGCCAGGCACTGTTGATCCTCAATTTCACCTTGTGACTCAGGCTCCCATCGGCTGTGATCTTGGGACCAAGGTATTTGAACTTCTCGGCTCTTGGTAGGTTAATACCATTGATTTGGTAACATTGGCAACATTAACAAACCACAAATGAACAGATGAAAAACATACTGCTCTTTCCATACACCATGTTGCCCTGCGTGCACACATCAAAGGCCTTCTTGGCAAGAAAAAAGTGCTCTGCTTATATGGAGCACACTGCAAATAAGGAAAGTATCTGGATTTACTTCACACAACCTTGTATGCCAGGTAACCCTTACCATATATGCCATCCTTCTACATCTACACAGAAAAAAATTCCATTGAATTGAGTGGGCAGTGTGTGCCTGTGCACTCGGGTATATATGACAGGATACAGTAGAAATCTTGAGCAATTGCCCATCCCTCTCATCTTGGATGTTTAGGTGTTAGCTTGTCTCCAGTTGTAGAGTCATGGCGGAAAATAAAAATTTACGGCTCGCTCCTCAACTTCTCCCCCCCTCTCATCCAGCCTCAATGCATTTCAATGGGAATTTCTTGCCCCATGCTTCTCTATGGAAGCCAGGCAATCTTTCGAAATATCAATAGATCAGATGGCTCATGGCGGAGGTTTTTGAGCCGATCTTCCAGAATCCTTTAACCCTTCCCTGCCCTTCACTATCAACCTGTCTTCAGCTCTCTGTTAACCCATTCCTGTCCATTTTCTCCTGGACTTTCCATGATACATTAACTCTTTCCTTTCTTCCTTTCCTGTCTGTTTTTCCCCTGAACCCCTTGTGATATATTGACTCTTTCCTCTTTTGTCCATTCACTTCTGAACTTGTCATGATATACTAACCCCTTTCTGTCCAGTCACTCTCTACCTACCTGCCCCAGACCCTGAGCCTTTCTCCCTGCTCTTGCTGCCTTCCTTGCCACTAGAAACCCTGCCAAAAGACTCAACCTGAGCAGAGTAAGTCCTAGAATGGTTCATACCTCCTTTACTCGGACTGAAGGAGGAAGAGACTGCTGACCACACTAGTTTCCCTGCCTGGAAGCACTGGTTTCCTCGCCTACCCCTAGCACCAGCTGAAAATATCAAAAGCTTTTCCTTCCTTCCACCTCTCTATTTCTTCTCCTACTCAACCTCCCCTCATTCCACTGTCCTGAGATACCCTTTCCCCTGACCTCCCCCACATCCCACCGATTGGGGCTAAGGGAAAGCAAGGCATAAGGAAGAAAATGGCAACTTCGCCGGCTGGCAGAGTCATCTGGAAACTTCCACCTTCATCACGTATCCTCGGCAGCTGTTCTCTAGGAATTAACATTTCCGTCTGCCTACCCAGATTGTCATCGAAGCCTGAGGACACTCCCCATTGTCTCAAGTCACACATCTGGAAAGGACTTGCATGTTCCTGTTTACAATCTCTGTGTCTATAAGAAGTTACATCCTTGTACTTTTACACCTTTGTATTTTTCCAAAATACCTGAATGTACTCTTACAATGGCTTATATCCTTGTGCATCCAAATCATTGTGTCTCCCCAGATGCTTGTATGTGATCCCATCAAACCTTCCTGCCCCCCGCTGGCCCTGATAATTGCTCTCTCTCACCTACTATTGACTTATTGATTTTCCTCGGTTTACTTACACCCAAGAACAATGCTTCGCTCCCCTGCCCTATTGTGTTACCCTGTTTGGATTCATTAGCAATTGCATAAGCCCTGGCTTTGGCTGCCAGGGACCACCCAGGACTGCCCCCAACTGACCCCTAACCCCTTCTGATTGGACCATTTGAACTTTCTTCGACCAATCCCTAGTTTGGCGCCACTTGGGAGAGGTGGGGAAAGATAGTCAATAAAAGTTGGAACTCTTCGTGTGTTCTGGGTCGACATCTTAGCCCGGTTGGAAGGCGGATGTCCACCTGCTGCTTTTATTGGTACCAAATAAAATCAGTATTCCTCGGATTTCTCGCGTTGGATCTTTATTGGCTTCTTGTGGGATTCAGCGGACTTCAGTGGGGCTAGCCCATCTGAAAATAATTTTTAAAACCCTATTTTGGGACATAACA
This sequence comes from Phrynocephalus versicolor, assembly GCA_023846285.1. Lineage (NCBI taxonomy): Eukaryota > Metazoa > Chordata > Lepidosauria > Squamata > Agamidae > Phrynocephalus > Phrynocephalus versicolor. The sequence goes on from JAHTLZ010000122.1 coordinate 14,191,364, forward strand.
CAGTTCCCTTGTTCTACTGAGAGTTTGTTTTGCTTTGGAGTACTGTTCATTGGGTGGAGATAGCAGGGATGGGAAAATGCAGAAACCTAAAAGCTTCTTCCTTGTTACCCTTGGAAACATGGTCAGGATCTGTATGCTCCTCACTCACTGCTTAATACCTTATTTACAAAGAGAGTATATTTATCCCTCCCCTACCAATCCACTGAATATTAATAATCAGGAGGAGCCATCAAGTCAGTTCTGATTTAAGGCAACCCTTTTAAGGGAAAGAGTAGTCAAGTGTTCTCCCAATTCCCTTCTTCTGGGGGCACCTTTGGACTGTGCAGCTTGCCCAAGGCCACACAGGCTGCTCTTTTCCCATGAGGGATCATGGGGAACTGACCTCTCAACCTCCAGGTCTGCACCTAGACACCCAGTCCACTGAGGTATTCTTCCAGCTCTTTCCACTAAAAAGTAATGGATTACAGTCGTGCCCATTATAGTCCGGAAAAGATAATAACTTGAAGGGTTTTCTTTAAAAAGCAGTGTTTACTATCTCTGAACGTCACTAGATGTCATTCTCAGAGGAGCAGAAAATTGTAGCTGTCTAGCAAGGGGGGAGGGGCTGCCTTTTGAAAGCAGATGCTTCATTAAAGAGACCTGTGCTGCCATCTTCTAGGGCCCTTCATACATTCTTAAAAAGTACAACATGTTATTTGAGACGAAAGATTTTCCACACCACCATGTTGGACTCACAGTCCATCCATTCTGTGAAGGAGCTGCGGACATATTTCTTCCCCCATCAGAGGAATGATGACAGAACGTAGCACTGCCATCAGCGGCTGAATCAATTTCGGTGAAATGCCAGAGATGAGGAAATCACAGCAATCAATCATATCGACTTTAGGGAAAAAATAATGGTATGGTCAGCAATCCCAAATCCATTTTAGATAATGTGTGGGAAGCCAAATTAATTTCTTCTCTAACTCTGTTTACTTTATTTGAGAAGAACATGGTTCCAGTATTTAAAGCAAATGATATTTCTACTCCAGCAAATTGTATCTTGGTGACATGTCACATGACAGCCAAGAAGAGAGAAAATGTGTCCCTGATGTTTCTAACATGGATTGTAGGGACAATCATGGACTAAAGGGGAAATGTATTTTAAATATTAACTTCATTTGTCATTCTTTTCACACCAAGTTATTTATTTGTTTATGTAGACTCAGATGGAATCTTTTTGCAGTTACAGGCTGGAAAGAATAAATGCCAAGGTAAAAATAAAACGAGAGAGGGAAATTGTGTTTATTCAACAAGTATTCATACCAGAGTTTGGGACTGCTGTTTTGGCAGGCTATAGTTTCCAGATTCCCTCAGTCATAAAGACAAGTGACCTCAAAAGTAACAAAAAAGTAACTTTAGGTTATATGAAGTGCTGCCCGACTCAAGCTCACACTACCCACATCCAGCCCTCTCCCGTTTGCCTGTACGAAAATAAGACTGTCTTTCTCCCTGCCTGCCTGCCTGCCTGTGTGTGAGAGAGACATTATGTATCTTTGCTTATGCACCTGCTTCTTTGTGTATGTGGGTGTGCTCAAGTGCATGAATATGTACTGCATGTGTGATACTGGAATCAAAGCAAAGCAAAGTGTTCTGCTTATATACCGCCCCATACCACTTCAAGTAATCTCTGGGTAGTTTACAGTTTTTTTTATTACAGTATGCAGGCTACACATCCACCCACCCACCCCAGCAAGCTGGGTACTCATTTTACAGACCTCAGAAGAATGGAAGGCAGAGTCAACCATGAGCCTGCTACTGGGATTGAACCCCTGGTTGTGGGCACAGTTTTAGCTGCAGTACAGGCATTTAACCACTGTGCCACAAGTGTCATATGTGTTTGAATCAATACCATCTGTCAGATCTGCTACAGCTTATATCCCTGCATTGAGCAGGGAGTTGGACTCAATGGCCTTGTAGATCCACTCCAACTCTATTATTCTATTATTCTATTATTCTTTTGCCTCTGTCTCTAGCCATCATTGTTGATATGTGTTCTGATCACCAACCACAATAGACACCATTGGCCAGCAGTGATAGATCCAATATAGAGATGGGCACGACTCAGGAAAAATGGTTTTTCATTTTTCGTTTTTCGTTTAGGGGTCCGTTTCGGCTCGTTTCCGTTTTTGTGAGCTAATTTTCAAAATTTTTCATTTTCGTTTTGTTTCATAATGAAAACGAAAAACGAAAATGAAAACGAATTTTTTTTCGTTTTTCCCCATTTAGTGCCATTAAATGCTTTTGCCGTAACGAAAAACAAAAATTGGCTCAAAATTAGTCATTTCGTTTCCGTTTTCATTCCATTTTGGAGCCAATTTTCGTTTTTCGGTTCGTTGCGTAACGAAAACGGAAAACGGAAACGGAAACGAAAATTTCGCTAAGTCGTGCCCATCTCTAATCCAATATTGCTACGCAATATTTGTCTTCCATCAAGGCAAACCTTAAGACTAATCTCAGACACCGCTCATTTCTATGACAGGACCATTTTTGCCAAAAGCGTGTTGCAACAGAAGTTTTACAGAATCTTTTCATCAAACCATTTTGCTGGACACTTTATCTCAAAACAGGGGACTTAAGAAAGTTTCCAGAATTATCTTGCCACACTCAGTAAAAGGTCCCTAGAGTCATTTTTAGAAAAGCAACTTGTGCAAACTCTGATCTTACTATGAAGACCCCCATCACATATTTCATAAGTGCTTCATGGCATAGGAGAATTACTTGCACCATTCTTCTCATTTAAAGGTGGAATTAAACTAGAACCTCCACTTGACTGGGCATTTTTGTGGAGCATACAGTACTTTGGTTGATGGAAAGAATGCTATGCCAGCAACACAAAGCCCATTGTTAACCCAGGTGAACATAAACCATGGCTATTGCTGTACATGGCGAAATAAGACTAATGAACATAAGAAATGCCATGCTAGATCTGCTCACAGGCAACCCTAGTCCGATGTTCTGTTTCCACAATGGCTAGGCAATTGTCGGTGAGACACCCATAAAAAGGACATGCACTCCATAGTATCTTGAGCTTGCTGCCCTCAGCAAGTTGCAATGTGATTGATATTAGTGGAGGGGGCAATGTATAACCATCACCACCTCCTACTATAGGAATGCTACTCATATCAGAAACATACCTCTAAGGTGCATATCTGTCACAGCCTTTAGAAGTTCAAACCAGATTGCTGTTTCAGATTTCTTTTCAAAAAATGAGCTGTAACACACATCTATATACACCACCACCCCTTGGTGACCTTTCCAGTTATACCAATTACGGAAATGAGCAGGAATCAAGAGTCATAATATAGAGGAAATACACAAGGCCTGAGTTTCCAATATACTTATGCTATAAAATAATTTGCATGGGAACAATGGCATTTCCCTGGAGCAGTGGTTCTCCACCTGTGGGTCCCAAGATGTTCCTGGACTGCAACTTCCAGAAACCTCCACCACTTGCTGTGCTTGAAGAGGTTTCTGGGAGTTGCAGTCCAAGAACATTTGGGGACCCACAAGTTGAGAACCACTGCCCTGGAGTAACTGCTTGGAGAGGTGGTGGCCCATGTTTTTGCTTGCTCAAACCCTATTCTATCCTCATCTGCCGAAACAGCCAACCTGACCTCTTCCTTTGTTCTTCTTCTTCTTATTATTATTTTTTCTGGAGTACCGCTACCTCAGAAATGAAGTCTCTGCCAAAGGATTCTATAATCCAAAAGATATAGACAAATGGAAATATTATTAAGGGGAAGGAAAATTTAATTTGGAGTGAAGGAATTAAATATGTATGAGACAGCTTGACTAAGAAATGACAAATGAAATGGTATAATGTGTTTGAGGACGTAAACCCCTGGGAGCAGATAGAATTACTTAAGAGTTGTTCAAAGTATTGAAACTAGATCTGATGGGATGGAATTAAGGAATGGCAAAGAACTATACATTTCAAGGGTGGAAATGCTAGATCAAAGTTGGGTTTTTCTATTAGACTGTGCAGTAATCTCCCATAGGAAGTAGTAAATGACCCAATCCTTGAGCATTTACATATTGTCTGGAGCAAGTACCACTAAACGTACAAGAGGGAATAAGACTGTATTGGTGGAAAGAGAGGCTGGCCTAGGATAATTAGCCTCTGCTATTTCTTTCTGCTATAAATCTCCTGTAATTTTTACTCTTCAGAACCCTCCATTTTTAATGAGGATAAACTCAAGGCCTTAACCTTTCCCCCTCTTTTAGAATGTTCAGTCCAACAGCTTTACTAAACCTTCCCAAAAGCAAGGTTATCTTCCTAATGCTACTTTAAAGAAGCAAAGAATTTGCACAACACTTTACAACCAAAATTGTACAGATCCGAGCTGACCTGGATACTATAGATAAAACTGTCTCCCTTGCCTGCCCTGTATTAATGGTCCAGTTTCAGCCCCTACAACCTGAGGATGCGGTCAGGACTCTTGGGGAGATGAGGGCCACCACATGTCTGTTGGACCTTTGCCCTTCCTGGCTCATAAAAGCTGCCAGAGGGTCTAGCAGACCAGTTAGGAAGAGTAGTGAATACCTCCTTGGAACTCCCTGCCACAGGAAGTGGTGACGGCCTCTGGCCTGGATGCCTTCAAAAGGGATTGGACAGATTCCTGGAGGAAAAGTCCATCACAGGTTACAAACCACGATGGAGATGTGTAATCTCCAGGCTTAAAACGGGGGTACTTCAAGGACCAGATGCAGGGGAGTGGTATCAGGAGACAGATATCTAGTCTCATGCGCTCCCAAACACATCTGGTGGGGCCACTGTGAGATACAGGAAGCTGGACTAGATGGGCCTTTGGCCTGATCCAGCACGGCTTTTCTTATCTTCTTATGTTCTTATGTTAACAGGGAGGATTCCAGCATGCTTGAAGGAGGTAGTAGTAAAACTACCATTTAAAAAGCCCTCTTTAGATTCAACAAGACTGAACAATTACCAACCAGTATCTAACATCCCATTCTTGGGTAAAGTACTAGAGTAGATGGTGGCCTCACAGCTCCAGAGGTTTCTAGATGAAATAAACTATCTGGATCCAGCTCAGTCTAGCTTCAGGCCTGGTTATGGGACTGAGACAGCACTGGTTGCCTTGGTAGATGACCTACGCAGGGAAATGGATAGGGGCTGTGTCCCTTTTTTTTTTTCTTACTGGAACTCTCAGCTGCTTTTGACACCATCAACCACAGCATCCTCCTGACCCGTCTCTCTGAAATGGGACTTGGGGGCACTGTCCTACAGTGGCTTCAGTCCTTCCTGCAGGACAGAATATAGAAAGTGGTGTTAGGGGACTCATGTTCAACACCACGTCCACTGACGTGCGGGGTACCTCAGGGTTCTGTTCTGTCTCCTATGATATTGAACATTTATATGAAACACTGGGGGAAATTATTCAGAGCTTTGGGGTGAAGTGTCACCAGTATGCCAATGATACTCAACTTTACCTTCCATCATTTCTGGATTCCAAGGAAGCTATTTCAACTTTAGATCAGTGTTTAGCTTCAGTAATGAACTGGATGAGGAAGAACAAACTGAAACTAAACCCAGACAAGACAGAGCTGCTTCTGGTCAGTCGAAAAGGAGATCAAGGGATAGGGATGCAACCTGTACTGGATGGGATTACCCCCCAATTGAAAAAAGAGGTATGTCGCCTGGGGGTGCTCCTGGACTCATTCTTGAGCCTAGACGCCCAGGTCACAGCTGTGGCCAGGAGTGCATTTGCAAAATTAAAACTAGTACACCAGTTATGCCTGTTTCTTGAGAAACCTGCTCTGGCAATTGTGACACATGCCTTAGTGGCCTCCCTGCTGGGCTACTGTAATGTGCTATATGTGGGGCTACCAATGGAAAGTCTCAGGAAACTTCAACAAGTCCAGAATGCAGCGGCCAGATTGCTGACTGGGGTAGGTTACAGAGATCACATTACACCCATACTAAAGCAGCTCCACTGGCTGCCAATCAACTATTGGGCACAATTCAAGGTACTGACCTTAACCTAAAAAGCACAAAACGGCCTGGGTCCAAGCTACCTCAAAGACAGAATCTCGCAGTATGAACCAGCTTGGGCGCTAAAGTCATTAGGAGAGGCCTTTCTCTCCATCCTGCCACCTTCACAGGTGCATCTCAGAAGAACGCATGAAAGGGCCTTCTCTGTTGTTGCTCCCATACTTTGGAACTCCCTCCTGCTGGAAGTCAGGACTGCCCCATCTCTGCTGTCTTTCCAGAAGGTTTCCCTGAATAAGGGACTACCTCCTATGTGACTTTATATGGATTACCATAGATGATTGCATTGACTTATTTCATAACACTAGTGTTTTCCATGTTGCTTTTCACACCTCATACTGGATTTTGCTTTTCTTCTTGCATTCTCTTTATAGCTCTAATGTTACCTATCAATGTTCTAAGATGCCTCTTCAAACTCCCTGTTTTTAACTTGAATATGTCTTAAATGTTCTGGGCTGTATATTGTCCCTCATTATTGTCCTCATTATTGTCCCTCCAAGGAGAAAGGTGAGGTAAAAATAGATAGATAGATAGATAGATAGATAGATAGATAGATAGATAGATA
>JAHTLZ010000122.1:14197987-14211862 GCA_023846285.1 Phrynocephalus versicolor
AGATAGATAGATAGATAGATAGATAGATAGATAGATAGATAGATAGACTCTTTTTTCTGTGGCCAATGCTCTATTCCATATTGGCAGAGCTTGAACACCCAAAATCCATACCATGAAAGCTGCCATTGCGGTGCAACAAGATCTCATAACTATGCATGACTGAATAAGGAACTACCTCCTATGTGACTTTATAGGGATTTCCATAGATGATTTCATTGACTTATTTCATAACAATAGTGTTTTCCGTGTTGCTTTTCACACCGCATACTGGATTTTTCTTTTCTTCTTGCATTCTCTTTATAGCTCTAATGTTACCTATTAATGTTCTAAGATGCCTCTTGAAACTACTGTGGTAACTTCCAGAGTTTGAGCCCCATGTGCATAAATATGGATTAGGGTACTATTTGTCACTTAGGTTCCATCTAACCACCACAAAAATCTCATCATCTACCTTGAATGGCATGTAGATGTGGGACTATCTAGAACTACTGTGCAAATGTTTGTCCCATTCATAATTAGAGCTGACCCACAGGTTCTGAAATGGGAACTTCAAATTCAAAAATTGGGAAGAGATTCAAGGACCATTTGGAAGAAAACTAGAGGCAGTAGCAATGGTCTTTAGGAGCTTGGTAGGCAAGAAAGGGACTGTGGATCATTATTGGTATTTCATTATTATTGATCTTGACTGCTGTCTCAGGCAGCAATGGTAGCAGAGCCTCCACCCACCGATGGCTGCCATGTTTTCCAGCATGCCTTGGAATAATGCTATATCCACTTGGAAAGAAATAAAAAAAAATGAGGAGGATGTTGGAAGGAGCTTTGCTGAAATTGCTTCCTCTGCTGGTGTCACTGTAACATGCAGTGGCACTAACATTCTGTTATGGTTTCATGAAAATTAGCATTTACTCCCCAGACCAGCATGAGTTATGTGCCCTCACATCTCATCTATCCTATGGTGACCCTAATAGGGGTTTCAAGGTGATATATCTATGGAGTTGCTAAATATCTCACTCACCCTGCCACCTTCCTAGTGAGTTTCCATGGCTCTGCAGGCATTCAAAACTGGGTCGCATCTATCACTCTGTCCACTGTATGACTTCCCATCACCAGTAGGTAAAGGGGGGCAGCACATCAAGAACAAAGTGGAAATGGCCAATCACTTTTTGTGTGTGATCCTAGCCTGTCATGGCTGATATTTAGCAATGGACAAACACATACTTACCTAAACCACTGAGCAGTCCAGCAGTTCTTTAGTTGTACAGCCAAACTGGTATTTCAGAACACTACTGGTCCATACCTTTTTGCTGCTGAGCCTTAGGCTATTGAGAAAAGTATATTTTTCAGCCTATGGAATTGTAAGCTAGGAACTCTCTCTTTTTAAAGTGAAAACTAGCATTGTGAGGAAAGCAAACACTAGATCAAGTCTTAAATAAAGACCTATAGCTCAGCAGCACAGAGTTGTAATAGAATCTCATGAAATAATATTCCCAAAATGTTGTGCCCTTCTGTGTCAGCTCTTCATTATAACAGACAGAGCGGGACTAAAAGGACAAGTGATGTAACACAATAAAACTGTTCAATAGGGTCCTATGGACTATATTTCCAATTCTGTATTGCATGCAGACATATACAAAACCTACTTGGCTCACAGACAATACTTAAAAGATGCTGCCTCAAATGCTCAACTTTTCCTCTAGACTGTTTGTAGATCATCTTCTCCTTAAATGAAGGAGAAATGATGTGAAGATGCACTTGCCATATTCCAAGTTTCTATCCATTTCCACTATTTCAACAGGAGGAGAGACTTCAGTCAGAAATTCCTTGCCTTGAAAGATGCCCCAATTCCAGAGGAGAACAGAGCAGGAAGTGGATCTCTGCTTCAAGATTTCTTCAGTTTGCACAACATACCTTTCTGGCAGCATGCACAAAACTGGTCTCAGGGAGGGTAGAAACAATCAAGAAGCATTTAATATGTATAAAACAATTTAAGGTATGCAAAGCAGCAGCTGTGTTAGTTAGTCCCAATTAGAGATGGGCACGAAACGAACATTTTTTGTTTTCATTTTCGCTTTTTCGTTTTGTTACATAATGAAAGGACAAACAAATTTTGTCTCTAAAATGAAACGAAACAAACAGAAACACCAGAAATTTTGTCGTCCGTTTCGTTTTTGTTACGGCAATACATCGAACTGCTTTAAATGTTTAAAAAATATCACAAACATTGAAATAAATGGTAACAAAACAGTAATGAAATGAATGATAACGAAAACAATATTTTTGCAAAAATTCACGAAAAACGGAAACGAACCAAAACGGACCCCCTAAACGACAAACGACAAACGAAATGCCATTTTTTTAATTTGTGCCCATCTCTAGTCCCAATATTTTAAAAAAGAAGAAAACATTAGTACAGGTAAGGCCTCATCCTGAGTATTTTGTCTGGTTCTGGACACTGCATTTCAAAAAAGATACTGACAAAATGGAACAGGTTCAGAGGAGAGCTACAATGATGATTGGGGGGGGAAGTAAACCATGCCCTATGAAGAAAAACTGAATGATGCCACAGCCACTGGACCCCAAACGTGTGAAGAGTCATGTTGTAAATGCCAACCTCTGTGCCAATCTGGCCTTTAAAATGCGAGCCTTGGCATATCTATCAGCAAATCTTATATGAAACCCATCCATTTGCCATCAGGAGCAACATCAACCTGGCGTTCCAAGCAAGTGAATATTTAAGGGGTGGTTTTACTGGTTCCATTTTCCCCATGAGTTTCCATGGCCAAGTGGTGGTTCAAACTCTGATCTCCAGAGACTTGGGCCGCAGTCTTACCAGAGTTTTCTTCGTATATAAATTCCCTGCATATTTTTTTCGGGCGGTCACGTGGTTTTTAATGTGCAGTTAGTGTCCTCTCTTCTGCATTGTATTTTCGTATTCTGGTTCGGTCTCTACCTGTCTACTTCGCATTTTGTCCTTCTTTCCGGCTCTAGTTTCCAAGCCTCCATGGTGATAAAGGGGAACAACTGATTTTACTGCGTATTTTCATGGTTACAGAAGCAAATAAGCAAGCATTTTCGAGTGAAGTTTCTAAATCCAGCCCCTGGTGGTGGTTTAGGAAACTTCGCTGAAACTGCCGGGACCAGAATTTACTTCTCTTCCCGGTTAGCACATGGTCTTTTACTGCACAGTTCACTGCCGGGAAACTACGCAGAAAACACTGGTAGGACTGTGGCCTTAGTCCATCACTCTGCCCCACTACACCGCACTGGGTATGCATGTGCATTTTTAAATCCTGGAAAAAGCTAACCCTCAGAGCTATAACTAGGAATTTTGCACTCAGGGTTTTGCTGCAGTGGTTAAGCCTGGTACCTGTGAGATTGGCATAGGCAGGTAAATGGCAGCAGAAGAGGGAGAAACACTTAGGCATAGGTGTGCAACTACTATATTGATTTTATATTGAGCCTTCCTGTTTTGCATGTCCTTCTGTGTTTCACTGGGGCAGGGAAATTCTCACCTTTCGGGCAGCAAATCTGTGTGCCATTGAAATTCCTGCACCCTGGATTAAAATCTTGGTCAACCAATTCCAGATGTTCCTCTGCTACCCATTTACTGAATGATGGGATAAAAGCACTAGACTCAAAATAGAACCTGTCATATTTGCAGATATCAACATGCTAGAGGTAGCATGAGTTCAATCGCTGCATTTTCAAAGCAATCTTCTAATGCTAACATTTTCATACGTGGAAGTGTCTGGATCCAGTGAAGCCCCTTGAATTATTCAATGCCTCTTTATATTAAATTGATTTTCCTTCCCATTGTTGTTCTTTATGCATGAGATCATAGGTCTTAACTAGCATGCAGTAGAAATAGTGATTCAGCTGTGTAATTAATGTTGGAAGAAAAACTTGACTTCTTCACTTGAAGGAGCTCCACCGCTTCAATTCTGTGGTTAAACTTCTTTATGTATGGTGGTTCTTGGGTGCAAAGGTATGAAATTATTTGAGCATCTACATTTTGAAATGTTAGGAGAAAAATGCTTTTTTATCCAGCTCTGGGTCAAAGGGATATTGTTTAATTTTCTTATGAAATTAAAGAACTGGCAAACTCAATAACACAGGAGTTAATGATGGTCTGAACTGCATGGTAACTCCTCTGAGGGCCATAAAATGTATCAAGACCAGAGTGATTTTGTACAGCAAGTGGTACTTCAGTGCTTAATTCTCCACAGGGTATAAAATCACTTTGAGGATAATGAAATTAGACAAGAATTTTACCTTCACATTAGATTTCCAGCATGACAAACATTAAGGAAAATATGCTTGGAGAATATGATGGGAATGTCTTCTCATCAATGGACAGATGACCGGGACTTGAAAATACTTTGACAAATGAGAAGGCATAAGGAAATTTGTACGCCATACAGCTGTTGGCATAATAAAAATGGAAATAAGAACAAGTACCTTTTTTAATTCTAACAAGAATTGCTGGAATAAAAAAAAGGCTGGATTCCCTGTAAGGAAACCTTCCATTTCAAGTAAATGGGATCTGTTTCAAAAATACAGAGGAAGAAAAGGGTGAAATCTCTCTCTCGCCATGCCATGTCCATCCCAATCCAGCTCCCCCCCCCATATAGCTATCAAATTTTCTAACATTCCTATACATATGCATAGAGAATTCCCATTATGCCCAATTGTGCCCACCTTTTGCACAGGTGATTTCCAATCAGGCGTCTTGGAGATTTTACCAGCTGCCTATCCTTGAACAAAGTCCAATGCACCTGACAGACACATATTCCTATAGATTGGAATCTATTCCTATATATAGGAATCTAATATATTCCTAGAGATTGGAGCTTCTACTGCATTTTTTCCTTTCAAAGGCAGTCCCAGGACACTGTGTTTATTTGAACAGAAATCTCAGCTTATTTGGCTTAATTTAGTTCCAGCCATTACTTGCTCAGCCTAAGCTAGTAAAATTTATGGGCACATTTATCTCCTTTTTTTAAAAAAAAAAGAAGGCTTCTTTTGTTTCTGTACAATGAGCACTAAAAAAGATGTGATTCCAGAAGCTGGGCAGGCTTCTATCCCTTTGTGCCAAGTTCCACATTATATTTATCTCTCAGCTATCATCCAAACACAGGCCCATTTTGTACAAAAAAAAACCCAGCCTTTGTGCTGCCAGCAAGGCTTCTTTCTTCAAGAAGCATAAATTAGACAACGGACCGGCTTTCCAGTCTTGACTGTTCTCTTCCTTCCTGTCACTTCTTCAACTGGCTGGCAAGTCTTCCCCCCTCATCTTCTTTTAATGCTTCTCTTTATGCTCTCTCCCCACCCACCCACCCAATTCCCATTTAAAATGTCTTCTGTTGCCTAGAGAACAATTTGCACAGGTGTTGATCATTACCCATATAAGGTCCTTCTCTGAAGGAGAGGAAAGGCAAACCAATTGCATGATCTCTTTCTGAGTCAAGCATGAAGCATCCGCATGGGATTCTCCTCTTTCATGCACACGTTCAGTTACAATCTTAGGCTGATACTTCACGTCCATCTCATCCCTGTTCGCGGTCCTGCTGGGGACCAGTACGAAGAAATCTAACCGCACATCCATTGCAGGATGAGGGGAGCTCATCCCAATCACACCCCCTGAACAGCAATCTAAGCAGAATGAGAGATTCCCCTCCCTGACCCCGGGAATCTCCTCATCTCGCTTCTCGTTCCAATATGAGTGCCCATGAGGTAAGGCTCATCACGCAATGTGTCATTCTCCATCTAGTGGCAGAAGTGCGAAGTGCCATTTGCCAGTACATTCCCTATGGAGTCAGCAACTCAGTGCAGAGAGATTAAAAGACAAATGCCTCAAACTTAGCTCCGTAATGCATTGAAGGCAAGGCTTTGGAAAATTGAAACACCGAAAAGCAGAAGGTCGGGCTGAAAAAAAAATGGAGAACAAAGGCATGGAATTTCACATCTCATCACGGAACGAGGACGTGTGGAAACAGTCATACCGGTATCATCAATCACGCACATGCGTACACAGGAACAGGGACAGAACCGCAAGAAGACCACATGACCGTGACCAACATCAATATGCAACGAACTTCCTCCTGGGATAAGAGTGGACGTGAAGTAACCGTCTTAGAACTGCAAACCCTATGGATCATCTGAGTCTAGCCCCTGTCAAGCAGGCATAGCGGGGAACTGAACTCCCAACCTGTTACTCTACAGCCAGATATCTAACCCTCTCCCACTTAATCAGACTGGTGACCCTCCAGACAGTCCTTTTCACTACAACCAGCCTCACCCAGCATGGCCAGTGGCAAGTAGGGTTGACCAGAACATAGGTGTCATCTCTGAGGTCTGGGTTTGAGGATTCTTTCTCCAAGCAGCAATTGGCCATTGCACATCTTTCACAAGCAGGATGCTCTGATGAACAAGAGTTCCACTCCACCAGCGCTGATTACGATCTCAGCCCAGGTCTTAGGATTGGGCTCTGAAATTTCTGGGACAACAATACACTGACTTGGCAACCCAAGTTTTGGAAGTTTCTTCTCAGGGCTTCAGAGCAGCCATTTAGACATGCTCAAAAGCACTCTGGTTTCGTTCATTATCTTGCATGTTCTAGAGATGATGGTGCTGCAAAACACAAGTTGATCATCCTTGTCTTGCTGCAAGTGTCCCAGTCTCCAAAACATTGCCCAAATGCACTATTTGTTTATGATGGATGCTGTGAGACAGAGACAGAGGAGCAGCCATTGCTTCTGGAACATGGCTAGAAACAGAGCTTGTGTGTTGCAAATGCATATCCCTTCCTAGCTGCTTCTGGTGAGTTCCATCTTAAGTCTGATCTCAGAGTAATATGTTCCTATTAGATATATATACTTGCCTCCCATTACCTGTTACAACCTTTGGTATGAATATTTTTTCTAAAAGCCTCTGGATGGAAGACACATGTAACACTACACGGACCATTAAATTCATCATTGTCATATTCAGGCAGCATTAAACCCAGGAAAGTGGTGAGTGTACAGCCCAGCACTGTCTGTCACCATGTTCTTCACAGATATAGCCCCATGTCTGCTGAGGAGAACCATTCTTCTTGCACTGAGGCTAAAAATGCAAATGAGAACCTAAATGTTTTAAGTATTTTTGCTCTATGTAGCACTTACACAGAAGCTGGGGGGGGGACCCTCATTCCAATCTTGCGTTATAACTGAGAGGACCATAACTAGAGAAGGGCACAAAATGAAAATGACATGCTGTTTTGTCATTTCATAATGTATTTAAGTGTTTCATTATGAAACAAAATGAAAGAAACCATTTCAGCCTGAACCAAACCAAACCATTTTTCTTCAGTTCAGAAACCAAACAGGGAAGCTGCCAAATCTTGCTTCAGGAAAGGGGCTGCAGTGAGATCTGGACACTGGGGTAAAGGGTTTGAACTTTCCTGCTCTGCTCTCTGGTTCCTGCCACTGCCATCCAGCTGGTTTTGACAGATTGAGCTGTCAAAACCAGCTTGGTGGTGGTGGCGAGAACCGGAGAGTGGAGCAGGGTTTTGAATTTTGCACCACAGCAGCACCGTCACTGTTGTCACGCGAAATTCAAAACCCTGCTCTACTCTCCAGTTCTCATCACCGCCACCCAGCTGGGTTTTTTTTTTTTTAAAAAAGTCAGGCTATGGGAAGGGGGACCCACCCTCCCCTCCCCACAGCCCAATCTGTCAGGGGGGGAAAACAGCAGAGTGCCAGTGGTGAAAATGGGACAACAGAGCAGGTGGTGCCAAATTCAAAACCCTGCTCTGCTCTCCAGTTCTCACACCTGCCACTGCCACCCAGCTGGTGCTTTTTGAGAGGTCAGGCTATGGGGAAGGGGACCCTCCCTCCCCTCTCCACAGCCCGACATGTAAAAAAACCAGCTGGGTGCCAGTGGCAACAATCAGAGAGAGGAGCAGGTGGCGCCAAATTCAAACCCCTGCTCCACTCTTCGTTCCCGCCACTGCCACGCATCTGGTTTTGACAGCTCAGGCTGTGGGGAGGGGGGCCACTGCTGCCACAGCCCCCCCTCCCCACAGCACAAGCTATCAAAAAAGCTGGGTGATGGCAGATTCTGAATGATTTCATTTTGTTTAGTTTCCTTGTGAACATTGTATTAAAAATCATTAGTTACAAAATGAAAGAAAATGGAATGAGCTACAAAACAAAACAAAACACTAGTTTTCCGTTTCGTGGCAGAGGTAGGCATTCCACTTTAAAAGTCTGTACAGAGCCAGTATGTCTGTGACAGGCAGAAAATTGTTGTTCAAGTCTCCACTCCACTCACTCCCAACATCACACACACATGGATCGCACAAGCCCTCCATTTTTTCCCCTGATGCCTCAAGGAATGAAGTGTTGCCAATCTGGCAATCACAGTGATAACGTTCTTGCCAGAATAACCTATGTCAGGGCTGTCCAACCGGTCGACCGCGGTCGACCGGTCGACCGCGGGGTCCTCAGAGGTCGCCCGCTAGGTCCCCGCCCACCTCTGACCCCATTTTTAGGGGGGATTTTTTCCCCTCAGAGGACTTTGTGGGTGGGTGGCTGAGGCTCCGCTGCCTCCGCCTCCAGTGCAGGGGACCTTGGTGGGTGGGGGCTGAGACGGAGGCGGAAAGAGCATGCACACAGCGGGGGGACTCTGCTGATGCCACCGGCAGCGCACACCATGGACCTTGGGGGGTGGAGGGGTGGGGCGGGGAGGCGAGGCGGTAGTGTTCCTGCGGTTCAAAGTGGTGGGAGGGGCAATGTATGTGAGCAGTGTGGGGAAGGGAGTAGAAACCGCAGAGAAACGCCAGCACGACCCACCCAAGGGTAGCAAGGGTCCGTCCACGTCCATTCCCCCCACACCTGCCAATACACATACTAAGGATCGGGCCCAGCTGAGGTGGTGACTTCCTCAGGCCGATCGCTGAAGGAGGAGAATGTGGCACAAAGCACGGCTGGGTTTCTCCCCCCGCTGCCCCGGGAGTCGTCAGGACAGGACAAGAGGAAGGGGCGGTTCCCAGGGTCGTTTTCTTTTTCTCGCTGGCTGGCTGGCTGGCTGAAGCATGTGCAGAAGCCGGGAGAGCGCCCGGGAGCGCAGGCAACTCTGCAGGGGCTGCCTGGCTTCCAGAGAGTTGCAGGAAAAAAGCAGGCATTCTAGCGTGCCTTCTCTCTCTCTCTCTCTCTCTCTCACACACACACACACACACACACACATGCACGCACGCACGCACACACACACACACACGCGCGCGCACACACACACACACACACACACAGGAGGAAGGCAGGTGGCGGCGGCAGCAGGCATCTCACACTCACCACCCCTTGGACGCGAGCGGGTGGGTGGCAAAGTGGCGGTCCAGAAGCTGGGCTGCCCTGCCTCGGGTTCAGCCTCGCAGCGCTCACCCGCCCGCCACCGAGCCCCGCCCCCAGGACTGCTGGCCCATGCGGAGGTAATGCAGGTGGAGGGGCTTTTTCCCCCCCTCCCAGCATATTCGGTCCTCCACTTCCCCCGGTGAAGAGCCAAAATGGGTGAGGGAGGGGCTGCTGGAGCGGCCCAAGGACATTTGTGGGGTTTGGCGCATGTGCGCTCGTGCATTTCAAAACTTTGGCCATCCTGGCCAGCGCCCGGGAAAAGCAGCGCCGCTGCCGCCGGGAACCTTGGGGGGGAGGGGCGGGTGCAATGCCGGAGGGTGCTCACATGGCCCCAAATTTAAAACGGCCAAGCCTTCCCTTGGTCCTTTTGAATTTGGTGTGCAACAAACCCGGGTGTGGAAAGCAAGACCTCCTGGGGGTCCGTGCGCGTGCGTGCGCGCGCGCTCCAAGAGTCGACCGCGGCGGACGCTCCAAAGCATCTGGTAGGCCGCCGGCTGTTCAAAGTTGGACAGCCCTGACCTATGTGATGCCACTTCATTCAAATCCTTCCTCATAATTCTTTTTTTTTTTCCTTGATATCTTTGGCCCTCTCCCTGCTGTACAGCCACTGAGTCCATAAGCTAAGATAGATGCAAGAGGTAGGATGTGTTGCTTACATCTGTTCCTCCCCTTCACTGAATTCATGCCTTTTCGTTGGATATTACTGGTTGCTGGGGGTAAATCTTTTTCCTCTTGCACTATTTTTCTTTTAAAATCCATTTGTAAGTTATTAGAATTGTGAAACAGAACCATGCTATTTTTCATTATTAACCAGTGGATAAAATACCTGTTTTCAGTACAGGAAAGAAGCCAAATTCTCTATCAGCTTTTTAATACAAAATCTGGCTTTTTTTTTTTTTTGCCTAAAGCACAAGTGTGCATTACAAGACGACTCCTTTGTTCTATAATTATTACACTGCAGTTTGCCCCACGTGCCTCTAAGGCCAGAAATAGAGGCCTTACAGGCTGTCCAAATTTGCTTCCAAGGTTTTAACATCTTTAGGTCAAAATCTACAATGTTATGTATATTAGCAACAAGGGAGAGTTTCACATTTTGATTCAATTTGAATTTTTACTGATATCTTCCTTGCAACATAACAGTGCCTTAGACACAACAAACATATGCATACCCTCAGTGCAATAGGTCCATTGTATGCAGAATGACCAAGTTTTGTATTTCACGGGGCAACCATTCTCTAAGTAAGGCACTCTACATTTGAAATGTCTTTCAGCCAATGACTGGTTTTAAAAACATTAAAATAGGAAAACTGATGTCTTGTCACTGCCCATCATACATTAGCCCCCCAACAGGAGAGTGAGGAGCAGGTATACAGATTAGCTGGTCATTGAAAAACAATGAAAATATATAGTAATAGGAGTCCACCTTGTTGTATGGTTGTATGGTTGTTGATGTTATGATTTTTCTTTTTCTTTTTATTGATTTAGTATGTTTGGGGTTTTCTCTGTTTGGGCAAGTCATTTATTTGCAATTTTTTGTACACCAACCAGAATTCCCAAGAGAAAGTTGGGCGGTCAATAAATGAATAAATAAATAATCATTGTGTTTGTATGCAAATTTTCATCCCCTTTCACCGTCGCCTATGTGCGTGTTTTGCCATCAATTCAGTTCTGATTTACAGAAATGCTTCCCAAGCTTTCTAGATGCAGAGTACTCAGAAGTGCTGTACTATTCCCCTCTTTGGGAGGTATCCTGGAACTGTGCTGCTTGCAGAAGGCCACATGGATTGGATGTACTCCCAGAAGACATAGTGGGGAATTGAACTCCCAACCTCTGGCTCTGCAACCAGCTAACTCACTGAACTATATAGTGTTCTACTTATATACCATCCCATACCACTTCAAGTAGTCTCTGGGTGGTTTACAGTTTTAATTACAGCATGCAAACTACACATTGCCTCCCCCAGGCAAGCTGAATACTCATTTTACCAACCTCAGAAGGATGGAAGGCTGAGTCAACCATGAGCCAGTTACCTGGGATTGAACCCCAGGTCATGAGCACAGTTTTACCTGCAGTAAAGGCATTTAACCACTGCGCCATGGGGCTCCTTAAGATCAGTTCTAGCTAGTGATGTACAAATGACAAATCTGATGGAAGTCTTCATGAATATTTGATCATTTTCTGCTCTAAAAATACCATGTCTTTGGGGGACAAAACATGTCCCCTTATAAGGTGTACATCATATCAAGAATACCAGCTAAGTAGCTGCAAATACTTTTTATCTTCATGTTTGGTACTAGAGATGGGCACGACTTAGCAGTATTCCCGTTTCCGTTTCCGTTACTCGGTTCCGTTACTCTACGGAAACGGTAACGGGAATTACTCCGCCAGAATTCGAGCTCGAACCGACGAACGAACAATTTTGTCTGATTTGTCGTGCTCATTACTTGCATTGCGCGATGTCACGCGGCACAGAAAAAAAGTTTTTAAAAGTTAAAAAAAACCGGTTCCCAGCCAAAAAGCAGGCAGAAAAATGCCTGCCGTGCCTCAGGGCACCTACCGGAGGGAAGGTTTGTTTCTGGAGGGGGGGTCCCAGCCTCCCCCCCTCCGTCCTGGGCTGCTCTGGTCTGGTGGGACTCGCCGCAGGCTCACAGCCAGCAAAAAGCCCAGTCTCGCCGCCGGCCGCCACAATTAAAGCACAAGCAAGCGGCACGGACGGCACAGGAAAAAACTTTTAAACTCTCCCCCCACCCATTCCCGGGCCAAAAAGCAGGCGGAAAAATGCCTGCTTGACTAAGGGCACAGGGCACCTACCGGAGGGATGGTTTGTTTCTGGAGGGGGGGTCCCGGCCTCCCCCCCCGTCCTGGGCTGCTCTGGTCTGGTGGGACTCGCCGCAGGCTCGCAGCCAGCAAAAAGCCCAGTCTCGCCACCGGCCGCCGCAATTAAAGCGCAAGCAAGCAGCATGGACGGCACAGGAAAAAACTTTTAAACTCTCCCCCCACCCATTCCCGGGCCAAAAAGCAGGCGGAAAAATGCCTGCTCTTGACTAAGGGCACAGGGCACCTACCGGAGGGATGGTTTGTTTCTGGAGGGGGGTCCCGCCTCCCCCCGTCCTGGGCAGCCAGACTCGAGTCGCCATGCCATGCGGTGCGGGCGGGGGATCCAAAATGGGGCGGCAAATGCAATATTGTTTTTGAAATCGTGGTCCAAAAACACACAAGCATAACAGAAACACGCGGAAATTTATAAACTGCCAGATTTTTCACAGTAGCAGTGAGTTTTTTCTTGCAACAAAATGTCTCTCCTCTCCTCCTCTGTCCTCCATTGATTTTATTTTATTATATTTTATTTACACCTGCGCAATGATGGGCTGCCCGAGTGGCCATGGCCAGCCATGTGGGAGTGGACGACCATGCAAATTTTTGGAGCCATCCCACCAATCGCATGGCCACTTGGCCATGGAGACTTCTGGGATGTGCCAAAAAGCCCCCTAAAACCTGTCCTAGCCCCCTAACCCTAACCCTAATCCTTGACTCCTTACCCATACGTCACAGACTGTCTTCTTAGTGGGTCAGAGAGGCACCCAGAGGTGCAACCCACTAGCCCACCGTAACCTTACCCGTCATTAGCCTAACCCTAGCCCTTGCACTAACCCACCTTAACCCTAAGCCAGATCTACTTGCATTGCACTACACGCAAGTACGATTCCCTTCTTTGTGGGACATGGCAGGTGCGACCCAGTCGTCCTTGACGGAGGGTCGTACCAGTGGACTGGTCTCACTGTCTGCAATAGTGGTATGCATATCCATATGGCTATGCATGCCATTTTGCAGCAGCAGGTGAGGAGGGGAGACCCCCATGTTGAGGGGTCTCTTGGAGCCTGCTGCTGCTGTCCCTTCCTAGTGGGTGTGGATAGGAGGCACCCACGGGTGCCTCCAGGAGCCCACTTTCCCTTTATAGCAGGCCGGCGGAGGCACCCACCCCACAGAGGTGCCTCCAGGAGCCCGCTACCCCCCCCCCAAAAAAACCCAGTACTAATGAAAACGAAAAACGAAAAAACGGAAAACGGAAACGAGCCGAAACGGAACCGGCCCGACTAACGACAACTTGAAAAAAAAAATTCAAGTCGTGCCCATCTCTATTTGGTACTGTATATATCTACCAATATTTGTAGATATTGGTAGATATCTATTGGTAGATAGATGTAGATACCAATATTTGTTCATAACCAAATATAGATCTCCAATCTTTTTTCCAAACATACTTCCCAGCTTCTTAGAGGGTTCATCAGCTAAGAATGCCTCTTTGCTTCTATTCTGCACTTCCTGAAACAGATCAAGCATTATATAGTATTCCTCTGTATTTTTAACATGACCACAGACTAGAAGGATGTCATTACAAGATGCTGCTGAGGCGCCATCTTGATGATCCTGGTTCCCAACACACACACACACACACACACACACACACACACACACACACACACA
>JAHTLZ010000122.1:14211902-14227569 GCA_023846285.1 Phrynocephalus versicolor
TACATACATACATACATACATACATACATACATACATACATACATACGGATACCCTTCAGCTACAATTGCTGGTCACTTAATCATAAAAACATAAGAAGAGCCATGCTGGATCAGGCCAAAGGCCCATCTAGTCCAGCTTCCTGTATCTCACAGTGGCCCACCAAATGCGTCTAGAAGAGCATGAGACTAGATATCTGTCTTCTGATACCACTCCCCTGCATCTAGCCCTTAAAGTGCCCCGGTTTTAAGCCTGGAGATTACAGATTTCCATCATGGTTTGTAACCTGATGGACTTTTCCTCCAGGAATCTGTCTAATCCCCTTTTAAAGGCATCCAGGCCAGATGCCATCACCACGTCCTGTGGCAGGGAGTTCCACAGACTTACAACACAATGGGTAAAAAAAAATTCTTTTGTTTGTTCCACTCTCCCAGCCCTCAATTTGAGTGCATGTCCCCTAGTTCTGGAATTTTGTGAGAGGGAGAAGAGCTTTCTTCTATCCACTTTACTCATGCCCTGCATTATTTTGTATTTCTCAATCATATCCCCCCCCTTAGGCACCTTTTTTTCCAAACTAAAGAGCCCCAAATGTTTTAGCCTTTCCTCATAAGGGAGGTGCCCCAGCCCAGTAATGGTTTTAGTTGCACTCTTCTGCACCTTTTCCAGTTCCACTATGTCTTTTTTGAGATGTGGTGACCAGAATTGTACACAATACTCCAGGTGTGGCCTTACTATTGTTTTGTACAATAGCATTATAATGTTGGCTGTTTTATTTTCAATCCCCTTTTTGATAATCCCTAGAATGGAATTGGCCTTCTTCACCGCTGCCACACATTGGGTAAACTGTCCACCAACACACCAAGATCTCTTTCCTGATCAGGCATGTATAGCTCAGAGCCCATGAGTTGATAGATAAAGTTTGGATTTTTTTGCCCCAATAGGCATTATTTTACATTTTCCTAAATTGAAATGCAATTCATTTGCCATTTCACAGCCCATTCCCTCAGTTTGGAGAGATCCTTCTAGAGCTCTTCACAATCTTCTCTGGTGTTTACCACCTGGAAAAGTTTCATGTCATTCACAAACTTGGCCACCTCACTGCTTATCCCTGTCTCCAGGTAATTTATGAACAGACTGAAAAGCCCCAGTCCCAGGACAGATTCCTGGGGGACACTGCTTTTCACCTCTCTCCATAGTGAAAATTTCCCATTGACACCTAATCTTTGTTTCCTGGATCTCAACCAGTTCTCAGTCCATAAGAGGACCTGCCCTCTTATCCCCTGACTGTGCAATTTTTTCAGCAGCCTTTGGTGAGGGACTGTGTCAAAAGCCTTCTGAAAATCAAGATAGACAATATCCACCAGTTCATCCAAATCCACATGCCTGTTGACCTTTTCAAAGAATTCTAAAAGATTTCTCAGGCAAGACTTACCCTTACAGAAACCATGCTGATTTTCTCTCAGCAAGGTTTGTTCTTCTATGTGTTTTAAGATTTCCTTTTGGATAAGTCTTTCCACCATAATCCCAGGGACAGATGTAAGTCTAACCGGCCTGTAGTTTCCTGGGTCTCTCCTCCTTCCTTTTTTAAAAATTGGTGTGACATCCGCTATCCTCCAGTCCTCTGGCACTGCGGCCATTTTAAGAGACAAGTTGCATGTTACCATTAAAATATCCACAATTTCATTTCTCAGTTCCCTAATAACCCTTGGGTGGATGCCATCTGGGCCTATGACTTGTGGATCTTCAATGTATCAATTAAACCTAAAACATCCTCTATTTTGACCTGTATTTGATTTAATTCTTTAGTCAAGATGGGCCATTCAGGCAGCGGAATCTGCCCAAGGCCTTCTGTTATGAAGACAGATGCAAAGAACTCATTTAATTTCTCTGCAGTTTCCAAGTCCTCCTTTACCTCCCCTTTTCCTACCTCACCATCCAGAGGGCCAACTAGTTCTCTGGCAGGTTTTCTACTTCTAACATATATTTTTTTAAATTATTATTTCCATTTATATTGCTAGCCATACGTTCCTCAAAGTCTTTCTTTGCCTCTCTTATCAACTTCTTACATTTCTTTTGCCAGAGTTTATGTTCCTTTTTATTTTCCTCATTTGGGGAGGATTTCCATTTATAGAAAGACCTCTCCTTGTGCTTTAGAGCCTTTCTAACTCCACTCGTTAACCATGCCATCTCCCTCTTGGACTTAGATGAACTCTTATTTCTTTGTGGTATGCACTTCTGCTGGGCCTCTACTACCATTGTTTTAAACAGGCTCCATGCACTCAGAAGAGATTGGATTCTTTTTATGTTCCCTTTCAATTTCTTTCTAACTAGTCTCATCATCTGAGGAACGTCCGCCCTCCAGAAATCAAGGGTTTTTGTGTCTGATTTGCTAGACACTCTTCCCCCAACATGCATGGCAAAGGAGATTGCAGCATGGTCACTGTTCCCCAGAGGCTCAGTGACATTCACATCCATGACTAGGTCCTCCTGAGTATCACACAGTATTAGATCCAGGGTTGCCTGTTCTCAAGTGGGCTCCATGACAGGTTGCTCTAAGGCACAATCATTTGGCATGTTGAGAAGCCCAGTTTCTCTTTCTTGCCCCAGGCTCGCTTTGGCCCAGTCAATGTGGGGATAATTGAAGTACCCCATGATTACTATCCTGTCCCTCCTATACACCTCCATGATTTGTCTCCTCATTTCAAGGTCCCCCTCAAGTTTTTGATCTGGGAGACGATAGCACACCCCCAATATCACAACACTCCTTGGACCTGGTAGTTTAACCCACAGTGATTCTACGGTGGAGTGAGACCCACCGTCAACCTCCATTCTGCTGGATTTTACCCCTTCTTTGACATAGATGGCCACTCCACCTTAAAACCACCTCTCTCTATCCCTTCTATAGCATTCATATCCTGGGATTGTGGTATCCCACTGGTTCTCCACATTCCACCAGGTTTCTGTTATGGCTATAGTTTGGAAGCGGAGTTAGGATTTTTGGCTTGAAGGCTTAACTGCAGTATTCTAAGCTACAGCAACAATTTCAGGATCACTTAAAATGGGACTATTACAGTTAAAGTGGTATCAAACTGATATTAGGGTGGAGTGCCCAAACACCATAAGTTCCGATGAAGGATTCTTCATGACTTTATGAGCATGTAAGAGATTAAAAACAAGAATTAACTCAGAAGGTCCACAGCCTTCAGTGTTTTCCAGGTGTTGAGAGTGAACATCTCCAAAGGGGACATTTTTCTACCAATGTGACAGTGCACTAAGATGTAGAATCCACATTACTGTATATCAGACAACTATCCCTGTGTGTTATGGGCTATTAAAATGCATCCAACTTACAGCAACTATGGTAAGTTTTCAAGATAAATGAGATATTTAATTATTGGTTTTGGCATTTTAAAAGAACAGTGTATACGCATTAAACAAATTCCAGGTTTCCAGAAGAACAGATTATTTGAGAACTTTTAGCAGAACTGAATTTCAGATTGGTTTTAAAGAAAATAAAACTACTTTGATATTTACATATTTAGGGTACTGTTATTATGAATGACAAATTAAGCAGTGATTGAAATAGGATTTATAGTACTTGTAAGATGTAGGTTTCATTTGAGCTTTTCACAGGCATGTAAAACAGTCCTGACGATAGCAGAAGAAAAACCACAAGAGTTCCAAACCTTAAAAACAAGACGTTATAGAAGAAGGCATAAAGGTTCTCCCCTAAAAGACAAGAAAGCAACCTTCAAACATTTGAGATAATGTGTACAGGAAGAGTGAATGAATGAGATTGTTTTATATCAAAAGCTTTGTGCAAAATATCATTTAAGACATTCTCAATAAGGCTGTGAAGGGCCGCTGCCATCTTTGTTTAATTAATTTCCTGGCCACCTTTGTCACACACCCCAGTGAATTTCTACAGCTAAAGAATTAGAACTCAGGTCTTTTGAGACATAGACCATCACTATCACTACACTAAATTGCCTCCCAGTACAAATAAGAGTTTTGACAACTCTCTCTCTCTCACACACACACACCCAAATACATGTCATCAAAACTGTAGGGCAAAGTCATCACCACCACCACCACCACCACCACCACCACCACCATCATCATCATCTTGTCAAAACTTTGATCAGCTTCTGATGCACATCTTAGTCATAACCTGTAAGGCTGTAGAATATAAATCTTTTAACATAACTTCTGGTTCTCTTCCAGCATTTTATACACCTTTTTCACAAAGTTAATTACGAAATACTTATGTAGCAGCTTACATCGTAGCTTAATCATCTTGTTCAGTGCTTCCTGAACACTGACCATCCACCTTGTTTCCTGCAATTATTTCAAAATCAATGTGCTTGAAATCATTCGAATTACCAAGGGATTATATATTCAGAATCAGAGTGTCATCACCTTTCCTTCATGATTAGACTGTATTGGGGATCCATGAAGCTTCTTAGTACACACACACACACACACACACACACACACACAAATAACAAGCTGGATCAATGACACCAGCAGCTCCCTCTGCAAAGTTTCCAGTATGCCAGCTTGCCTCTTGATCAATGGTGCTGAGACTTCAGAAGGTTCCAATGACTCTTGTAGCTAAATAGCTTCCAAATAATAGCACTGCCTGTTCTCACATTGTTTTCTGTCTATTATTTTCTTTAGTGGCTTAGAGGAAAAAACACTGGAAATACTGAAAGATGCAGAATCATAGTGGTCAAGAGAGAGGGGCTATACAATTTCACTTTTCTATACTGGAGTTGTCCCAATCATCTGCCAGGAAGGTTATACAATAACCCCCTGCCTATCATGGGGGTTAGGAACCCACCCATCCCGCGATGACGAAAAAGCTGCAATATGCGGATGCAGTTGGGGGGGCTGGGGGGGGCGCACCACCACTGCTTCCCTAGGCTTCTGGAAGACTTTTTTTAAAAGCCTTCCAGCAGGCCCTGCAAGAGCCGTGGATGATCTGATCCACCACACTTGCTGCAGGTGCCATTCCTCCCCAGCCAGCGGCAATCAGCTACTTGGCACTGGCTTGGGACCAGCACTCCCCCACAATCTCCATTGGTATGCATTGGCTCAATGCATTTCAATGGAGATGACCTGGGACTGGAACGGGAGCCCCCGCGGGGGGAGAGGGAGGTGGCACACCAGTTTTAAAATCCCTTCCAGTCACAGAGGCAAACTTGGAAGGCGTTTTAAAAGGGGCACGATCCAACTGATTGGTGCTGTGGTGGGAAAATAAAAGGTTTTCTCCCTCACCCCAGCCCTAATCATCTGGAGTCCCAGCATGTACTGCAGTCCCGCGATATAGTGGGACCGCAGTACATGAACCGCGAAATGGCGGGGGGTACTGTATTTTCTTCCCTCACATTTTTGCCTTCCAACAACTCTGTACTTGATGAGCTCTTTATCCCCCCAAAAGCTTGACATATCTGAATGGAAAGTTGAACTAGGATTTCCTTATTTTGTCACTCAACCTTCTCAGATGGTTTGTCTCTCAACCCCTGGAAGGCCAAACCCTAGCTTGATGCAGCAATACAAGTCAAAGGAAATCTGCCAGGTAGTTGTCCACATATCTCTTGAATGCCTCCAGTGTTGGAGCACCTCACCACCTCTTAAGGTAATTGGCTCCATTGCTATACTGCTCTTACATTTTTCCCGATATTCAGCTGAAAGCTGGATTCTCATAATTTGAGCCCATTGTGTGGCTTAGACTCAGGGGTGACCCAATCCATATCCTGCCACTCCTGTTTATGACAGCCATTCAAAATATTTTGAAAAGTACTGGCATAGCACCCCTTAGTCTTCTTTTTTGTAGATCAAACATGCCAAATTATCCCAGTCTTTCCTTATAGGGCTTGGTTTCTGCCCCCACCCCCCAATCATACTTGCCACCCTCCTGTGAACTTGTTCCACTTTGCCAGCATATTCTTGAACTGTGATGTCCAGAACTGAACACAATACTCAAGATGAGGCCTAACCAGTGCTGAGTACAGGGGGGCAAGCCGTGCCATTGTTTGTGCCCAGGAAGAGTTTCAGCTCTGGGTTTGCTGGCTTCCTGCTGTACCCATTATCTGTGATTAAAGCTTTAGTCGGTTAATCACACCAATTAACAGATTATAGGTTACAGTTTTAATTATTTCCTGTTGTCTGTACTTCACGCATATCTATTATGAAGGAAGCAGGACAGATACATCCCTTTTTATTTTTCCTTTGAGGTACCTCCCTGCTAATTCTATCTTCTTGGTGTAAAATACTTCCCAGTGGAAAAGTCACCAAAAACAGTGCAAGGAGCAGCTTTTAGCAGAGAAATATGCTTGCTAAACATAAGGCCAAATAACTGGCAGCTTCAGAATGGGGCAGAGTCCAAGTAGTTTATGGTGCAATATAGTCACCTCACAAATGGTCTCAGTTAAATCTTCGGTGTGCAGAAAATATCTTATATATATTCTTCAGCTGGTAACAGTGGTTAAATGCCTGTACTTCAGGTAAAACTGTGCTCACGACCTGGGGTTCAATCCCAGGTAGCAGGCTCATGGTTGACTCAGACTTCTATCCTTCCGAGGTTGGTAAAGTGAGTACCCAGCTTGCTGTGGGGGCAGGGGGCAATGTGTAGCCTGCATACTGTAATTAAACTGTAAACCGCCCAGAGACTACTTGAAGTGGTATGGGGCAATATAAATTTTAAAAAATGTTTGCTACCCACCACTACTACCTCCAAATATTCTGAAATGCAAACACATTGAATCAGCTTGGCATATACATTGTTCTCAGTTCTGGGTTGAAAATGTTTAATGCCAACCCAATCTGTACTATGTTATCTGGAAGAAACAAAGGTCATGTTTATTGGTGAGAAATACAATCTTCCACATTTCTTCTTTAACACTGAGTGCCAATGGGGAGCATGAATTATCCAACATACTACTAACTTAATCTCTGAGGGTTCTTTTTTCCCCCCTCTCCTCCTTGTAACTGCTTCCTCCTTCCAGATGCGCCTTTGTCGGCCACCCTTCTTCTTCAGTTTCTTTCTCCCTCATTTTCTTCCTGCCAAAGGGAGTGGTGTGGAAATGTGGTTCCACACTATAAAAGGAAAAACCAAAAGTATGCACTGCAGGAAGAAGTGTTCTTTCCTTTAAATGAGCCCTGCCTTGGGCAGTGTTGGCGAACCTATGGCATGGCTGCCAAAGGTGGCACTCGGGGCCCTTTCTTTGGGCACCCGACATCACCCCTTCACAGCTAACTGTATCCAGGATAAACTGCTATATTGGCACTTTGCAGAAAATTAGTGGGTTTTGAATCTCAGTTTGGGCACTCGGTCTCTAAAAGGTTCTCTCTCCCTGTCCTAGGGAGAGAGGCGAAACTGAGCTGAACTTCCCATATTTTCCTCTGAACCAGAAAGGGGAATAATCAGGTTCCAAATCTCTCCAACAAAATCCATCTCCAGCTATTTCATAGTGCAACAAAACTCAGTTTACCATTCAGTTTGAGTTAGCAAATAGAGTTTCTTCTTCTAACATTTGTCAGGGATTATGTTTTATGCCATACTCACTGGAGTCTACGATGTACAGCCCACATTATGAGGTAAATGTCCCATTATTATTATTATTGTTGTTGTTGTTGCTGTAAGTTTTCTTCCTTTCAAGAATAATCTGTGGCCATGCTGATGCTGATGCTGGCAAACTGGCCTCCAGAACACCATGAGACACTCCGCCCTTGAAGACTGAATGATTATGAAGATGAATGACACAATGCAGCAGTGAAGGCAGCCTTTTTTTAAGGCAGAAGAAGCAACAGTCTTTGCCTATTCCAATGCAAGATCAGCACAGCTGAAATTCAGACTCTTTATCCACCATTACTGCAACTGTACCAGAGAGCTACTCTCTTCTTTAACTTTTAAATGATACTAGGGAAAGTTTTCTAAAAAGTCAAGCACTTGCTGAACATTTGAAACTACTTGGATGCAGATGGAACCATATGCCTCTTCTCCTCAGATGTTGCCCAGTGGAAAGTTTCCTTTCATGTAGCATTTCCACTCTTGGGATTTTCTTTTGCCACCATAATATAAGTTAAAATGACCAACACATGGAACTAAATAGGATGCCGCTGACTAATGAAAACCTTAAGGCCCTATGAGGACAGATCGCTAAATTACAAAATGAGCTCAAATGTGAGTCAATTCCACAGTAACTGAAACAAATAACAATATCTGTCTCATGTTGTCCAGTTTTGACCAACCGAGTCTTGATATATGCTTATCTTAAAGGGCAGTGTGATTCAGTGAAGGAGAATGTATCCTTGCTTCCTCTCCTGTTCATTATTTTTACAGCTTAATTCCTATCTCTAGTTCGCAGGGGCAGGCAGGCAGCTCTGTCTGTTCAGCAACTTAAGTTGAATTGCACAGCTACAGATCACACTGGATGAGAGTTGCCAATTCAGACCTAAGTATTTTGTTTGCCAGCTTTGTTTTGTCCCACAGTATTCAAACACAAGGGGAGAAACAAGCTGCAAGAGGGTGCGGAATCTGGGGGTTGGGGGGGGATGATTTTTCAAGGTTATATACCAGACACAGATATGGTACAAAACAGACGTTGGGTTCAGGTGTCTTTTTGCTTTCGTAACATTATGTGTTTGTCAGTTCACAGTTCCCATCAGCCCCAGCCAGCACAAACAACCAAAGGTAATGGGAGCTGTAGTTCAGCAACATCAGAAGGGCCACATTTTCCTCATCCAAGATCTAGACAACAGGGAACGAAATAAACTCAAGGGTTTTAGCCAATATACACCAGCTCCCTGGATTCTCACATTGATAAGGACAGTCTCAAAAGAGATGGCCCAGGGTTACACAGGCTGGCCCTTCTCCTGTGTGTCAAAGTGGGGAAACAAATTCCTGACTCTGGGCTCCATAGCCACATACCCAACTCACTGAATATCCCCTAGACTCTATTAACTTGAACCAAAAAAAAATGAAACTACAAATATTCTTTTGACCCGTTAAAGCCAGGATTGCATCCTGGACATTTAAAACACAGCCCAAGCATCTTGGAGAGAAGATATTATTGGAAACAAATGTTGTGGCTAAGAATCATTAACATGAGCTCTAAGGTGACGGCATCTGGCCTGGATGCCTTCGAAAGGGGATTGGACAGATACATGGAGAAAAAGTCCATCACAGGTTACAAACCATGATGGAGATGTGTAATCTCCAGGCTTAAAACCAGGGTACTTCAAGGGCCAGATGCAGGGGAGTGATATCAGGAGACAGATATCTAGTCATGTGTGCTCCCAGACACATTTGGTGAGGCCACTGTGAAATACAGGAAGCTGGACTAGATGGGCTTTTGGCCTGATCCAACATGGCTCTTCTTATGTTCTTATGTTCTTATGTTCTTATGTTCTTATGTTCTTATGTTCTTATGAATAAGCTGATGTTGAGATGAAAGGAGATGAAGTCCAGAGGTGGAGAAAGTGCCCATGCTTGCTGGGATATTGTATGAGATGTAGCGCAAATAGACCAACTTATAACATTTCTGGAAAGAACATGAATGGATGAATGACAAATAAACAGACTTGACCCTTCTAGCCATAAGACGGCAAGGGAACATGGCATCACATGGTCTGGGTTCTTATCCATTGGAAAGTAAATTACCCTGAACCAACCATTGTGTCTCGCTATGGAAAAAATTTTTCTGCCTCTTTCACAGATGAGCATCCTTCAGGTTTAAAATTGAAACATGTACAAGGGAGGGAGAGAACTCTGAAGCTTATTATTCTTACAATGCTACATTTAAATATCATTCTGTGTAGTTTAAAATTGAACACCAGCTGCATCTGCAGCAAGAGGTACACATGGAATTATTTTTCAGATGAAAATGCATCTCAAGCCTACACAGTTAGCACTCTGCTCTCAGAAGGCTTCCAGGAACAGTTGAGTTTTGTTTGCTTGGGAATTATTTTGCAGGCAAAATCCCAGATAGAGGAGAGAACATGTGGGCTCAGGCAAGAGCAAAACAGAAAAGGTCACTGTCTCATCTAGAGAAACAATAAGATTATTCCTTTTATCTGGGAGGGATTGTGACAGAGGGGTAGGGTGGGGGCTGTTTGGGTATCCTGCCTGGTTCTGCAAACACTGTCGTATGACTTTGCCTCTTATCATCAGCAAGCGGGATCTGCTGCTGTTGAAAGAGCATCAGTCACCAGGGCTTTGCCATTCAGAGACTTAGCCCTAGAGCTTGGAGAGAGAATTGGACAGCC
Organism: Phrynocephalus versicolor; assembly: GCA_023846285.1. Classification (NCBI taxonomy): domain Eukaryota; kingdom Metazoa; phylum Chordata; class Lepidosauria; order Squamata; family Agamidae; genus Phrynocephalus; species Phrynocephalus versicolor. Next base: position 14,222,174 of record JAHTLZ010000122.1, read on the forward strand.
TTTCATTCGGGCCACAATAGGGAGCCCTGTCGCTGTGAGAAACAGGCTGTCGGAGGAAAGCAAATCGTCATGGATAGCGTAGCCAAGAGTTCACTTGTTCTGTCAGACAGATTAAGATAAAGCTGAACGAGGTCAAAGCTATTAACAGTTAGACTACAGGGTCTATATCCAGTTAGCATCTAGTCAGACAGTGGCTTCTTTAATTGGAGAGTAGCTTCCTTGCAATGATATGTAAACACCAATATTAGCAGAAGCCTGGGTGGTCCCGTCATTGCTACCCAGAGGACATATTTCATGCACCCCTAGCTTTCTAATCCAAACCACAGTTGATTTGCAAATGAGCCTGGAGTCCTGTTCCTATACTCCACTAGCAAACATAAAGCTCCAAAGTTCCAGAAACTTTCACTTCACATTTGGCTTCCCCGGAGTCAAATATTTTTTTGCATGATGCATGTGATATTGAATTGTATGTGCCATCCCTTTCATTGAATGATTTTGAGAAAGTTAAGAGACTGTTTAGCCCTGATTATTCATTTTCCTTCATCGAGTTGCAGTCCCATGGGCAGTAAGATCAGGATCACACCTGCTGGTATTTCCTCTCTCTGCCATTTCATTGCCACCCTCATTCCCCTCCCAAAATATGCTCAGTAGAGATGGGCACGACTCAGGAAAAAAACCTCGTTTTCGTTTTCTTTTTCGGCTAGGGTCCGAGTCGTTTCGTTTCCGTTTTCGCGAAAAATCGGAAAAAATTAGTTGTTTCGTTTTTCGTTTTTTCGTTATCGTTATACTGGTTTTTTGGGGGGGTAGCGGGCTCCTGGAGGCACCTCTGTGGGGTGGGTGCCTCCGCCGGCCCGCTATAAAGGAAGGGACAGCAGCAGCAGGCTCCAAGAGACCCCTCAACATGGGGGTCTCCCCTCCTCACCTGCTGCTGCTGCAAAATGGCATGCACAACCATATGGTTATGCATACCATTTGCAGGCAGAGTGAGACCTGCTCAAGTACCTCATACCCGGGTACGAGCGTGTCGCCAGCCATTTGCAGGCCAGGCAGTGCCACTGCACCTGCTCAACTACCTGGTCCCTTGGTACGAGCGGGTCGCACCTGCCATGTCCCACAAAGAAGGGAATCGTACTTGCGTGTGTAGTGCAATGCAAGTCGATCTGGCTATGGGCTAAGGTGGATTAGGGTTAGGGCTAGGGTTAGGCTAATGACGGGTAAGGTTATGGTGGGCTATTGGGTTGCACCTCTGGGTGCCTCTCTGACCCACTAAGAAGACAGTCTGTGACGTATGGGTAAGGAGTCAAGGATTAGGGTTAGGGGGTTAGGGGGCTAGGGCAAGTTTTAGGGGGCTTTTTGGCACATCCCAGAAGTCTCAGTGGCCAAGTGGCCATGCGATTGGTGAGATGGCTCCAAAAATTTGCATGGTCGTCCCCTCCCACATGGCTGGCCAGGCCACTGGGCCAGCCCATCATTGCACACTGCGCAGGTGTAAAATAAAATAAAATAAAATAAAATCAATGGAGGACAGAGGAGGAGAGGAGAGACATTTTGTTGCAAGAAAAAAACCACTGCTACTGTGAAAAATCTGGCAGTTCCATTTCCGCGTGTTTCTGTTGTGCTTGTGTGTTTTTGGACCACGATTTCAAAAACAATATTGCATTCGCCGCCCCATTTTCGATCCCCCGCCCGCACCGCATGGCATGGCGACGAGGCGACTCGAGTCCGGCTGCCCAGGACGGGGGAAGCCGGGACACCCCCCTCCAGACCAGAAACCCCCCCTCCGGTAGGTGCCCTACTGAGTGAGTGCCCTTAGTCAAGCGGGCATTTTCCGCCTGCTTTTTGGCCCGGGAATGGGTGGGGGGAGAGTTTAAAAGTTTTTTCCTGCGCCGTCCGTGCCGCTTGTGTTTGCGGCGGCCGTCGGCGTCTCGGCGAGAGTGGGCTTTTTGCGAGCCTGCGGCGAGTCCCACCACCAGACCAGAGCAGCCCAGGACGGAGGGGGGGGAAGCCAGGACACCCCCCTCCATACCAGAAACCCCCCATCCGGTAGGTGCCCTACTGAGTGAGTGCCCTTAGTCAAGCGGGCATTTTCCGCCTGCTTTTTGGCCCGGGAATGGGTGGGGGGGAGACCCGGGGGAGAGTTTAAAAAAGTTTTTTCCTGTGCCGCCCGTGCCGCTTGGTTGTGCTTTGGCGGCCAGCGGCGAGACTGGGCTTTTTGCGGCGGGCGAGTCCCACCACCACACCAGAGCATCCCAGGACGGAGGAGGGGGGGAGGCCGGGCGGGGACCTCCAGAAACCACCCCTCTGGTAGGTGCCCTGAGGCACGGCAGGCATATTTCCGCCTGCTTTTTGGCCGGGAACCGGGCTTTTTAACTTTTAAAAACTTTTTTTTCTGTGCCGCTTGGCATCGCGCGCGATCGCGCGATGCAAGTAACGAGCACGACAAATCAGACCAAATTGTTCGTTCGTCGGTTCGAGCTCGAAGTCTGGCGGAGTAATTCCCGTTTCCGTTTCCGTAGAGTAACGGAAACGAGTAACGGAAACGGAAACGGAAATACCGCTAAGTCGTGCCCATCTCTAATGCTCAGTGATGGTCAAGGCAGTGGGCAGTTTACAGAGTTCATCTTCCCAGTGCAAACTGTCAGGCTTCCAGTATGGGGAGAGTAGTAAGAAAAGAGATGCAATGGGAGGTTAGAGCTAGCCAGAATATCCTCATTGTTTCCCACCCACACCTTTTCAAGAACCAAATGGAAAGTCAGACATTCCCCTCTGCTCAGTAATTAGCTACCTTGAGCAGCCCTGGGCCCTATCTATCCATCCAACCCAGAGTGTGTCAGTTTTGTAGCATATATACAAACTCTACTCAGACAATGTGATATGGATTTCACTCAATCCATGCTATGTGTAGTCGTGGGGCATGGAGGTGCATCACATTTGAATGCAATGTGAATTATCTATATGCATCAAGAAGGACACAGTTTGCAGTTTCTCACGATCTTTAACAAAGAAAATAGAAAACGAATAAGGGAATTTCAGAAACATAAAACACAAAACATGTAAAGGCTTACAATTCAAAATATAAATTCAAATGATCATTTTCTGTCTCTGAACAAGTGAGTTTCCATCCCAATCATGAATATAATAAGGACTGCATTTAACCAAAATAAGTTTGTACACAATGAATTCAGCTGCAAGGTAAAGCACATTGATCCAGTTTTAAGGCCCCATGCAGTAGTTTTCAAAGAGTACAAACAATTAACAAGGCTCATGTGGAAAGACTCCATCAAACAGAGCATAAAATATTATCCTCTCCAAATGCACCATTTGAATATGATATGCATGGAAATGAAATAGGTCTCTCTGTGTTTAAGCAACTTGTTCATACCTAGTTCACACAACGTTTGGTTGACCTCCTTGGGCCATTTCCACGCCTTTAGCAAGTCAGTTATGTTCAGTTGCAGTTGTCATTGCACTTTTCAGCTTCTTGTTCACCATGTCACTATCTACCATATTTCTTTCTATAAGATGCTGCCATATATTAGATGCCCCCCATTTTTATGATTCCAAATTAATAAAATTAATAAATCATCCTTGAGTTCTCCTCCACCCACTTCACCCTACTGATTTGTTTCCTTTCCGTGTTCTGAAGACTGCTCTCTGCTTTGTTCTTGAAGAAATGGACCCTTTATTTCAGCTGGGAAAGGCTTAGGGCTGGAGCAGCCCATTAAGAAGTGCCTTTGCACACTGAAAAGAAGGGTCCATTCCTGCAAGAACAAAGCAGAGAGGAGGACAATCAAGTGCTCCCAAAAAGAAAAGAAAACAGCAGGGGGTGCTAAACAGCAGGGAGTGGGGTGGAGGAGAATCCAAACTGACCTTGCTGTTTCACTTATGTTCCAGGAACGCTTGATTGCCCTCTTCTCCTACTGGTTCCGAAATGATCTGCGCAAGCCCAGGTAGTGTCTGGAAGCCTCCGACACACAAGCAGCCAATCACTTACCTTGTTCTGTGCCTGCACAGAGCTGAGCTCCAACAAGGAAGCAGGCTCCAATGTCATCTTTCCTCCTCTGTGGTGTTGGCCAATCAGGAGCTGTGCAAAGACAGGCATTATCCTGTCTCCTTCTCTTATTGGCCAGCACCACGAAAAAGCAAAGATAACATCAGAGCCTGCTTCCTTGTTGGAGATCAGCTCCATGTGGGTGCAGAGCAAGGTAAGTGATTGGCTGTTTGTGTGTCGGAGGCTTCCAAACACCACCTGGGTTCATGTGGGTTGTTTTGGAACTGGTAGGTTCCAAAATGAATTGCTCATCCCTAATGACCAGCTCTATAGCAACTTTAGGATTTAACGGAGAAGCAGGGATCAGGGATACATTAAAAGAAAGAAAGTGCCTATTTCTGAGAATCAGGATGAGAACCACAATGGCATCTCTTATGGAAAACGTGTGCCAGATCAAAACAACTTCTTCCAGCTGTAGTAGATATTTGTCCCTTGGAAGGTACTATTTTCACCAAACAAGTATAAAAAGTTGTATCAAACACGAAGTCCCATTTCACAATTTTGTTTCATGCCCTTTTCTTCAGTTACTGTGATTGTCTATCAAAACCAACACAGAGTTGCTCGGGTTATTTCTCTTCCAATCCCGATCTTCACATCCTAGAAATGTTCCCTCTAGGATATCAACATTGACATCATCAAGGGACTGCAGCAGGCAGAGTGCATTGATTTATTCATATGGCGAAGGCTCTGGATACAGAGGTGGCACAAAATGGAGAAACCTTTTTTCTATGAAGGCCACACATGGCAGAAGGCAGCAGGTTGGGACCACATACCAACCATGGAAGAACAGTGGGTCCCCTTCTTCATTCTCTTTGACACACAAGCAAACACATAAGCAAATAGTGCACATGGACTACTAAACAGAGAGGCAAACAAATTCAGTCCCCTTCTACCAATTTTAGTATTTATGGGTGGAAATGTTTTAAACTACCTTTTCTGGAGTGTTAAAAACCCAATCAGTGCCTCTGCTCTTCCCTTTGCCTAGTTGATGAGCACAGGGAACTGCTGAGAAGCATGTCAAATCTGTGCAGTCCTCAGCTGGTATACAGATTTCCAGATTATAATTAGCACTATCATCCTATGCTGAAAGCTACTAGTCAACCTTTAGAGACTTCATTCTTCCCAAACCTTCAGAGAAGCCTGCTAGGAAATCAGATGGGGCCAATTAGGACTTGTTTTTTTATTATTGGAATTAGAGTGAATACAATAGTAAGTAATGCAAGTAAATTCATGAACAAAACCAAAGTCTTTGGAAAGTGTCTTCTCCCATCCTGTAGACATCATGTCATACTGCAAAGCTATCTATCTATCTATCTATCTATCTATCTATCTATCTATCTATCTA
>JAHTLZ010000122.1:14227579-14237890 GCA_023846285.1 Phrynocephalus versicolor
CTATCTATCTATCTATCTATCTATCTATCTATCTATCTATCTATCTATCTATCTATCTAATCTCCCACCTTTCTCCCCAAAAGAATCCAACAACACTTCACCATTCCAACTCTTGTCCTATCGTGGCCATCCACTGCTCATCTGAGATGCCCCCCAGTTCAGATATCAATGCTCAGTCCAGCATATAATGTACAAAATAATAAACCAGTGCTACTGCTCTGGAAATCCCTTTTCTGGGGCAGAATGAAGGCAGATGCTTTCTCTGCATTAACAGCTAAAAATGTTTTCAAGTTGCTCTTTGGAAAGACAAGTGTTTTGCTCCTTCTATTGAAGTGAAGGCAAGCAGCTCTTGAAGACATCCTAAAGATCCCCATCTTCTCACACTTTAAAGATGAAAATTTGAAGCAGCTCCAGGTATTTTCAGACAGGTTTAAAAACAGTTACTAACAGCTGGGCTTCCCTTAGTCCTACCCCACCCCCTTGACTTCGCAGTTTTCTAAGTGGAGCATTCTACATAAACACATGTGTATACTTTAATTCTTCTAACAAGCACACATAAATCCAAGTGCTTTCTTTGTAACATTGGTTGCATCTGCAATAATATCCTCTCTTAAGTTGCCAATGAACTTGGGAAAATATGTTGCATCCAACCTTTGTTTTTAAAAAATGGCCCTTCAGGCTCAAGCATCTTCTTTCTATTGAAAGGCTGAACAATTCCTTCCTATTGTCCTTGTAATGTTCAAAAGAGACATCTTTCAAAGGGATTCAAGCATCTCTTTTGTCTGAAATGCTGCGTTTTAACAAAATAGTTTCATCATGTTTTGAACCATCAAAAAGACAGACAAGAATCAACCCAGATTTGATTTCTGGAAGAAGGAAGCAAATGTTCAAATTATTTCTTCATTTCTTAGGCAAGAATAATGTCTGCCTCTGTATTACTGTTAGCTGAAATTTGGGCCAAAATAGAAATATTTAACCTAGATCTATCAAATCCAACAAAAAGAAAATACATTCACACACAAACAAATGAAAAAGCTTATATTATTATGTCTTAGTTCAAACTGTCAAAGCCTACTCTTGCAAATAACACTTTTTATAGGTGAGTTGTTTGAAATAAACCAATTTGTTAATAATGGAATTATGTGCATTTGAAGTAGGGATTTCAGCAACAATATTTTTCCCTGTAAATGAAAAGAACCATAAGAGGAGTGTTACAAGTTACTGCAACTTAATGATTCATCCAAGCTGTTGTTACAGCTCCATTTTGCGTCTTTACAGGCCCTTCTGTGGTCGTAAAAAAGAAACAGCAAAATAGTTGAATAGTGCTGTGGCCCTGTTACTGTCAAAACTTTGTTTTGCAATAATACTCAGCCACAAAGAAGTCAGTGCATCCTAGTGACAGAAAACAGAGTCTTGTGTATATTTACACAAAAGCAAGTCTCTTTGTATTCAATGGGCCTTCCTCATATGAAAAAAATGCATACAATGCTAGTCTAAGGAACTCAGCTGTGAACTGGGACCTCGTACAATCTCTTCATGCATAGAATGAGCAAGAGTCATTCTAATTGTGCTGTTTTACATCAGGAACATGAGCCGAAATCCTGTTGCTACACACAGCATAACATTTGGAAGTAAATTGTCATTAAGTTAAGAATCTCCATGTACAATAGATGTTACATACTGAGACACTTGACTTGGCTTGGAACAGATATGATCTACCAAGGTTTCTTAATTCATGGTAATCTAACTGTTACTCTGTTTATGTAAGTGTCCAGCAGATTTTGGCCATTTTGATGGGACTTAGTTTAATTAGTTATATTTATTTATGGTCAAAGACCAATCTAAAATAAGTACAAGTAGCAAAATGTACATAACGATCAAATATGCACTACATAATATTAATCCATAAAATTGATAGATCAAAGGTACAGATTACAATTAGATCTGGTTCACAGTAGAGCAGTCATCAGCTACATGGCTACTATGCTACTTGACCTCCATTTATGAGCTGTTTTTGAACCCTTATTGCTACTGATCAAAATTTGGTAAAAATTTGTCAGAGAGGAGCAGATGCAAATAAAAGTCTATTGACCTCCCAGGGATTTTGCCTATGATTGGGGAGATCTGTTCTCTATGTAAGTCTTGATAATAAGTACAGAATAAGAGGACATGTTCTACAGTTTCCAGTTGGTCATTAGTACATGGACAGTTATGATCTAATAGTGGTAAACCTTCATACCGTCCCTCCAAAAGCTTACTTACTTTCAGGTAATTGCCACCCTTGTATCAATGCAGACAGTGACCAACAACTATTGTTAAAAACCATTAAAAATGAGGTGTTTGTCTTACAAAACATGCTGGGAAAATCTGGAGAATCACATCTCTTACACTTCATCCTATGGATGTCCAAGGGGGGCATCCTGGAATTCAGAGTAAGATTTAACTGTCCTTTCATTGGCCATCTCTCAATATCTTACTGTGGCCTAAAGAAATAAAGATTCACCACTTCCGGTCTCATCACCCACATTTCTTTCTAATGTTCAAGCTGTTGACATCCATTTCTTGAGGGTGCCCTCCAATGGTTATGTGCTCAGGCCTTGAAACATGGTCTTCTAGCTAGCTAGGATAAGTGTTTCTATCGAGGTGGTATGGCGGTTAAACAGGGCAAACTGGTGGGCAACATGCAAAGATGTGTGGTTTGGTTACTTCCCAAGGAGCTTGCCCGTTCATAGGAGGTGCTAGCCAATCCAGCATCCTGGCACCATGGACCCTGAGATTCCGGTGCCAGGATGGGGTGGGTGGGTGCAGGGCCTCCCTCAGGCTGCAGGTCACCTAAGAGTGCAAGGCTTGGGAGGCCCATGGCCTGGGGCAGTCACACATTATGGCACAGCTTTAGGGCTTGGGAATGACATATGCAAGGTTGGAAACGGCAGCCAGTTGGTACCACTGGCTCTCCACCTAGGTGTTGTAATACACTACCCCTCCATGGGAAGTGGGAGGTTAGTAATAAGGTTGTGGCCTTAGTTTCCAATCCATCACCTATCTTGCCTCTTTATTTCAGACGGAGGTTGACAATAAGGTCGGTTTAAATGGCCACAGGGAACATCATTGCTATTTTTCTCTGCTAATAAAGACTTCCTAGTAGACCACTCTCAATCGAATTCAGCAACCTGAGTCAAAATTTACAATAATATAAGGATGCCAGCACCACAGTGGGCTGCGCCAGGACTGGATAGGCTCAGAAACATGCAAAAAAGTGAAACAACAACAACAACAAAAACCTCCAGATTTGAAAACCAAAATTCAGGTTCACATTTGATCTTAGCCATTAGAACTGTAGAACATGTGCTTTTATTCTGCACCTATTATTGAGATCTACACAAGGAACTCCTCTCCCCAATTATAGGCAAATTTTCTGGGAGGTCTATGTGCATTTGCTCCTTTCTGATAACACTTACCAGATAACGAGGCAAGTTGCCAAATTCTGTACTGTAGCAATAAAGGTTCGTAAACAAATTTTAAACAGAGATAAGGAAACAGTATTTTATTGCAGCTGATGACTGCTTTTATCGTAGCTGATGACTGCTTTTATTTCGGACCAGAGTTAATTTTAATTTGTATTTATGATATATCAGTGTAATAAGGCTTGATTCATGTGTTGCCTATTGAGATGCATATTTGATTATTCTTATTTTACCATTTTATTTTATTTTTTGGTTTTGGTCTTTGACCGTAAATATTTAATAAATAAAAACACTTCCAGTTCTTATATGGTGCATTTTAGTGGGTGTGATCAGTGGGCGTTAGAGGGACTCTATCCTGTTATACCCAAAACTGCCACTTTGTGTGGAACAAATCAGCCCAATATCAGCAAGTCTTCGCTTGTATTTCATGATCTGAGCCATAATTCATCAAGGTATGCGTACAGTAAGTATCTGTATTTTAACTACCAAAGTGGTGTAAAAAATGGATGGGAATCAGATGTCAATATTAGTTTGAACAAGAATGCAAAATAAGATTGGATGGAGTGGATCCCCAAATCATTCTGTGGCAGGTCCCATTTTTTTCTTATAAGAATTCCTCACCCCTGCCAGACCTCAGATATTCACCAGACACCATTACTAATTGCCAGTGTACTCCTGTTTCTGCAGAACCTCTCAGAATTATTGATAAATGAGCAGAGCATCTCATAAATGTGCGAGTGTCAATGGTTTGTAGAGTACTTGAGTTTCAAGAAGGCACTATCGGCTATGGTAGCTGGTGCATTCTGGACATTCTATTGCAAAAGAAGTAATTTTGACAAACTCGGGCAGTCAAAAGGCAAAATTGGACATTGTTAACTTCCCAATAAATGAATTAATCTCCTTCTTCAGACTGACAAGGAGTCGTGTAGTATTCCATAAGCATTCACTTTAAAAAAATAAAAGAGCCATTAGGCACTAAAGAAAGGAAATATTAAGTAGATACTCCAAAGCACTGTAAATCTTAGAACAAAAGAGGCATTTTGAAGTTTCCTATCCAGTCTTCCTTCTGGAGGTGACTCTTTAAAAGTATCACTGATAAGAGTTTACTAGAACTAAGATATTTAACTTTATGAAGGTCTGTTATACATTTCCTTTATGTGCCGCACATTATGAGAAGAAATTTCCACACACGAAGGCATTGAAATCCACCACTGGAGAGCTCAGTGCATTAATTCACTTGATCTGTAAAACACAATTCATCCACACAGAGAAAATTAAAAGCATATCAAAGGACAGCGGGGAAAATGGTAGGTTAGATATTCCGGAACAATAACCATCAGGATGGAACTCTATCTTATGAACTTTCTACCCTAAGTAACTGACATTTTCTAGTGAATCTGTTCCTCTGCTGGGAGGGAAACAATACTCTCAGTTGGATATAAGATGGGGGGATTCTCATTTATTGCAAGTAGTTATAGGTAATAAAGCAAAAAAGAAAAAGACAAGTCTTCTGCTTATACACCACCTCATAGTGCTTAAAAACCCTCTCTCGGCAGTTTACAATTTAATTATGCCAGCTACACATTTTAGAACACAAGCCTGTCATCATGAGTGGGGCCTTGTGAAACCACATTGGCTGACTCTTGCGTAATCATAGAAAAATCACGTTAGGAGTGCAGAGGTCAAAGGGCAGAACCTCAGTCAAGAGTCGGCTCATGACTTCAATCCCGATGGGCTCACATAGCCAGCTCAAGGCTGATAAGTCACTCTTCCATCCTTCCAAGTTTAGTAAATTGAGCACACTGCTTTGTGTTTGTGGGGGGGGGCAATGTGTAGCCTAGAGCATTAATGCTTTCAGCGGTGTGGGACAGTATATAAGCAGCACACATCACTCCTTTTTTGTCTCTACCAGTGAGAAAATGACACAAATAATGTGTCACTTCTGAGACAACTATTTGATGTGCCATACACATAAAATGCCTTTACATTAATTATTTTATTTTATTATTTATTTATTTATTCAATTTATATACTGCCCATCTTACCAAAGGCCACTCTGGGCGGTTCACAACAGAGAGCGAACTGTTACAGTATAAAATAATGCAAGAAGATGATACAAAACTAAAAGTAATGCAAACAAAACATAATTAAATCAACACTAGGGATGGGCACCATACAAAAACTGGCACACTGTTTTGTCATTTCGTAAGGTTTTGAAATGTTTCTAACAAAAACAAAACAGCAGACTGCATGTCGTCAAGAACTGAAACAAAATGACACTTTCAGTTCAGAGGAACTGAACCAGGGAGCCGCTGCCAGATCTTGCTTCAGGCAAGGGCTGCAGCAAGATCCGGTGGCTGTTTCCCTGCTCAGTTCTCCCCACCGCCACCCAGTTGGTTTTGACAGCTCAAGCTGTCAAAGCCAGCTGGGTGGCGGTGGGGAGAACAGGAGAGTGGAGGAGGGAGGCATTTGAATTTCCCACCCCAAAACCCTGCAGTTCCAGCAGGTCTAAGAATGTGAGTGGGTTTGGGTTTTTTGTTTGTTAGTTTGTTTTTGTTTTTTGACAGGTCAGGATGTGGAGAGGGGGTGCCTGTCAAAAAGCCCCACCTGGGAGGCAGGGTCACAAGGGAGAACAGAGCAAGCGGCAGAAAATTCAAAAGGAGCGCTGCTTGATCCATTCTGATGCCACCCGCCTCCCAGGTGGTTCTTTTTTTTACCCAGGCTGTCCCCTACCTGTCCAAAAAAACAACAACTGGGTGGTGGCAGCTTCCAAATAATTTCATTACTCATTTTGTTATGTTAGGAAACTTCTATCAAAAAGTCATTTAGAAGCAAAATGAAATGAAAAACAATGAGTAACAAAAGAAAAGACTATTTTTTTTTCGTGCCCATCTCTAGTTAACACCATTCATAAAGTCAAAAGTGAATAAGATGGGCTAAGGGCAGATGAAATCAGTAGAACAGTGAAACAGTAACTGGGGAAAGCAGATTTAAACAGCCATGTCTTCAAATATTTTTTGAAGTTCAGCAACATGGCGGCATGGCAGATCTCTGAGGGAAGTTTGTCTTGCAAGCTTCTCTTGGTGTTGGCACCCTAAGATGACCTGCTAGTGATGAACCAGTGACATGGGATGAACTTTGGGGTAGGAGCCATTACGACAGGTAGAAAGGTCCTAAACCATGGAAGCTATTGATCCGTCATGTCACTTTCAAAACTCAGTAAAGGCACCTATGCCCTTGAGTTCAAAAAATCTGAGCAGTGCTGATATTGACAGAACACTAGAAATCTTTACCTCAAATGGATGTCATATGCTGGAAATGACAGGATAGCACATACCAATAGAGATGGGCACAACTCAGAAAAAATTTTTCGTTTTTGTTTTCGTTTTCATTTTCGGCTAGGGTCCGTTTCGTTTCGTTTCCGTTTTTGTGAGCTAATTTCAAAAATTTTTGTTTCTCCCCATTTAGCTCCATTATGTGTTTTTCCAGTAACGAAAAACGAAAATTGGCTCAAAATTAGTCATTTCGTTTCCGTTTTCGGTCCATTTTTGAACCGTTTTTCGTTTTCGTTTCGTTACGTAACGAAAACGAAAAAACGAAAACAAAAACAAAAATAATGCTAAGTCGTGCCCATCTCTACATACCAACAACAGCTTTATCAAAGACCTGACACTATTGGAGAAACGGACTGATAGCGTGAATCAGAACAGAAATGTTGGTGTTTCCATATGGTTTGGCCATGAGAATGGCATGTTCAGTGCTTTGACTCCATTAGACCACTGTATCTGTTATAGGCAAGTTAGGCATCCCCATGGCAAGACACTTATAAGGTTAGCTAAAGTACTCAGCATCATCCCATGCAACCTGTTACACAGATCCAGACTGAATGGAAGAAATGAAATGCCAGAATTGGATTAAATGGCAGGCCACCCCATCACCATGCAGCATAGTGCCTGCAGTCCACTGCAAGACAGGTCCACGTGCTTCAGCTCCACTTGGCCCCTCACAGGCCTGTTCCGATAATACGACAGAAGCACCCTTGTTTGCACTGTACTTTCACCTTTAAATTCAACAGAAACTACAGTGTATTGACACATGTATATAACAGTTAAGATGGGTCAGTGTATAAGTCCCCAGTACCGAGTGCTTTTGTCCAGTAAGTAGGAATTTGTGGGCTATACTGCCAGCAACCATTTTTTTTCAATTACTTTCTAAGACTCTGTTGTAGAAGTGTGCCAAGGAAGCATGATTATTAACTATCTTATGAGAAGCACCAAAATATCTCTTCAGAGAAACCTGGAGGATTACTTTTCTACTAATAAACTTTTTTTTCTCCTCCGAAGGATATATTCTGAACACAGCACAGCCGTAAGATGACTAAAGCTGGGTCATGCCTTCACTCATTAAGTGACTTTCTGTTTGGAGGACTTATTGGATTGCTTCTGTTATTGGTCAGAATATCTCCGTCTTTATTTCCTGCAAGCCTTGCCTTGCCTTAATGGAAATGTTAGCCTTTCATGTATATTTCCTGGAGAGCTAAAGAATGTTAATGATGAGGAAACCTGTGCCACTCATTGGCAGGGCTTCCAAAAGCAGTTCAGGAATGTGGGGGCTGGCACTGGAAGGATACACGAATGCTTATCAAACCTCCATCTGCCCAGGAGGCTGCTTACAGAAATAGACAATTAATTGCCAGACTATTAATTTATAAAGCCCCATGCTATGCTTCAGGAATGAGGAACATATGGAGAAAAACTGAATTCCCTAGGCCCATAAAATGTTTGTTGGCTCTCCCAAGGATGGCAAGCGTTCTATACATATGAAACAGGAATAGACTTGCTTGTGGGAGCAGGTTGTCACCTCACAAACAAACAAACAAACAACTCCTTCCATTGTTTCACTCTTAAGTATAGTTATGATTACTCTGCAATGATTATTGTTGATCTTCTCCAACTAACCTGGCTGGAAAATAGTACCTGTGAAAGGGATCTGAGAGTCTTGGTGGACCACAAATTGAACATGAGGCAGCAGTGTGAAGTGATAGTACCACTCTGTTCTGCTCTGGTCAGACCCCACCTGGAGTACTGTGTCCAGTTCTATGTGACTCAATTTAAAAAGAATGCTGACACCCTTGAGCGGATACAGAGGAGGGCAACCAGGATGGTTGAATGTCTGGAAGAAATGTTTTATGAGGAACAGCTTAGGGAACTGGGAATGTTTAGCCTTTCAGAGACTAGTACTAGTGGCAATGGTTTCAAACTACAGGAAAAGAGATTCCATTTGAACATTAGGAAGAACTTCGTGACAGAGCTGTTTAGCAGTGGAATATGTTGCCACAGAGGGCAGTGGAGTCTCCTTCTTTGGAGGTTTTTTAGTAGAGGCTGGATGGCCATCTGTTGGAAATATTATGTTGGGGTTCCTGCATGGCAGGGGGTTGGACTGGATGGCCCTTGAGGTCTCTTCCAACTCTATGATTCTATGATTCTATGACCTTCCTGTGGCCTCAATGATAATATGACTACTACTAATATAACATGCTGACAAATCAGTTCTAGCTTATGATAACCCTTTCCGAGGTTTTCTAGGCAGAGTCCTCAGAAGTGGTTTACACTTCCCTTTTTCTGGAGTCATGCCAGGACTGTGAAGCTTTCCCAAGCCCGCGTAGTCTGGACCTACTGGGATGCACAGTCTAGAACTGCACACCCAACCTGTGGTTCTGCAGCCAGATATCTAACTCACTGAGCTACCCAGTCAGATTGCCCTCAGTGGCAGTCCAGTCAAATTATTTTTTGAACTAGAATGGATTTTTGTTGTTGTTGTTGGGTGGGCAACCATAAAGCCACAAAAATCTTCTAGTGAGTGGCAGCTATGGTTAGTCAACACTAAATATTTCTCACAATTCTTATTGTCGTGGCACAGTTCATTGAAATTAGTAGAGTTTAAAAGGACTACTGGGCAGATAAATGTAAGCAGAAATCTGGCTCACAGATTACATAAAAGCAATGTGTCTTCTTAGTCCAAGACTTGGACTAAGGTTTACCAACTTGTTTTGAAAGACAAAGTGTTGCAATTAATGCTGAGCTTGGGAAACCTTTTGGGTGGCAAAACTGGGCAGAGCTCCTTCCTATTCTGCACAAAATGCTGATCCAATTTCCCCCAGGCTTTGTTCAGTTTAGTAATATCACTGAAGGAGAAGGGGTGTGATAGTATGTCAGTTAATGTTAAGCAACAAGGTGTCAGAAATCCTGGTCCATTTATTGCAACTCACCCAGAGAGCTACCAGCAGATGCAGACTTACTGTCTGCCCACACCTGTTTACATCTCCTCTTGCTGTTTAATTCTCCTGTAGCTTCAAGTGATTCCGTTATACAAACCATTTGTGGGCTGAGTCATTATTTGTGGCATGTGGTGAAGAAACTGTCCTTCAAGACTTGCTGTGCAAACTTGACAAGATCTAAACAGCCCTCTCTCTCACAAACCCCACATTTTCAAATCAGCAACGGTACTAACTTTTTGTTAGCTGTACCTTAGGAGAGGTTAATATTTTATTTATTTATTTTATTTTACAGAATTTTTTACCCACCCCACTACCAAGTGGTCTTTGGGCATCAAGTAGAAAGTAGATGAAGTCTCTGTTTGGTAGAAATGGAATGTTAATGCTAAGACAACCCATTAGGATGGCCAATTCAGTTTTAATATGCAGTATGTACTCATGATAATTGAGGATGAGACCAGACAGTCGCTCAGTTGTGGAGCACATACTTTGCACACAGAATGACCCAGGTATAGTCCCTGTCAAATACTACTACTACTACTACTACTACTACTACTACTACTACTACAGTAT
>JAHTLZ010000122.1:14246994-14262102 GCA_023846285.1 Phrynocephalus versicolor
GGGAACACAGGAAGAGCAACGAACCCCCAAGATCTCTGGTCCGAATTTAAGTGACCAGTCGATCTTAGGGGTCGTGTGAAAAGGCTCTTAAATGATGTGAGCTCAAGGACAGTTTTAGAGAAAATACAGAAATCATGTCGCATCCATTTTTAAAAATCTGTGTGCTTGCTGTAATTGTTAAATCATGCTTGCTTTGTTCACATTTTATGCTAAACTCTTCCATTCCACTGGCCTCAACCACTGGCCTCAGTATATCTCTGAACATTCCCATTGCTTTAACACACCTTGGCATTAACCACACAAGGAAGAAACCCACATAATGACTACCCTATGTGACTTTGTACTCAAACACAATTATTTCACCTTTGACACTAAAACCTACCTCCAGACCAATGGAACTGCAAATCAGCATTTGCATAGTCAAACATTTCATGGTTGGCCGGGAACAAAGCTTTTTTAATCACTGCACCCCCAAACCACTCCTCTAATTGGGATACAGTGATGACATTTTTTCCTGATTTGGACTCATCGAGAAGAATCCCTAGAAATATTCCACCAGGATTTCAATCATTTCCATTCATACATCACCCTCACCCTCACCCTGGAACAATCCATACAACAGGTGGATTTGTATTAGAAATATTTAGTAATAACTTCCAAATCTCTGCATGCAAACATGCCATACACCCAAGAGCCAATGTATATTTGGTATGAAACTGATATCTTATTCAAGATTTCATTCTTTTGCCATGTGTTTGAAGACATGCACCTGATCCACAAAAGCTTATATTAAAATATAATAGTTTACCTTTAAGGTGCCTCAAGGTTATGACTTTTTTTTGTTTTGTTTCTTTGTATGTTGCCTAGTATGCTTCCTGTATCAGCTGACCCTGAGACCACATGACCCTTTAGAGCCTTAGCCCTATAATTTCATGGGTAGGATTTCATTTCTCTGAGATCTCAAGGAGGGAATGAAACCTGGAGTGGCTGTTCATATTCATTCATTCATTCATTCATTCATTCATTCGAGTATTTTACCCTGCCTTTCTCCTTGGAAAAGCACCCAAGGCGGCTTACAGTAATGAGGGACAATACACCGTCCAGTACAATTAAGACATCTTCAAGTTTGAGAACAGGGAATTGAGGGACATCTTGCATCAGGCATGTCCAAAGTCTGGCCCGGGGGCCAAGTGTGGCCGATTTTCATATTTCAAGTGGCCCACAGCCTCACCTCCCTGCCGGCTCAGCCTGTCACACATTCAAGCCAGCTGCCCCCTCTCCATGCCAGATGGAAACATCAGCTTGCAGTTTTATGGTTTGCCTGCCCTCCCTTCCTCCAACTCTCACCCCAGCTACCCACCCAGCCTACCTGCCCCTGGCTCTGTTGCTGCAGCATCCTCCCTGACCCCTTGCATGTCCTAGAGAGGCTTGTCCAAAATCCAGCTCGAGGGCCAAATGCAGCTGAATGGTTGGCCCCCACATATTTTAACCTCATCAAATCTGGCCCTCCTTGCAAAAAGTTTGAACACCCCTGTCTTACATCATTAAAAAAACAACATTAAAGTTAGAAGAGAATGCAAGCAGTTAAAAAGAGAGTAAACATTCCATGTGAAAGTTATGAGTGGAAACTAACATTGAAAACATACTGTCAGTTCAATCACACAAGGTTATAAGTGGTTATAAACACAAAGTCTATGTGACCATGTATGATAGATTCATATAAATGACACGGCAGGAGTCCTTCCACGCTGCATCTCTTTTTTAAAAAGATTGCTACTTGTTTCAGCAGTATTGGTGACAAGAGAAACAGTATTTTCTCAAACCACCATTTCCTTCATCTCATAACCTTCCAGTGGCATTCTTGAGGTAGAGGTAGATTTTGAAGTGCAGAAAGTGCATTATAATAGTTCCCACAGCGATGAAACCAAGGACAGCCCAGAAATGTGGGCAACAGAGCAGTGGCATAGCTAGAGTTTGGAGCGCCCAGTGACAAAGTAAATTTTTGCACCATCTCCTCCTCCCCCCGCTGTGTCTCACCCACCCAGCAAGGGGGGACCAGATCCTGGGGGAACAGTGGGGGAGGGGAAAAAGGTCTCTCCTTCTCATGCCTTCCCTGTGGGTCTCCTTTCCACTTAAGCATCTCTTGTGCAAACTGCACAGTGTGTGGATAGCGCCAAGTGGGCAAAGTGTTTTCTAAGCGTCAACTCTGTTGCACGCTTCCCCCCTCCTCTTCCCCCCCGCTAAGGCTTGGTGATTGTTAGCCCAGGGAAAGAGAAGGAAGTAGCCGATGGGATTTCTTTTCTAAGCAGCAACTCCATTGCACGCTTCCCTCTCCTCCTTTCCCTGGGCTAACAATCGCCAGCCCTTAGTGGGGGAGCAATTGATAGAGGTGCTGCTTGGAAAAATAACATCACCTGCTTCCCTCTCCTCCTTTCCCTTGACGTGCCTTGATGGCTCCACAAGCTTCTGTGCTGGCTGACATAATGCATGACACTACGATGCATGTGGCCTGCCATACCTCCCCGCAAAAAGATCAGCTGCTTTAATCGATCTACGTGTTCATGTGCAACTTAAATTCACAAGGGGTCTCTAATATTCTTCTGACCTCCTGACCAAATTCTCAGACAAAGGATGTGAAGGGTGGTTCAAGGGGCATCAAGTCCATTTCAAAAGTGCTTACTCTTATCCCCTCTGCTTCTGTTAAGTGGTTCTGCAGTGATAGACTATAACATTTGAATTGCAGTAAAGAAAGAGAGAAGGGGAGATGACAGTCATGCAGAATTTAACCATCCACAAAGCACATTAGAATTTCATAATCTACTCATTAGTCCAAGCAACAGAGTTTCCAGGCACCTTCATTTATAGGTGGCATGTAGTGGCATCCTGGCAAATGCCCCTGACTTTCTTTTTGCCATTAATATTTTCAGCAGCACATTCCACACAGGCCACATCTCCGGTATCAGAAGTAGGGTCAGCTCTGCCTAATCTCACATTTCATATGGGGGAAACCTTTGAATTCGAAGCCACAAGTAAAGAGTTTGGCCACTGAAGCCCAATACATTTATCATATCCAGTTAAGCCATTTTTATCCAAATCCCATCAGTGGAAAAGCAAACAAAAGCAATGACAATTTTGCATGATCAAAGAACTGTTCACTCTCTAATGAGATCTCTGTTGCCCTTCAAAGTCTGGCTCAGGAACTGGATAAAAGTTTTTTTGTTGCTTCCAGCTTTCAGAGGCTCTCTTTAGGCTTTGGGCTGGAGGCCATTTGCCATTCATGTGGCCCAAGCGAAATGTAATACCAGAAGCCCCATATATATTGCAATCATGCTTCTGCCTCCAAATATTTCTTGGACACTACAACCAAATACAGAGGTCACTGAGTTCTTTAAAATGGATTGCGTAATAAGACCAGAAGGTAGCAAGCCATCTCTATGTAACATGGAGCCACGGGGATTTCTTGCTGCCAAAATGTTTATTCATAAGTGACAGCTGTCATTCTCACCCTAAAATGCATTTCTATGTAAACTGCAAATGCTTAGGGTTGTGTAATGTAAGACAGGAGTTTAGGTGAACTGCATCCAAGATGTACCTCTGAGGGCCATAGCTGCCCCTCCCCTCCGCCCCCAATAAAATTCCCCATTCCTGGGGAGAAATTCGGACACAGGGAAATGCACTTCCACAAGCATATGGGATATACTAATCCCAATTTTTCAAAGCACCTGAAACCAAATGGTTCGGCCAAAATAAGTTTGGGGGGGAACAGATGGCTATGCAGTAGACAGCGGTCTTGGATGGTAGGAAAGTGGAGTGCAGTGGCCTCAGACTCTTTGTGTCTGTTTAGCTTTGGTGCAGTGGCTATTGGCATGAGTTATAAAATGTCACAGACAAAACCAGTCACTGTGTTTCCCTTTGTGTCTGTACTCATACTAGCTGAGGAGCAGCTCACGCATGCTAATGGGTCTACATTCATTCTTACTTTTCTTCATTCACTCTATTTATCAGATGCCTGCCACTGCTGAACAAGGTTCCAACTAGCTTACAAAAGAAACATGCATCTTAACAAGGAAATGACAATCAATATAGACCATAATCAATAACACGAGATAATAGAACTGTGGCTTAGAAACAGTGAAACCTCATTTAAAAGTAAAACCAACCCAAAGCATGTGTTTATCCATAGTATTCATACTTACACTTGCCATTTACCTCTTCCACAATAGATACAACAACAAAAACCCACCGACAGCACATTTCTTATTGGGGGGAAATTAAATACATTTTTGTTTAGTGTCAAAATAGTTCACCTTGATTTCACATCACCCTGTTATGAATAGGCTCATAAGTTGGGCAATAGCCTGAATAGGCTCATTGGTTGGGAAATAGCCTGAACAGATTCGTAGGTGGACCATGATCTGAATAGGCTTGTTACGTGGATAATGGCCTATGGTGTGTGAAAGTCCCACCTATTCAACCTTTCCCAACATCCATTAAGTATAGGTCATTTGCTGTGACCTTGCTGGTAGAGGTGTGAAGTGCTTCTGATTTGTCTGGGGATTGATGAAAGGACAGCTTGATGAGTATCAGACAGATTAAGTCTGAGTCCCCACCTCTGTTGAAAGAGGTTTATTTAAAAAAAAAGTTTTGGGGTGAACCATCAGCTGATTGGTGGATGCATGCAGAGAGACAGCTGTCAGAACTCCTGTAAAAGAAACCAGGCCTCTGCCTCCTCAAGTGGGGGAGGATGACAACAATAGAGGGTGAGGAGGAGGAGGCAACAGGACCAGGTAGGAACATGATGGGGGCAGGAGTTAAGGACTGGGGACAGTCTGTGTGTGGAGGGGGGGGGACAAACCCAAAACAAGTTCAGAAAATCACAAAAAAGCTTGTGTTTCAGATCTCTTCAAGTTCATCGGCTTTGAGAAACCTGAACAAACTCAAACCAACAAACCAGCAATTGTCCGTGAACTTCCTGGCTCAATTGTCACTTTGTGCCCATCTCTAATGGCTAGTTATGTAGGAAGAAAAAAGTAAAGATAAAAAGCACAAACAGATGATGCAGCAACATTATGTGAACTCTTTCTGATGCTTATCCAAATAATTTTACATGTGTTAATTTCCCTACTGTATCCAAAAGATTAGCCAAACGGGAAGATTAGCCTGTATTGGAGATGGCATCAGGATGTATAGATAACCTTTCAGGTGGTCACAGAACAATATGTTCAAAAAGAGGTGTCCCTAAACTCTTGTCCTATAGAGCTGTCCATTTGCCCAGTAGGACGACTGAGAGAATGAAATATAAATGTTTTGAAGCTCGAATACAAATGGAGGATAAATTTAATCCCATCACACTGTGCCCAGATGATACTCTAATGGAAGATTTCAACATGGATGAATTAAAGTTAATAAGAAATGTGAGACTCATACCCAGAGTAAATGAATACAACTTGATTAACATTGTTTGGGTTGCACCCTCCTACATCAGGGGTGAATTTGCCCATAAATCTATAAAGCAAAATGAAATGTTATCTCAGGGTATGTTCTTGCAGCTGTCCTTCAGCTGAGAAAAGTTCAGACTCACTTAGAGAATCAATATGTTGATACAATCGTGTTTTCAATAAAAATGAGGGTGTGAATAGCTGGCTGGGTTATTAATTTCCAGGGGTAGCCAGTGAGTTTTGAAGATTTATATTTAATTGGCAATTATTAGGATATGGTAGGATGATTGGCAAGAATGAAGATTTAAACAATCCTCTCTTCCTTTCTGCCTAAGCGGGAACCCCCCCCTTGCTTTTTTAAAAATTATATCAGCAAGAATATGTGGGAGAGATCATTTTGCTGAATTTCCATTCTTTTTTTGTCTCAGGGAGCCCTATGCTCATTCTGCCACCTAGTGTATATCACGTATATTACAAGGGCTCATTAAAACATTCTTTTTTGTATTCCATGGCTTTCTTTCTCTAGTTGTGATTTATCCCAACGTTTTGGGATGTCTGAATGCCACTTAAATCATTCTTCAAACTATAATCCATTGGCATGTGGAGAATGTATCAAGGCTGGTTAGAAAATATTTCAGTTACAGCACCCAAATCTTTCCTAGCACCAAAATATTTTAAAATGAATATGTAATATGACTATCCCACAGCAATACGGCATTTACCAGTTAGGTAAACAAAAATTTTATGTGGGTGTATAAGGCCATGGGGCATCTTGGAAATCAAGACAAAAAAGCCCCATACTAGCTACGAAATTTACGAGGTGGGAGTCCCAAAACATGAGAGATGTCAAGTGGTTCTCGCCTGTCAATCTGATGGTATAGTCCACTTCCATGACAGCTACCAGGCATAGACAAGTTTTCTCTGATCACATAATCACAGAATTATCTCACCTGATCTTGGAAGCTAAGCAGGGTCAGGCCTGGCTAGTACTTGGATGGGTGACCACCAGGGAATACCAGGTGCTGTAGGCTCCTGGAGTAGGAACTGGCAAACCACTCCAGTATTCTTGCCAAGAAAACTCCATGGGCATGGGGTCATGGGGAGTCAGTCATGACTGTAATGACACAACAACAACAATGTCATAGAATAATTAGGTTGTTAAGTGCCAATAAAAGCTTGGCATCCAACCTCCTCCTTGGTTCATGTATTTCAATCAAAATAGAACTGAAAGTCGACCTGAAATTTGACTTCCTGTAACTTGAGACCATTAGTATGTGTCCTGGAATCTGGGATGGTTGTGAATATGGGGTATATTCTGTGTTCTTCATTGATAGCGACCATGGCTGAATCATCATAGTAAGTCACTAGAGGAGACTCACCAAATCAGTGGGGATTATTCCATAAATTCTATTGATTCCAATAGATCTATTATAATTATGATTTACTTTGCTAAAGTAAGGCACAACTAGAGGAGCCTATTTGCATCAATGTAACTTGCCAATGAAGTGACTTGCGAAATCCTCACTGATTCTAATGCAGATTATTGAACTAATGATTTCAGCTAGAGTGAGGCAACTACTCCAGAGGGGATTTGCTGCTGCATCACAAACAACAAATATCTTGGGTCAGTCATGACAGCAGCAGATCTGACCACAGCTAGTATGACCCATAAAATGACTAGCCTCAGCAAAGTATCAAAATGGATTTCCACATAACCAGAAAACAAAACATTTCACTCTTGAAGTGTTCACTCTTCGCTCATTTTATTTTATTCCATAGGAGAACCTGCCAACAAACATAAGAGTCCAGCCAATACATCTTACAATTTGTTCCAAGAGTTATGCAAGAATATAACCATTTACTCTCTTCTTTGACAGAAGTGGTCAAGGTTGATCATGAGAAGGGTGGATGAGAGCCCACTGAGTGTGATTACATGGTCAAATGCCATGGGTTTTGCTCTGCTTAGAAAACTAGTGAATTCAAAGTATTTTTACTGAGCACACAGTGCAAAGCCTGGTTTGAATTGCCCCAGCCCTTTCTGGTTCCAAAGCAGTTTTTTCTCTTTCTCTTTCTCTCTATCTCCTCCCACCCACCCTGCAGTGGGGAGCTATAGATTTTCAAGCTGGAATGATTTGCATGAGCTTTTCCCCATTAGGTAAGTAACATATGTGTTTAAACTATTGGCATGATCAACATCTGCCAGAGATGAGCTAATTTCTGCATGTATTACTTGAAAGTAAGAGGAAAGAGTAAGAGATGGGAAAGAGAAGTTGATTATCCCCGCTATGAGATCATTCCAAAGTGTGAGTTACATATTTTGCAAAATTACTGTTCAAATTTTGTTCTGTACTCTTAGACTTGGAAGTACCTTCCCAAGTTGATTTTCTATAGAAAAGTTTTCAGACATGTAAAGCTTTAAATGAGAAAGTGGCTTCACATCAAACTATAGAAGGATCAGTAGAAGTGAGACCAGAAAAAAGGATCATCAAAGGTGGGACCAGAGATGGAGAGAAGGATTGGCAGAGGCGGGACCAGAGGAAGAATGGGATACTGTGGGATGTGATGTGATTCACATTATATCCATTGTGAATGGTGAACTCCCATATCAATCCACAGTCCCTGTGTGAGCATTGCTTGTGATTTCAAATGTAACACAGGATGTGAATCAAATGGCAGTATACATAGGTATATATTATATATAAAAATACTGATTCAGCTTTCTGGTGTAGTCTTACTCTTTTTTACCAAAGACACTCCAGGTCACTATTTTTCCAACAGGAGAACTAGTGACTAGACATGGGCACGACTTAGCGGAATTCCCGTTTCCGTTTCCGTTCCTCGTTTCCATTACGGAACAGAAACGGTAACGGGAATTACTCCGCCAGAACTCGAACTCGAACCGACTAAAGAATAATTGGGTCTGATTTGTCGTTGTCGTTCCTGGCATCGCGGCGATCCCGCGATGCCAAGCAGCACAGAAAAAAAGTTTTTAAAAGTTAAAAAAAACACCCGATTCCCCGGGCAAAAAAGCAGGCGGAAATATGCCTGCCTGAGAGGGCACCTACCAGAGGGGTGGTTTCTGGGGGGGGTCCCCGGCCTCCCCCCTCCTCCTTTCCCTCCTGGGCTGTGCTCGTCGTCCCACCAAAGTCGCCGCCTCGCCAGCTCGCCGCCATTCAAGCAGCACAGAAAAAAAAGTTTTTTAAAGTAAAAAAAACCCTGATTCCCGGCCCAAAAAGCAGGCGAAAATATGCCTGCCTGAGAGGGCACCTACCAGAGGGGTGGCTTCTGGGGGGGGTCCCCGGCCTCCCCCCCTCACCTGTCCTGGGCTGCTCTGGGGGGGGACTCGCAACGCAACAAGCCGGACTCGCCAAGTCGCCTTGCCATGCCATGCGGTGCGGGCGGGGAATCGAAAATGGGGCGGCGACCACAATATTTTTTTTGAAATCGTGGAGTAGTCCAAAACCACACAAGCACCACAGAAACATGCGAAAATTGCTATTTTAAAACTGCCAGAATTTTTACAGTAGCAGTGGGTTTTTCTTGCAACAAAATGTCTCCTCTCTGTCCTCTCTCCATTGATTTTATTTTGTTTTATTTTATTTATTATTATTTTTTACACCTGTGCAATGATGGGCTGGCCATGGGAGTGGACCATGCAAATTTTTGGAGCCATTCC
Organism: Phrynocephalus versicolor; assembly: GCA_023846285.1. Classification (NCBI taxonomy): domain Eukaryota; kingdom Metazoa; phylum Chordata; class Lepidosauria; order Squamata; family Agamidae; genus Phrynocephalus; species Phrynocephalus versicolor. The sequence continues at coordinate 14,256,109 of JAHTLZ010000122.1, forward strand.
ACCAATCGCATGGCCACTTGGCCACTGAGACTTCTGGGATGTGCCAAAAAGCCCACCAACCCTGCCCTAGCCCTAACCCTAACCCTAACCCTTACCCATACGCCACACTGGGCCACAGTACACTGTCCTCTTAGTGGGTCAGAGAGGCACCCAGAGGTGCACCCCACTACCCCACCCTAACTTCACCCATAACTAGCCTAACCCTAGCCCTTGCACTAACCCTCTGTCCCCCTAAACCAGATCTGTACTTGCATTGCACACGCAATTACGCTTCCCTTGTTAGTGAGACACAGCGGATGCAGGGAGAATCTGCCAGCCGTCACTTGTGGCTCTGGCTGACTCCTGCAGCAGCATTTGTGTGCCATGCAAACCCTGCCCGCGAGTGCCTGTCTCTGACTGATGCAGGGAAGGCACCCCAAAAAGAGGGGTGCCTCTGCCAGTCTGCTGCTGTGTCTGCAACTTGGTATGCATATCCATATGGCTATGCATGCCCTTTTGTAGCAGTGCCGGCAGGTGAGGATAGGAGGCACCCAACCCACAGAGGTGCCTCCAGGAGCCCGCTTTCCCTATTAGCGGGCCAGAGGAGGCACCCACCCTACAGAGGTGCCTCCAGGAGCCCGCTACCCCCCCCCCAAAACCAGTATAACAACAGACGAAAAACTGAAAAACAAAACGACAAATTTTTGCGAAATTTCACGAAAAACGGAAACGAGCCGACACGGGCCGCCTCCGACACACGACAACTTGAAAACGTCATTTCCCCTAGTCGTGCCCATCTCTACTAGTGACAAATTTCCCCCTTAAGAGAGAAAGGGGGAAATTTGATTAGAGAAACAAACAAAACTAAAGGGATAAAGATTACCTTTTTTAACCAAAGTAGCATACACAAGGTATACATTCAGTGCACAATGTTTAAAACAATTAGACAATCCTGCCTGCTGCAGAAGGTGCCGTGTTGTCCTGCCATTCTCTGCCATCTATCCATCCCCATTTTTAACTAATTATATATGTCATTAAGCATAGTAGTACAAGAGTCAGCCTTTTTACTGCCCTGGCAAAGGGTTCTCTCTTTTCAAACTGACTTTGTGCAATGAAAGGTATGGACTTAACTAATGCCTTCAAGGAAGCATACATAGGTCTGCCAAATTAGCTCACTGCAATTAATAGCTCAGGTTTCACAAAGATGGTAAAGAGAAACAGCAGCCGTCATTGATGTAGTTAATAACTCTCACTGGCTAAGATAAAACATGGAGGCAAGTATTGTAAAGGCCTGCCAGGGAGAAAAGAAGTCCATTTAATAAAAATGACCTCTAAATAGTTTACAGCCAGAGCAAGAGATGGGAACTGGAAGCAACTGACAGGAAACTTTTTAGGTTTCCAAAACAAAGAATGGGAAGTGAAAAGGGAAAATGGTAGAAATTCACTCAATCAATATGTCACCTGACTTTCTCCTAAAGTCAGTAAAAACTCAAAGAGAGCAGCATTCAAATATCTACTGGCTCCATTTCAGATAGACTAGGCCTGGGCTAGGACAATTACTGAGGAAGGACATACCAAAGCCATCCATAAATATGTGTGAGCATAATTCTCTGGGACTCAGAGCATTGTCCTGTCACTACTCAGTTATGGCTAACTTCACCACAACACTAAATCCATGCTTTTTAAAAGTAACTTACCAAGTTTGCTTTAGACTCAACTCTCCACAAGCCATGGGCTGTCCACCAAGCCAGAGGCTGGGGGTTCGATTCCTTGCTGTGCCTCCTTGTCAGGGACTGGATTTGGTGGCCCTTTGGATCCCTTCAGGCTCTGCAGTTCTAAGATTATTAATTTTTTACCCAGCGTGTTGTTAGTCTGTGGAACTCCCTGCCACAAGAGGTGGTGAGGGCATCTAGCCTCGATGCCTTCAAAAGGGAATTGGACAGATTCCTGGAGGAGATGTCCATCACAGGTTACAAACCATGATGGAGATGTGATCCCTCAAGGACCAGATGCAGGGGAGTAGTATCAGGAGACAGACATCTAGGCTCTTGCATACACATCTGTTGGGGCCACTGTGAGATACAGGAAGCTGGACTAAATGGGCCTTTGGTCTGATCCAGCATGGCTCTTCTTATGTTCTTATGTTCTTATGATTATTTATTAAATCAAATGTAGTTTAGCAGGACATTGCTGTTTGACCCTTTCTTGGCCAAGAGCTGGATAAATCTGTTGATTTCAGCTTCTTTTTATTTTCTGTTGTTTCAGCCGATATTTCAGTTACATCCTGTTTTCTCATCAGCACGTCTTTAAGAGTCCACACCAAAATCTCTATGTGAGTTTGTGAATGTGTCCTCAATACAAGCATTATCTGTGTGCATTTTTACCTGATATACAGTGGCATGATTTTTAAAAATTGATTTATTTATTTTGCCATTTTATTTTAATGTTTGTCATTTTCTCTCCACCAATATGTGTGTGTGTGTGTTTGTGTGTGTGCGCAGACAAGGAATTCATCATCAAATTCTAAAAAATGAGATTAGAAAAGGAAAACTGTATTCTATTCACATACTGGTTCAGGGACTGTGAATTTGGTGAGTCACAAGGATGAAAATCATGAAGAAGATCACTTTTAGTTGATAATTATTCAGGCTCTCTGAATTTACAAAAATATTGACATGCAAGGAGAAGGAACATATCACTCCCACCATATTAGAGTGCTTCTGTTACCCTGATCATGTGGAGTAATTTTCTAAACAGGAGAGCCTTTTGTTTGTGTGAAGACTTTGTACATGTTCCAGAAGGCTGATTTCCTGAGAGTTCATAGAATCATACGATCATACAATCATAGAGTTGGAAGAGACTTCAAGGGCCATCCAGTCCAACCCTCTATCATGCAGGAACCCCCATCCAAATACTCCTGACAGATGGTCATCCAGCCTCTGCTTAAAAACCTCCAAAGGAGGAGACTCCACCACTCTCCATGGCAGCATATTCCACTGCTGAACAGCTCTATCAGGAGGTTCTTCCTAATGTTCAAATGGAATCTTTTTCTGTAATTTGAAACCATTGCTCCAAGTCCTAGTCTCTGAAGCCATAGAAAACAAGCCAGTCCCCTCCTTTCAGAAATTTAAACATGGCTATCATATCCCCTCTCTGCCTTCTAGGGTTTGGCACAGAAACAAAGAATGAAATGCTATTTTGTTGTTTCGTTACGTAATGAGATCAAACGAAATGATGAAGCGGCATTTTGTTATAGACAAAACGAAATGGTCATTTTTGCATTGAAATGAACCATTTCGTTCCATCATTTTCTGAGGGCTCCTGCTGAGCTGTCAATAGTTGGAACGCTTTAAACCTGGTCCAGTTGGCACCATGGGGATGCTCTGGTGCCGACTGGGCCAATTTTAAAGGGGTCCAGCTGATAATAGCTCAGCAGGAGCCCTTTAAAAATGGCTCACAGAGTCCCGGGCACCAAATTTGGTGCCTCTAGGACCCAGGGGAGCTGTTTTGTTTTGTTTCATTCATTTCATTTCGTTTCATACAATTTCTTCTTTAAAAGATTCATAAGAAATGAAACAAAACAAAACAGGGGTGAGCACGAAATGAAACAAAGTGAGACATTATTTTTCCATTTCGTGCCCATCCCTAGTGCCTTCTCTTTGTAAGACTAAACCATCCCAGCTCGGTAAGCCACTCCTCGTAAGCCATTTCTTCCAGACCTTTAACCATCCTGGTCACAAGTTTCAGATTAGGAAAGCTGATTTTCCATGGTTCCATATCATGTTCAGAGTCTGCACCTGCTTTAGGTTGTTGAATAAAACTAGTAGCATCTTTGGTTAGGAGGAGCTGTGCCTTTAGGCCACATAGCTCTCAGGCACCGCCAGGACTTTTATTTATTTATTTATTTATTTGTTTGTTTGTTTGATTGATTGATTGATTGATTGATTGATTTCTATACCACTCCATCTGACCAAGGTGGTTTACAAAATTTAAACATAAAACAATAAAATAGATAATACATTACATAATATACAATATACCATATATAACTAAATAAGAATCAACAAATCATCCATAATTAAATCAAATAGCAAAAACATTAACTATAAATCTAAAATAACATACAAGAAAAGACAGAGGTGGATTAAAATGTCAAAACCAGATCAGCGGAATTATGATCAGTAATCGGGAACAGTGAGTCTATCCAGGCAGGTCTTGAGCTCTTTGTTAAAAGCTTGCAGACTGGAGACCAGACAGATCTCGGAGGGAGGCTGCTTCCATAGATGTGGTGCGACCAACTTGTTGCATCTTTCAGTGGATTTTGCCTGTGATTTCCTCTTACTCATTCCCACCTGAGCACTAGAAGTGGGATCCTTCCAATGAAGTTGTGGGCAAAAGTTTAGCCTAACCTTGATTAAAAGTTTAGAACCCAATCAAAAAGCTGAAAGAATATGTGGCCAAAAAGTTAGAGCCCTGTGCTATCTGCAAGCCTACCAGCAGCTGATCAACCCTAATGTTAAATGGCCAAATGGGGGGAAAGACTCCTAATGGGGTTGGAATGAAAAATGTATTGCTGCAATACTCCAGGTGTTCTAAACCCATCCTGGCTGTCCTCCATAAATCCTATATCCTTCAGGTCAACCAAACAAGCAAAGCAGGTTCCCCACTAAAGATATTCTGAGTGATCGAGGAAATGGTCATGGAGGTGGTAGATTTCATAGGGGCATCCCTATATTCCTTTGTGTGATATGATCCACATCTGAATATGCATGTCTTTGAGTGTGCAGTCCAGGAGACAACCAGCTTTGGGTCAGGTGCCTGCATCGTGACAGATCTTGGAGACCTTGTGGGTGGTTTATGCAGTTTCTACAGCCCAGAGTTGCTTATATCCTTTGTCAGTTCACTGCAGGACATTTCAAGCTTGCAGAGCTCCTTCTGTTAGCACAGCTAGTTTAGACTTGACTGTTGAACTTCTGCTCGAGGCTAATATGCTTCTGCTTTGGAGTCTGTGACTCTCCAATGGCACTCTAATTGCTCCTTTATGAGAAAGTCCAAGGGCATTCCTTTAAAAGCTTTTCTTCAATATGTCAATGCATTTAAGGTGTCCCCCTGTGCCTGCCAGCCTTCCAATATTATTTCCCCCCTCAAGTATAATTACTCATTAGATAAATAACAGTAGCAATAAAAATGCAAAAGAGACATGGGATCAGATTAAACCAAACCATTAAATGGAGCTGAGGCGTTTTACTTAGCATTGCTTAGGACACAATGACTGTGTCAATGAGGATAATGACTGTACAGCCCTCCCCAGTTTTTGTGAAAACACAACAGGCATTGCTTTGGCAGACTTGAAAATAATTGGGAAAAATGTTTACTGTGGGGTTCTTAAAATCTCTGGGTGGGATTTTTAAAAACTCAAGCTGTTGTTAATTTCATCCCCTACATTGTTTCCTGTGTGTTTTAAGGCTAAAGAGTCTCTACTAAACAACAAGCAGAAAACCTCATATTTTTAAGGTTAAGTCAAGCCTGAAACTTCTGTGTGCGACTTTCAGCGGCTCTGGGAGACCTCTAGCCATTTCAAACGTGCAAGCTTCACTGTTCCAAGCACCATGCCGATAGCACCGGAAATTAAATTGACCCATTTCATTTAAAAACTTTGGGGGAGTGTAAACCTCAGCTGTGTGACTGCCACTGTGTCACAACGGCTGATGACCTGAGCCATGAATTTAAGGGATTGTGCTGGCAACACTTTATAATAAGTGGCAAAAGATTATTTCTGCTTTTGGTACTCATTATTATAACATTAATTGAGGTGAAAGGTAATCCGTTTTGTATGCTAAATCATGGATCTTCTCTTAAAAGGTTAGCAGGCAGATGATGTGCTGCTTGCCTAAGTATGTAGCAATCCAGCATATAGGATTCAAGCTCACACATGTGCACAAACAGGCAGGCAGGCAGGCAGGCAGGCAGATAGATAGATAGATAGATAGATAGATAGATAGATAGATAGATAGA
>JAHTLZ010000122.1:14262112-14307713 GCA_023846285.1 Phrynocephalus versicolor
ATAGATAGATAGATAGATAGATAGATAGATAGATAGATAGATAGATATGTTTCAACAATGCAGTGGTATGTCTTACAGTTACTGTAATGAAGCAGATAGAGGCATTTGAATATGGCTACCCATGACTGAATTATCCATTATTCTAAAACCTCATTCTTCCTAGATCAGGACTCAGGAGTATGGTCACTGGTGGACATGGGGACAAAAATGCTGAACTCTACATATGCAGCCATAGTGTCTAAACTGCCACTCGTGCTTAATCAGGAAAGATATCTCTAAGTCATAGAGAATCGCTCAGTGAATGCATAGACCCCAGAGGCAGTAGATGTTCCAAAGGCAAATTCCACCATTACAAAAGGGATAAAAAATAAAGCTTTCACCAGCCTACTCTATTTATACGGATATACAATCTGAACACAACAATCTGAGTACAGTCATGGAGTCTGCTTTTCAAAATGATATTGCCAAAGTGGAAAAAGCACTGGAATAGGCAGACAAAATTATCAGGGACTGAAATAATTCCCTGTAAGAAAAGAATATATGTCTTTTAATACAGGCCATTTTAAGTTGAATATTGGGGTAGGGTCAGGGCCGGCGCGTCCATTAAGGCGAACTAGGCAGTTGCCTAGGGCGCCAAAATGGAGAGTGGGCGCTGGCCAGACTGCTGCCCCCCCGCTGCTGGCCACCACCGTCCATGCACCCATCGCCCTCCGCCCACCGCCCCCTGTGCCCATCGCCGTCCCCCGTCATCCGCCACCCCCTGCCACCCTACCACCCCGCCACCGTCCGCTGCCGTCCGCCACCCCACCACCCTGCCCCTCGCCTAGGGCACAAAACAACCTAGTGCCGGCCCTGGGTAGGGTAATTCAGGGGTATATAATGGTGTCTAGTATGTAGATGTAAACAGGAAATCATTTATCTTCCTCTTTCATAATAGTGGAATCTGAGGTCCTCCAATGACAGACAGAAGAAACTACTTCTTCACAAAGGATTAGGCAAATTGATTTGATGATTAGATTATTAGGGTTTATTAGTTATATAGCTACACAATGTGTCCTGGATCACAGTTTTTCAGTAGGAAGGAAGGAAGAAGAGACTACATTTCTTCTTACGGATTTCCTCTAATAATCTGTTGACCATTGTGGGAGACAAGCACTGGATCAAATAGGTCAGTGTTGGTGAATCTATGGCACAGGTGCCAAAGATGGCACTCTGAGCCCTTTCTGTGGGCACCCAACATCGCCCCTTCACAGCCACCTGCATTCATATTAAATTGCTGTTTGCAATTGTATTCAGGTTAAATTGCACTTTGTGAAAAAATTAGTGGGTTTTGAATCACTATTTGGGCACTTTCTCTAAAAGGTTTACCATCACTGAAATAGCACTGTGATCTGCTTCAGGAGATATTTTTCCTATGTTCTTGTGTCTAGACAACTGTGGAAAGATTGCTGACTACAGCCTTGGTTCATGCTGCAATCCTATACACACAGACATGGCTGTATAAATTATTTTCAGTGTAGATGGATTTGTTTCTGAATAGGTTAGGGTGACAAGTGATGGATTAGTAGTAATAATGAGTGTTACAAGGATTATTCAAGTTTATGCGATTCAAGTTATATGAACAATTGCGAGTACCTTACAAAGCTCATTGTGAAGAATTTGTACAGCACTTTGTGGGCAAAATTCTTTCCATCTGCTCTGACTTCGGAGCTATAGTTAATACAGGTCCTGTGGATGTAACTATGGCCCTACTCCCTTTGAAAACACAGGTGCGCTGCTTGGCAGGCTGTTTCCTGGATTCATCTTTGTGCCTGTATATTCAGGTTTTGGCAGTGGCCAGGAGATCCTTTGCATAGTTGAAACTAGTGCACCAGACTAGCGGTCTGATCTGACCATAGTGATACAAATCCTAGTTACTAGAGATGGGCACGACTAGGGAAAATGATGTTTTCGAGTTGTCGTGTGTCGGAGGCAGCCCGTTTCGGCTCGTTTCCGTTTTTCGCAAAAATTTGCAAAAATTAGTCGGTTTGTTTTTTTGTTTTTTTGTTTTCGTTAGTACTGGTTTGGGGGGGTAGCGGGCTCCTGGAGGCAGCTGCAGGAGTCAGCCAGAGCCACAAGTGGCGGACTGGCAGACTCTTTGCACCCGCTGCATCTCACGTACTTGCATGTAGTGCAATGCAAGTAGATCTGGCTTCGGGTTAAGATGGGTTAGCGCAAGGGCTAGGGTTAGGCTAGTTACGGGTGAGGTTAGGGTGAGTATTGGGGTGCACCTCTGGGTGCCTCTCTGACCCACTTAGAAAGACAGTGTACTGGCGTATGGGTTAGGCTTAGGCTTAGGGTTCAGGTTTGGGCTACGATTAGTGGGCTGTTTATGCCCGATTGGCACATCCCAGAAGTCTCTGTGGTCAACCTGGCCAAGTGGCCATGCGATTGGTGGAAAATTTGCATGGTCCACTCCCATGGGCGAGCCCATCATTGCGAATGTGCAGGTGTAAAAAAATAAAATAAAATAAAATAAAATAAAATCAACGGAGACTCTCTTTTTTTGCAAGACAAACCCACTGCTGCTACTGTAAAAATTCAAGCATTTAAAATAGCTAATTTTCGCATGTTTCTGTGGTGCTTTGGTGGGGTTTTGGGCAACGATTTCAAAAAAAAAATATTGCGGTCGCCATTTTGGATTCCCCCCGCACTGCATGGCAAATGGATGCACCCTCCCAGCCTGGTACAGTCAGCAAAACCTGGCCATGCGATTGGTGGAATGGCTCCAAAACTTTGCATGGTCCACTCCCATGGGCGAGCCCATCATTGCGAATGTGCAGGTGTAATAAAATAAAATAAAATAAAATAAAATAAAATAAAATCAACGGAGACTTTTTTTTTTTTGCAAGAAAAACCCACTGCTGCTACTGTAAAAATTCAAGCATTTAAAATAGCTAATTTTCGCATGTTTCTGTGGTGCTTTGGTGGGGTTTTGGGCAACGATTTAAAAAAAAAAATTGCGGTCGCCATTTTGGATCCCCCCGCACTGCATGGCAAATGGATGCGCCCTCCCAGCCTGGTACCAGCAGCGCAGCAGTAGCAATAGCCAAGGAGAGGGGGGCGGGGAACCCCCCCCAAATAAAACACCCTTCTGGCCTGGTAGGTGCCCTCAGACAGTTTTCGCCTGCTTTTAGGGCCGGGAATCGGTTTTTTTTTTTAACTTTTAAAAACTTTTTTTGTGTGCCTCTTGGCATCGCGTGATCGCGCGATGCCAGGAACGACCACGATAAATCAGACCAAATTATTCGTTCGTCGGTTCGTGTTCGAGTTCTGGCGGAGTAATTCCCGTTACCGTTTCCGTTGAGTAACGGAAACGAGTAACGGAAACGGAACGGGAATACCGCTAAGTCGTGCCCATCTCTACTAGTTACATCTTGGCTGGATTACTGTAATGTACTTAGTGCTGCTTTCAGAAAGTGTTTGTAATCTCCAACAGGTACAAAATGCTGCAGCCAGATTGCTAAATGGAACTGATAACAAGATACATATAACTGTTGGTTGTAAACCACCCGAAGTAGTGCCTCTGCACTAAAGAGATAATGTACACATTTCTAACAGTAAACAACTCCCCTGTTATAGGTATGTGAATCATAGAATCATAGAATCATAGAATCACAGAGTTGGAAGAGACCTCAAGGGCCATCTAGTCCAACCCCCTGCTATGCAGGAATCACAATATTTCCGACAGATGGTCATCCAGCCTCTGTTTAAAAACCTCCAAAGAAGGAGACTCAACCACCCTCTGCGGCAGCATATTCCACTGCCGAATAGCTCTGTCATGAAGTTCTTCCTAATGTTCAAATGGAATCTCTTTTCCTGTAGTTTGAAACCATTGCCCCGAGTCCTAGTCTCTGAAGCCATGGAAAACAAACCTGTTACCTCTTCAATATGACATCCTTTCAAATATTTAAACATAGCTATCATATCCCCTCTCAGTCTTCTTTTTGAAAGGCTAAACATTCCCAGTTCCCTAAGCCGTTCCTCATAAGACATTTCCTCCAGACCCTCAACCATCCTGGTAGCCCTCTTCTGCACCCGCTCGAGGTTGTCAACATTCTTTTTAAATTGAGGCACACAGAACTGGACACAGTACTTCGGTGGGGTCTGACAAGAGCAGAATAGAGTGGTACTATCACTTCCCTTGATCTAGACACTATGGTTCTGTTGATGCAACCAAGAATCGCATTGGCTTTCCTGGCTGCCGCATCACACTGCTGACTCATGTTCAATTTGTGGTCCACCAAGACTCCCAGATCATCCTATTTGGAAGTTGAGTCATGCCAACTGGACTTCTTTTCTTGTGAGATTGAAATGTTCACTACTCATCCAAGTAGCTTCATCAGTCCAAAACACAAGTGGTTCTTGTATTCTGCAACTTTTCTTACTGTTCTTTCATCTTCTCACACCAGGTTCAGAGTACCTGCCCCCAAATGTGTAGCAATGTGTCTATGAAGATTCTCAGGCATCCAGATGAGGTTATCCAGAAGCTGAGTCGTGGCAACTGGACTTCTTCCTGCTCCCCTGTTATAGCGGCTCCACTGACTGCCAATCAATTTCTGGGGATAATTCAAAGTGCTGGTTTTAACTGATAAAGCCCTAGATGGCTTGGGTCCAAATCTCAAAGACCAGCTCTCACTCTTTGAGCCTGTCCAGATGTTCAGATAATCAGGAGAGGCCTTTCTCTTGGTCCTATCACCCTCACAGGTACACAGTGGGAACAAGGAAGAGGGTCTACTCAGGAACTCCCTCCCACAGGAAGCCAGGCTGTCCTCATTTTTGTTGTCCTTCCACAAGTGGGAAAATACCTTTATCTTTGGGCAAGCTTTACTCTGATGCATATTAGAGACAGCCATGGCTTGATTCATAGCTCTTTCCCCTGTACCACTTCTCAATTTCTACCTGATTCTTGGCAATGCACTCAAAGCAGTTCATGATGTATACAATACAGTTCAATGTGTAGAAAATTAACAAAACCCCTCCCCCCAAAATCAGTCTAGTACTTTGAGCTTATAAGCCCCTGCATTTTGTATTGCAGTAGTGACACTACGGGGGGGGGGGGAGCTTTGAAATACAGCATCACTTTGGAGACCTGCCACTCAAAAAAAAGTACATTCCATTCAATTAATCTTAAACTCCAAATTCTACAATGCCATCTTTAGGGACTAGATTAAAAACCATTCCTGCCCCAGCATCCCAGAGAGAAGACTAGGCTGAGCCAAAACAGGAAAGTGAACTAGCAAATGAATCTGAAACCGTAGACTGTGAGCTTACTTGTGAAACTAGAATTTAGAATGTGATGTCCCTGAACAAGTATTTCCCTTCTAAAAAGGAGAAAATAATTTACAGGGCTACTGAAAGGTCCCTCGCAAGCCGTCTTCTCTACAACATGAAATGTGACCTTTAAGAGAAATGTGCCAGCCTTACTGAGTAATCCACTCTTTTGTTTGTCTTGTTGTGTGTCTCCAAGGAGCATCCCTCATGCCAGTTGACCTCCCCAGAAGCTGCAGCATCTCTCAGGAAGGTCAAGCAGTCAACGAGACCAAGGGATGGATTAAAATGGAAAGCTACAGATAAATCCTTGCATTTATTATACCCTGAAAGGGAATTTTGGAGGTTGTTTCAATTAAGAGGAGGTCTGTTAATGGAATAAGCATGCCAAGCGTGTAACATTCATCACTGATTTGAATGGGACAGTACAGACAAGGGTCTTGGCCCCAGATCTTGGAGATACGGGGTTTGAAAGCAAATGGAATTGAGTCAGTGATGGGAAAGGGTTTATGAAGACTGGGGCTTAGCAAAGCACCCAAAGCGCAACAGAAGGGAAGCACACATTTTGAGCAAACAGTAATAAGGAATGGAGAACAGGTTTATTAATTTTACTTTTCTACTATCCATCTGACCAAAGGTTCATATGGGTGGTTTACAAACGTATGACACCAACATTAGGGCTAAAGAAGACTTGAGTGACCAAATAACATGAGAGCTGGCATTTTTCCAGGAGTAGCATAATGTTGAAACCAATATTTGATTTATTCCAAAACATTTGAAGAGGGTTTAGTCACAAATAGGAAATATGAAGCCATTAGCTTTAGAAAATACCTACTCTTCCCATGTTCATATATACTGATGCAGTTATCTGAATTTTTGGACTGTATTATATTAGGCCAGAGGCTAGCTATGGGGACTGTTACAATGAGCCCCTGTGCTTCACTATTTATCATTACACTGCTAGTTCTCTGATGCTTGCATACAGCCTCTATGCAAGCTGCCCATTTCAAATGCAAGAAATGATACTGTCCAGTACTGAACTCAGATCCAACTGTTAGTTGAATTACGTTCTCCACCTGGAGCTGGAGGGGAGTATCTCCTCCTTGACCAGAGACAGCAGAATTTATTTGGTCAGCAGTGCACAACACCTAAGGAGAGTCAGAGGCCACAGAACTTTCGAATATGGAAGCCTACTGTCTGGAATGAGATCTGGTAAGCTTAATTTCCCATGTCCCAGTGTGAGCAATGTCTCTTGTCTCCTAGATAGATGGGCAATGCATACTTATCAGACGAGAAAACGAAGCTTGGAATCGTTAGCAGTAGTGCTAACATGTTCATGTCAAATTATTAAGGGAACTGTAATTTGTTTGTCTTGAACCATTAAGACGTTTAATTCATAAATTAATCCTTCAGATGCCACATAAAATTACGATGTAACAATCCTATTGGATTTTACTCTGAACTAAGTAAAACTGTAAAATCTAGAGCAGCATCTAGCTAACCAGGTGCCAGCTGTGTGCCTGGCCATACACCTGTTTGCATAAGAGGCACACAACCAGGCTTGCGACCAGCACCTTATTAATGAGCTCCAATTTGCTACTTGTCTTGAATGGTTTCACAACTAAAATATCAGTGGGATTCTGGGCACTGTTAGGAATTAAAATGATTTTTAAAAACAATATTGCTTAACATTTTAGGAAGGACTCAATTAGATGTAGTAATATTCTTGGTGGTTTTGTTTGTTTGTTTGTTTTTTGATGTGCCTAGCATGTCTGAAAGCAAAGTAAAAATCTTCAGCTACACAACATACAGTTAAGCATGAAATGTGTTATGGAGTGGGAGGCAGCTTCTTCAAGTAACATTCTTCATTCAAGGCAAAGCAGGACTGGAGACTGGGGGGAGGGAAGCTACATTTATAAGGACAGAGAACTGGCTAGAGAAGGATACATTTTGGAGGGAACAATTTCCAGCAATCACAAAGCTGCCTTTTGGCAGGAAACAATAAAACTAAGGATCCAAAGGCTGCAACTTAAATGAACCAATAGTAACTGTTCCTTCTAGACAGGAAGGCAGTTACTTTACCCTACTGGATTCATACAATGATAATAATGATATGGTTCCACTCAGAGTGAACTGAATTAATACACAACAAATTGTTTTTAACCAGGAAGTGATTTTAAGCACACAGGTGGAGATGTTTATTCAGTTCTAGTCAAGCTATTTCCCTCCCCCTCCCCCACTTACGTATGCATAATCAACTTGGTGAAGTGGTGCAGTGGTTAGACTGCTGTACTGCAGCTAAAACTGTACTCATGACCTGGGATTCTATCCCAGGTAGCCAGCTCATAGTTGACTCCGCCTTCTATCCTTGTGAGGTCAGTAAAATGAGTACCCAGCTTGGTGGGGGGCAATATGTAGCCTGCATAAATAAATTATAAACTGCCCAGAGTTTGCATTAAGTGCTATGGGATGGTATATAAACAGAACACTTTGTTTTGTCGGAGTAAATAGTGTATGCAAGGGCCTGCAGGGTTTGCCACATTTTGTATGCCAAGTACAATGGATTTTGGAAAGCAGGATACTCTATATTTTCTCTATTTGTTTCTATTTTAGCATTGCATCAATCTACTGCTATGCCAGTTCAAAAAAATTCTAAGACATGCCACTGTCTTATATTTAAAAATTAAATATAAAAAAATGCAACTTAGACCAGACGTGATGATTCTTAAAGAACAGAGGAAATAGCTGTTAGGACTGTGTTGTAGGTTGCCGGTGCTGGCTTTACTGAACAAAAGCTGCTGAATACAGTGTCTGCTGACTCAAAGAATGCAACCTCCACCTTGAGAAAGACACAACGTACAGTTGAGGTAAAAAATCAGTTCCTGGTACAGAGGGGGAAGCAGAACCTGGAGTGCCAAAGCGTCAAAACATCCACAGCTTACAACCAGACTAAAAATTGTCCCATGAGGCTGCACAAGGTAACACACAAAAACAATGTGATGCTAAATCCATTTCTAAAAACCTAAACTTCCTGTTTAATGCAACAGTGAAGTTGCACTCTAGCTTTAAAAAGTTGTGCTAAAAATACATGAATTAGGGCAACAAAATGATGTTAGTAAAGTATTACCTAGCTGTGACTCAAACACTGACATGGGTTCTGCCCACTGGTCTTCTATTTTGCACTCGGAGTGGGAGTGGCTTACAAGGATTTCAAACAGAAGTCTTTCCCAGCATCAATAGGGAATGTCACTGAACCTCCTCAAGGAATTGAGGGAACAGGTTTGTTTTCCATGGCTTCAGAGACTGGGACTCGGGGCAATGGTTTCAAACTATAGGAAAAGAGATTCAATTTAAACATTAAGAAGAACTTCCTGACAGTTAGAGCGCTTTGACAGTGGAATATGCTGCCATGGAGGGTGGTGGAGTCTCCTTCTTTGGAGGTTTTTAAGCGGAGACTGGATGACCATCTGTCGGGAGTATTTGGATAGGGGTTCCTGCATGGTAGGGGGTTGGACTGGATGGCAATGAAGTCTCCTCTAAATCTATGATTCTATTATTTTTCCACCCATATGACATAATTCTACAAATTATAACACCACTAATGTCCTTTATTGCGGTCAATTGTCCCAAACACAATTTAAAACATAACAGTACAGCAATTTGAATCTATGACATAGCAATGCAAACAATAAATTCCTAGATCAATCTTTTGCCACTAGAACAGCCCTTCTGTGGATAGCAGCCATGAAAAATTTGGCCACCTGGGTTGTTACATAAGAATTCTAATCTGAAACACAGTATGCAACCAACAATTTGTCTGGATACCCTTGTAATTTATAAATTAAAGGGTGAATTTCTTTATAAAAAGTACAATATAAAAGGATATGTGATAAAAATTCAGGTACCCCAGCTCCACAGGGGCAAACACGTTCATGGTGTGGAATTCTATAGAACCTACCCCAAAGTAGGGCTGAGGGAACAACATTGAATCTTGCCCAGATAAATGCTCTACAGGCTTGGGGGGTTCCTAGTATAACACCACTAATTTCCAGATGTTTCCAGCTCACATCGTGCAGTTCAGATGTGCACTACATATTACTCAAATCAGCACATGCAGCTCCGAATTCCTATATAGACAATGTCTGACTCAAGCAATCATGAACAAAATTATTTTCCTGATAGCAAAATAACAAGCACTCTTACAGATTTTCCAGTCAAAAATGTAGCAGCCCAGTACAATGACATGGCCTAAACCATTTATGTTCCTTTAATGGATGGAGAATGAAATATTGGGCTGCCTTTTTATACCAAAACGGCATGCTTCTTGACTTCCAAAGCCGAATAAAGGATGAATAAACACACATTATTCAGTTATGCCAACTACAATTTTTGTCCTTCTACTTTTTAAAATCCTTTTTGGACTTGGGGAAACGTCTTCCAGAATTTATCAGACAAAACCACAGGGCTTTACCATTGAACTCAGTTGAAATGAAGTTTATGTAAGTGCTTTCCTTTCTTTAACAGAGATCAGTGGAGGTGGGCTTGGCACTGATAGCAGTGGCTGATCGAAATGGGTGAGTGTCAGATCTTGCTTCTTCAAACAATTTGCTTGGTGCCTACAATGAACTTCTTCAAACAATTTGCTTGGTGCCTACAATGAACAGACTCAGGGGCAACACCAAGGAAAGTGGCAAAAGGGGCCGTGATAGTCTCTGATTGTAATTATCTTGATAGTTAGTCTTTACTGTGTGTTGTTTGCATTAAAATCTGCATTTCCCTCACAGAGCATGGCCACTTATCAGAATAAACAAGGCTGCTTGTTGATGATTATCATGTCAGTTGACAGGGGATTGAAGGTGTAAAAATTCCAGGTCAAGTACTACAGTATTTCAAAAGTCAACATGCTCCCTTGGGGGGCAGGGGGCAAACAAAACCATTTACTTCCATGAGCAGAGTAGCAAAGAAACTATGTATTCACACAAGATCGCTTGCTCTTGTTGACCTAAAGAATTGCCCTCTGTGACTTTCCGCCTTACAGACACTTCGCAGATGATGTTGTGTAAGGTTTACACTCTCTCTCCTCATCGATCACAAAAGTTAAAGCAGGAGAATGTGTTGTGTTTTCGTACAAGCAGGATTCCGATGCAAGTGGGAACCTTAATGGATGTTGACATTTACCTGAAAACCTGGAGGCCAACACAGTACTTGACAAATCCTCAATGTTTTACCCTATTTTCTGTTGTGGTTTAGTGCAGGTCAGTATCTACAACAGATATTTTGTAATCATCCAAAGTGAGTTTGGTGATTCAACCGTTTCCGATATGTAACATTCAGTTCCTTTCACTGCATGACTGAAACTTGTTTCATCTCTAACCAGTGGTAGACAAAGTATATTGCAATCCAATGACTAATTAATTTAATGAAGAATTGCACATGCGCTTGCCTCTTATGCTTCCATTCAAACCACATGATTGTTCTGTCCTCACCACTACCATTGCAACCCACAGCTCCCCCTCCATACCTTTCCATTTTGTTCCAGAGGGCCTCCCATTAGGATTGCAGTTTTTTAAATTGCCTTTTTCACCCTTCTCGCTGAATTTTAAAGAAGCAATGGCAGCAAAGGAGGTTACAGTGTGCTGAAGTGCCATTTAATAGAGAGAGGAACACCAGCACCCCAGCCAGCTCATAAATGCTGCTGTAGGAAATCCAAAAGAAATTGGAAAGTGTCCTGAAAATGAGGCAGAGAAATGAGAACTCTTTGCAGCAGAAGGAAATTGGAGAAGTTTTCAGCATAGCAACATGTCCCAAACCTTCAGGAGGGTTCACAAACACCTCTCAGTATTTCAAGACACAGAATCCAGACAAGTGATGTTGTAAAAAAAAATATTTTTGGAGGTTGATCTCTCTCTTTCCCCCTCAACTCATTCTCCATTAAATAACTCAGAAAGTATTCTTAAACCATCTATATTTCCCCTGTATACATGCAAGGATTCAAGCTGGTGCTGCTGACTTGATTACATGAAGGGATGAAATGGCCATTAACACTATACAATAGTGGCTGGCCAAACACTTCCAAATACTTCCAAATAACTCTCAGGGGCTGGCATGGATTTCCAAAATAGTAAAATATCTAACCCAATAGCAGATGCTCTGCTCTGTCTGTATGGATCATGAGTGCTTTGTGCTCCTATGTATATGGCTTTCTGTGTGAATAGCCGTGCCTATAGTTGTATAAAGTAAGCAAGACCAACCATAAAACTCCAAATGGCATGCTGTGAAAAATATAGACCACATTTAGTAGCTATTAAAGGAATAATCAGAAGCACATTGAAATCCACGGATTTTCTATGGATCCATGATCTAATGTTTGTGGCCACTTAGGTTTTTATTTTATTTTTCTGATAATGGGTAATTTCTAAAATTATTCATCACAGTCACACATGCAAACAACACTAAGCATTTTAAACATTATTCAAGGAATGGGTGTGTGTGGAAGTGTTGGTCTGAGCTCCATTGTTCTTGTTCAACTTTTCACTTAGCTCGTAAAACCCAAACTTACACTCTGGAGACCAAAAAAACCCCACCAAATCCATAAACAAATGAGCTGCTACTCCTGTCCTGACCTCTGTTCTCTAGTAAAAGTCTGCATTCCATACAATTTTATATAAGTTCAAGAACTTAAGTCACTTAAAGCAGAGATGAAAGTATATTCTCAGGTTGACCTCACAGACAATGCGAATAACTTTCCATATGAAGTGCATTTCCCCACAAGCTGTGAGCTGCGGCTGGGACACTTCAGTTACAGGCAAGGTTTCTAACGTTTCCAGACTTTTTTACAGGCTGAGAGAGCCAGTTCTGAATGATCACCTAACAATTCTGGGATGCCTATGGATGGAGAAACCACACATTGTACACCTGTTGGGTAACTGCAACGCCATAGAGGCACCAAGGCTCGCAGCTTGTAGGAGGGAGGGAATTCAAAATCATTAGGAATGATGATGTCCTCTACCACTCTTACCACACCATCCCCACAATACATAGCAGTATGTCTGTGGAGAGTCTTAAGTCATCAAGGTGAGGTTATCCAGGAGTTGAGTCATGGCTAGAGAAGTGAAGGCACAGGAAAAAACAACAACCTGAAAAAAAAATCAGAAAAAAAAATTTCCCCTTTTTTCCTGAAGCCTTTTTTGTTTTGTTTTTCTGAAAAATTGTAAAAATTGAAAAAAGAAAAAGAAAAAATGATTATGGAATGTTTCATTCATTCATTCATTCATTTATTTACGGCCAATGGCCAAAATAGGCATATATAACAACAAAATACATAGCGTCAATGTGTATTCCATAATGGTATTACATTTGGTACATAAAATTGGTAGATAAAATTGGTAGATAAAAAGTACAGGTTAAAATTTTGATTAATGCATAAAATTGGTAAATAAAATTGGTAGATAAAGTACGGGTTAAAATTTAACAGCCATTAAAACATGGGTACTATATTTCTTTATCTCCATTTATAATTTGATTTCGAACCCTTAGTGCTACTGCACAGAATTTGGCAACCTGCTTGGTTATTTGGTAACATTTATCAGAAAGGAGCAGACGTAAGTAAAAATCTGTTGACCTCCCAGGGAATTTACCTATAATAGGGGAAATAAGTTCTCTGCGTAGGTCTTGATAATACGTACAGAATAAGAGAACATGTTCTACAGTTTCCGGCTGATCATTGGTACATGGACAATTACGGTCTGTTAATGGTAAACCTTGATATCTCCCCTCCAAAAACTTGGAGGGAAGGACATTAAACCGCGCCAAGGTAAAAGCTCTCCTGGAGGTGGAGGATACAATCCTGTCCAGGTAAGGAGACACAGTGAATGCAGATTTCTTTAGGAAATCGGGTTTCTGAACCAGAGCAATATGATTCTGTAAAGCTATGTCTCTAATTCGCATCTTCACCTCGTTAATGGCTTTACAATAACCCATTGCTTGGAGGGCACAGGGGGAATATCCTATATTATTTATCACTTTTATTATTAGTATTTTCCATTGTGATTGGAATTTATCTAACAAGATCAGAGGAGTTAAGCCATCCGAAAGGAAGGTAAGTTTGAGCCAGTGTTTGACCATCAAGAAGTTAGTTAATGCTGCAATAGGAATAAGTCCAGCCTCTAGGCGGAGCAAAAAATTGGGCACACATAAGGGAACCCCCAAAATAGCTCTTACAAAACTGGTTTGAATGATCTCCAGGGGTTTCAGGTTAGCATAACCAAACACCTGTGAACCGTAGAGCATTTGGGTGATGATTTTTGCCCTAAAAACTTGTATAGAAGAAGGGACATGTTTTCCTCCAGTCGTATTGTGAAACTTTCTTATGACTTTAGCATTCCCTTGTGCTCTTGTTGCTACATAATTGATGTGTGCAGACCAAGCACCGGACGACTGAAATGTTATGCCTAGGTACTTATACTGCTGAACTTGTTCAATCTGATAACCATTGAGAGACCATTTATGCCTGATTCTTCTTCTACTGAAAACCATTATTTTGGTTTTGGTATAATTGATTTCTAAACATTCTTGTGTACAGTAGGAGGAGAAAGATCTCAAAAGCCTTCTAAATCCGACACACGTAGTTGACAGAAGCACTGCATCATCTGCATATAAAAGTATGGAGACTGGGCGGGATGCCAGTTTAGGTGGATGAAAATCTATGTTAGATAGGCTCTCGACAATTCCATTAATATATAGGTTAAACAAAGTGGGAGCCAAAATGCATCCTTGCCGTACGCCCCTACGCACATGAACTCGATTTGATAATATCCCATTAGAGCTACAAAGGACCTGTAAACAGGAATGTTCATGTAAGAGACGCATTAACGAGAGTAGTCGTTTGTCAATATTCATGGTCTCTAGCTTTAACCACAGTCTATCTCGAGAAATAAAATCAAAAGCAGATTTAAAGTCTATGAAGGCGGCATAAACAGCCCCACCCTTATTTGATGCGTACTTACTAACTAAATGGTGTAAAACATGGCACTGATCAATTGTAGATTTTCCCTGTCTGAATCCCGCTTGCTCATCTGCAAGAATATTTTTCTCCTGTAACCAGTCCTGCAATTTTTCCAGCAAATGCCTGGCGTATAGTTTACTGATGGTGCTTAACAGACTAATTGGTCGGTAATTGGCAGGATCTTTCCTATTTCCTTTTTTGTAAATTGGGACCACTATAGCTAGTCCCCAGTCTTTTGGAATACAGCCTGATCTATCAATCCAAGTAAACAGTGAAGCTAGAATGGGAGCCCACCATTCAGCATTCGCTTTGATAAAATCAGAGGGAATATAATCTGGTCCGGGGGCTTTGTCTGGTTTTGGTCTGTCAATCAGCATAAATATTTCTTGTTGAGTAACTGGAGGCCACTTAGGGAGGCCTTCTAAGTCAGTTAGGGAAATCCGCGTATGGGAATGAGAAGCTGCATAGTGCCTGTCATAGAATTCTTCCCAGACAGTGGGCATTATATAATAATCTATTTTGGGAATAAAGGTTGAGGTTCCCCTGGAGACTATCCTCCAAAAGGTGGCTGAGTCTCCAATGTTAGCCGCAGTTAGCAAGGACTCCCAGGCCTTCCTCTGGGCCTCAAGTTTCTTGGTTTTGATCAAGGATTTGTATCTTTTCTTACACTGAAACCAGTTTTCCGGAATAGTTCCTGGATTTTGCCTTTTATAGGCACCATAGGTATCCAATAACTCATTCTTTAGTGCTCTACACTCTGCATCAAACCAATGTTTAGAGTGGGATGTACAAAATGAAGCACGTTCGGTTTTGTAAGTTAAATGAGGTTGCAAGGACTCTACCAGGTTATCATATATCTTTAGGGCTTGCTCCGCAGAGCTGGCCATGGTGATATTATTGCTGTAATGCAGATATATATCAGTGGCTATTAGATTCTGTAAACTGGCTGACTGCTTATCGGACCACCTTATTCGTAATTTCCTCATATTGGCTGCTATAGGAGGAATTGGGATGCCCTCCACTAGTACATTTTGGTCACAGTGCATCTTTATTGTTATAGGTAGATGATCACTTTCGCTCCTGTATTTTATTTCAAAAGTTATAATAAAATCAGCCAATTCTCTGGAGATCAGTGCATAATCAATTGTGGAAGCTCCTCGTGTAGAAATAAAGGTGTACTCTCCAGGGCAATCCCCGTTGGTACTTCCATTTAAAATCACTAATTCTAACTCTGTTACCATCTTTAAAAAACCCCAACCAGAGTAATTAAAACCACAGTCTTTAGATAGTCTTGAATAAAATTTAGGGGGGGTTAAAGTTTCAGGAATTATTGATTTATAGTGTTTTAGAAGAGCAGCGTTATTATTACCAATTCTTGCATTAAAATCCCCAGCCATTAAGACATAAGCTCCAGGGTGTGTCTTTAAAAGTAGCTTAGTGAATTGTTCCAACTGTATCCATAAGGCGTCTACTTGCTCATGGGTTCGTTGGTATGGGGCATAGACATTTACAAGCAACAGTAAGTCCCCAGCAATTCTCAAGAGCAGTGCAGTGGCTATATTATTTAAGGATTCCCAAGATAGCACGGTGGCCTGTAGCTGGGTCGACAGAAATGTAGCTAAGCCCCCCTGAGCCCTCCCACCCTTATTACTGGGTGAGGCATTTAAGCAATACGCCTCATATCCTTTCAGTGCCAGGTCATCCAGGGCCCATGTTTCTTGTAACATTATTACTTCAAATTCCCTGAGAAATTCAGTAAGTTCAGGATCTGATACTTTAGCATGCCAACCTGCAATGTTCCATGAAATGTAATTAACCACAGTACTCTTTGATTGTAAAGAGGAGTCTGCAGTAACAATTGCATTGCTAACCGGGCAACAAGGAGCCTTGACTAAGTCAACTTTATGACTTTTGTCTATAACAGTAAATTCATCATTTACAAGGATTTTCTCACCCCCCTCACACATTTGTACATATTGTTCATATGGCTCAACAGAGGAAACATCTTCCAATGGGTCAAACACGATAATGTTCATTTCTTGATTCAGGCACCTTATTCAGATGGTCATAGAGGAGCCCCTGTCTCTTAACCTGGTTATGCCATCTGCCACCCCTGATACGATGTCTCTTGTAAAACCTGTTCCCTATTATAACAGGAATGGGGTATTCTGGTGGGTTATCAGAATTTCTGGAAGATGGAATGGTCTGTGATGCCTCAGGAGGCTGCCTCTGTCGATTGCCTCTATTATCAGGGCGGGGGCCTTGCCCCAGAGGATCACAAATTGAGGATTGTAGATCAGGCTTCCTCATATATTTAGAGCTGGTATCCAGAGGTAGACTCGAAGGGGCAGGATTGAGACAGGTAGAAGGTTGTCCACCTTTAGGCTGGGTGTTCTTGTTTGCAATGCCCTTCTTAGTTGTCTCTGAGGCTTCCAACATCTTATACAATGGCTTGAAGTTCAAACCTCTCCTTTTCCTTCCTTTCTTAGATGTTAATTTTCGGTGCACCGTCCTCACCTGGGGTTTAGGCTCTTGTTTAGGTTGTTTAAGTTGTTTTCCTTTCTTTGCTGGGCATAAGGTGTGTTTCTCCCTTGACAATTGTAGACTTGTAGATGGCTCTTGCTCTTGCACCTCTTTGCATGGGTTACCTGCAGTACATCTGGGAGCTGAGAAGTCTGAAGGGCTAGATCTTGAGGGTGCAGGGTTAGCCAACACCTCCGGCTGAGGACCCACACACAGTATCAATTCCTCAAGGGAGAGCTTATTTATTTTATCAATAGTTCCTGATGATAAACTATAATAATTCATCTTATCTCCCTCTGGTTGTAAAAATGCTCCCTGTTCATTGTCCAGCTGATCAACCTTATATGTCGTTGGGGATGCTTTGTTTTCCCTCAAATGGCCTTCTATGGAAGTGACTAGTTGTTTTAGCTCTTTTAATATATCCCTGATTTCTGGTAATACAGTTTTAAATCCATAATTATCCAAGTCCTCAGGTTTGCTGCAATTGGGAGGTAGGAGTGAACTTGAGCAGCATGAATCTAGTCGCCTTGCAGATAATGTAAGGTTACCAGTGAAAGGTGTTGACAAACTTCCATGACCTACCACCTCAGGTCCAGGGGTAGTCAACTCCTTATGTAATGCCAAATTGCATGTTCTCAAATATAAATCAAGATCAGGGTCTGTCATTTTAATTGGTTTTCCAAAGTCGGTATCGGCTGTACTGTTTAAAATGTTACAGCTTTCCTCATAGTCTGCTAAGAGTTGGCTACCCATAAATATACTGTCAGGCAAGTCTAGTAAAGGGGGGTTTATAACCTCAGGGCATTTAAGCAGGGTCTCGCATGGTGGCAGAAAATCAGTCATCTTTGTTTGTTTCAGCTTCCTAAAGGTTGCTTGATAAGTCTTAGCAGGAGCAGAAGTCTTGGAGTTACCACCGGCAGAAGATGTCTTTGTATAAGGGAAATTGGAGCACTCTACAAAATGTGTAGACTTGCTATGATGTCTATCATTGCCCAGTTTGTTAGTTCTTAGTTCTGAAATTGGTGTGATAGCAATCTGAGTATTTGATTGTAGCCTTTTAAGGACTGGTGGAGATAGAGTGAGATCAAGGACTTCTGACATCTTAGCAAGGAATATATTCAGAGGCAGGGTAGAGCTTGCTTCTGGGTATAAATGGTGAAGTGCCAAAGGGACTGGCGTATTTCCAAAGCAATTCCAAGCTGTTTGAGCTGCCTAGGCCGCCACCCCCACAGCAATCCTCACAATGGTCAGGCCAGCGTCTACCAGCTACAGCTGCAGTCTATTAGAATTTGCTAGTCTGTCGAGCCCATCTCTAAGGAAGACAACAATGCTGTCCCCGGAAAACACAGCAATTGCAAGAGGCCTTGTAAAATAAAATATACTTATCCAGGAGAACACGATGAACAGTGAGAGACTGGATGAGCAAATGGTCAGCCGTCACCAGAATCCCCCGCAGGGGCCGAAGCAGCAACACCACCGTGGGGCTCAGAAAGAAGCTGGGGCAATTACTGCAGAAACCTTGTAGCTTTATCCTCTTGTAGCAATTAGTGTCAAGGTCTATACTTCTTTGTAGCATGTACATTTAGATAAAAGGCTCCATTATGGTAAATAGTTTTAAGATAAAGGAAGCGGGTTTTATTTTAACATGATGAATAAAATATTTTAAGACAGAGTGTTCAAATATTTTCCAAATCATTTCTTTAAAGAAATGCCTAGTATCAGATTATTCTAATTTTTGTGCACTGAGGACAAGCAAGTCCTAGGTTACAAACTGAACTCTTCAGTGCAAGAACAAGATGCATTTCTTCTTTTAGGAAGTGCTGTTATTGTCACAAGAAAAAGAAAAAGGTTTCACTTTTGTTTTTGCATGTAGGTAGGAAAGTTTGTTTCTGTTCTGTCCTCTTCTCTAGGCCTCAAAGCACTGGAAGAAAATACAGAGCAATAAATTTGCCAAGTCAAATTGTCCATAGTCATATTTTACATTCCTAAAGTAACAGAATGACTTTCAAGCTATAAAGGGGAGGATGGTAATGTAGCATATATATATTTCAATTGTTCTGAAAATTTCTGTTTTTTGTTTTTTTTTCGGGAGGAAAGGGAGGATAAAACAAGGTTTTTTCCGAGCTTCAAAATTTTGGGAAATTTTACATCTCTAGTCATGGCAGTTGGGCTTCTTTTCTTGAGAGATTGAAACATTTCACTACTCATCCTCAGTATGAGGAAAGTTAGTGAGAGGCTTCCAATTTATAGTTCACTTTCATTTCATATCACCCTGGTCTAAATAGGCTCATAAACTGGACAATGGTCTGAATAGTCTCATAAATTGAACAGTGGCCTGAATAGACTCATTAGGTGGACGATGGCCTAGGTGCATGAAAGTCCCATCTATGCAACCCTTCCCAACACCCATTAAGACCTGGTTCTTCCATCATTCCAGGGTCTCAGGCTGATCCATTGTTGTTCTGGGTTGGGCCACCTCTGTTTTGAAGGCTCACTTTGAATATCCACTGACCTTGAGTGCTGTCTTCAAAAACCTGTCTTACTTCTTCTTGGCTTCTATGGAGGTGGGGATGCTCTCTGCTCTATGGTTTAGAGTCCTGGTGACTTCTAATTTGTGTTGTAATGGATGGCAGGAGTCAAAGAGTAGGTTCTGATCAGTGTGTGTGGTGGTGGTGGTGGTGGTGGGTTCTTGTACATTTTTATTCCCAGGCTGCTGCACAGTTATCATAGGACCCAACCTATGATAATCTCCACAGCAATCTTTCCCCCCTCAGTTGAGTTCCAGTCATTTAAGAACCTTGGGGAGTTCAGAGGGAGTTTACTCTGTAACATTTTCTTTGTGTGACCTTTACCTGTTATAACACAAATTGCTGTTGGATCCTTAGAGTTTGGATGAAAACAATGTAAGCATAATTCTACAGGGCAATAACAGAACTTGAGGTTATGAGTGATGAAGATGAAGATGAATAAGCAACAAAGTCACATACAGTAGTTTCCAGTTTAGACTGTCATGTTTTAAGAAAAATACAATCTAGAATGTGTTCCAAGGAAAGCAACAATAAAGGTCAATGGTGTGGAAAATAAGAGATGGGCACGACTCAAAAAAATAATTTTTTGTTTGTTGTTTGTCATTTAAGGGTCCGTTTCGGTTCGTTTTTGTTTTTTGGGGTTTTTTTGCACATTTTTCATTTTCGTTTTCATTACGAAACGAAACAAAAAAACCGAAAATTTTTCGTTTCGTTTGCATTCTTTTCAATGCAATGTGTCTGCCGTAACGAAAACGAAAAACACGGCAAAATTTTTCGTTTCGTTTCCGTTGTTTTGCTTCTGAAAAATTTTTCATTTTTGTTTTCGTTACAAAATGAAACAAAAAACGAAATCGAAAATGAAAATTTCGCTGAGTCGTGCCCATCTCTAATAAGGACCATGAAAAACAGCAGAAGAAACAAGGTAGCTTTAGCCTAAAAAAAGACCCTAGGAGGGGAGAAAGGCTCATGTGTTTCTATGAAATATTGGAAGGGCTGTCATATATAAGACAGTAAAGGCTTGTTCTCTGCTGCCCAAGATGGCAATATGAGATCTAATTGGTTTAAGTAACTGGATGGCACACTTTGGCTGGACATCAAGATAAATGTATAAATTATGGGAACACTTTGCCAAAGGATGTTGGAGTCCCCTCATGAAATTTTTCAGCCTGGAAAACTATTTGCTGGGGTTGCTCCAGCAAATCATGGGCTACCAAAGCCTCACCTTCCAGAGCTAACTTTAAAGGTTTAAAATGAAGTGACAGGAGATATATCCAGTATACTGTGACTTACCTAGAGTTGCTACACAGTGCCCCAGCATGCCTAAAACATGCTAATATTGTGCATGTCCTTTAGTAATAGTCTGTAGTGGAGATGGGCACGAAATAAAAAAAATAATGTTTCGTTTTGCTTCATTTTGTTTCTTTAGTAGTTTCATTTCATTTTGTTTGTAACAAATTTTAGTTATGTTTAGTTTAGTTATGAAATGAAACAAAATGAAATGAAACACTATGCTGCCCTGGGTCCTAAAGAACCAAAATGCCAGGGGAGCTTCCTCAAGCTCTTCCCTGTAAGCCCCCCAAATTTGGAAAGGTTTGAGGGTCAGGGGGCTGAGCTATGAAGCTCCAAAGGGGGTGCCCCTAGGAAAACAAATCTTTCTAATTTGAATTGGAACTTCAGAAGCCAAGCCATGAGCAAGCGTAGCACTGCTGCACCCTGGCTTCAATTCCAATTAGAAAGATTTTTATTTCAAGGGGCACGCTCTTTGGAGCTATATAACTCAGACCCCTGAACCCCAAACCTTTCCAAATTTTGGGAGCTTAACTAGAATTGCTTTAGGGAGCTAAACTTGCCACATTGGTGCCAAAATATGGCTGGGATCGGTATTTTTGAGTGCATATCCCAGGCATGTGTTGGAACCAATGCCTGATTCCTTTGTAATTTGTATTAGCTTCCTAAAAGAGGGAGGGGGGATATGGGAAATGAAAACCATGCAGCTTATGGGAGTTAAAACAACAATTGCCCATCACAGTTTTGTTGCATTGTTGGAATAATGTAAATGGAATTTCAGCACTAACAACAGGAAGCCCCAAGTGACATTCTTATAGGTCAGGCCTAATCCAAGATACAGCCAATTTCCTCCTTCCCTGACAATGAAGGCAATGTTATCATAAAATAATCAGCAGATTGGTGACATTTCATTAAAATAAATTCCAGGAGAGGGTTGTCTCACTGGCCCTAACAGTACAGCTGGTCCTGATACGACCACAACACATTGTCACTGAGTTAACTGTAACTCACGGCATTTTTCGAACACTGTAAACTGATTTCAGTGCTGGGAGAAGAAAAACCACCTAGAGATACTATTGGAGTTTTCCACTCTGTCTTCTATTAGCTAGATGTTGAAAGAGCATAATATACAACATCATTCTTCTGGTTCACCATCTGCCGCAGTGTGTTGCCTTTACCAGTTTTGAGCAAGATGAAAGTTGTGCGAGCAGAAAAATCAATGCCTTATTGTTCCGCGATTTCTCTTTGCATGTTTCTTTGTGTGCTTGCGGGGAAGAAGAAACACTTGTTCTCTTGCTCAAAAATGCATTCACTAATAACTCATTTTAGAACTGAAACACAAAGATACCATGTGGCATTAGTATTCTCAAGCAGTATTGATTAACGGCTTGACATGAAGATGCATAACTGATGAAAACACTGGGATCCTGCAGGGGACATTTCTTCTGGGAGGTGAAAGGAAGGCTGGCTTTTTCGGAAGAAAATATGATGGGTGGGGGTGGAAAATTAACTACAGTGCGGTCTGAGTTTACTCTTGAACTATGGGAATAAGGAATTTTCCATTAGAGCCACAGTTGTTAGCAAAGATAAGATTTCCCTTTGGGGCAAAGACATCAGCATTGGCCTCATTTCTTCTCGGGAAGTCTGCGTCTCTCAGCTTCTGATACAAATCTCCACTGTTCATCTTCAGGTTGCATGCTAATATCCATAAGTTGCCTTGCAACAGCAACCCAACATTTCATAAGCAGACAATCTATTGGTAGTGTAGTCCATTTCAAGTGTTCATGAGTATATGCTTAACTCTGTTCTATCCCATTTCTGGGACAGAACAAAAATGGAATCTTTCTTGATTGCTTGCTTGCTTGCTTGCTTGCTTGCTTTCTAACTATGCCTTTCTAAGTATTTCCCCTGTAATGCATGTTTGTGACATTGTGAGCATTTTTGGTAGACTGTATAAATCAAAATATATACATAAAATCAAGAGAATATTTTAAAAACGCTGAAAGATCACACAAATGCAAGAAAATGTGATCCCTTTTATTGGATCACTAAAAAAAATTAAACAAATAACAAGCTTTTGTGAATGAAATCCACCTCCTCAGGCTAAGCACACCTGCTTCATGAATAGCACACAAAAAATGTAGGATCGCTATACTCCAGCCATGTCCAAAGTCTGGCCCGGGGACCGAATATGGACCACCAGGCCCTTTTGTTGGGCCTACAGCTGGCTGGCCTGCCCCCTCCCTCACCCTCCCTCCTTTGCCTTCCCCACGCTGACCAGTGCTCTCGCAGCAAACAGAGAGGGGGAGCCGCATCCCCTTGACTCTTTCAGCCATCCCGGGCCCAGCCCAGCCCAGCCCAGCCCGGAGGAGGCGGAGACTGGGGAGAAGCCACCATCACTGGATGCGATGAAGAACTAGCTCCGGGTAGTTTAAACTGCCCCATTTTTGTCATTGTTTGTGTGCAGTTCTTTATATTGCTTTTCTTATTATTTTATTTATTTATTCATCACCCTGGGTCCTTTTCCAAAGAGAAACATGGGGTGGGGCTTGCAAGGGGTCAGCAGCTTGCAGTGGGGGGCAGGGTTGGGCAGCAGCCAGTCCCCCACACATTCTCAGCCACCAAATCTGGCCCTCCTTACAAAATGTTTGGACACCCCTGCTATACTCCAAATTACTTATCAATTAGAAACATGCCAATTGGCTTGATGTGCATTAAAACGATGGCTGAACTTAATCCTAAGCATCCCAGCTCAGTTTGGAAGCTGCTGGACTGCCATGAGGGAATGAAGATAGAGGGGGGAAATTGTGTGAATGGTCAGCTTATTCATATGTATCTTGACAGCCACAACAACATCCACCAATAAATATCTGAAAAGATCAAGACCCTTGAGGAATAACATGACACACTCTGCTGTGATCATCAGAACTAAAAAAAAACATTTGCTGGCATGGACATCTGAAACTCTCTACGTAGGGATCCAAGGACAGGAGTAATGTTCTTGCAAAATATTTGCAGACGGAAATAGCATTGATAGAACACATGAAACTGTGTTACACTGTCAAACTAATGGCCCATATAGACCAGTAACTTCTGCGGCAACTGGCAACTGTGTTTCATGATTTTAGACAGCAACTACTGTCTGCCCAGCTCAATTTCTCTTCTTGACAATGCATAAATCCTGCCACCCATCTAATTTTATTCTTGTAGCATGTCTTACTAAAGGTAAAGTTTCCTCCCGCATATGTGTGCTAATCAGGTCCAACTCTAGGTGTGGTGCTCATTTCCATATTCAAGTTGAAGAGCCAGTGTTGTGCAAGTCCATGGACATATGTTCGACATGTTTTACCTTCCTGCTTTTTATGGAAGTACCTATTTATCTATTTGCATGTACATGCTTTCAAACTGCTAGGTTGGCAGGAGCTGGGGTTATCAGCGGGATCTCACTCCGATACATGGCACCCGGGATTCAAACTGCCGAGCTGCTGACTTGGCAGCCAACAGTTTTCAGAAGCCTTAGTCCACTGAGCCACCACACCCCAAGCTTTGCAAAATTCTCATCTCATTTTGTTCCCTAATGCTGAGCAACAAGAGGTCCGGCTTCTTAGAGAAGGCATGTCTAAACTTCGGCCCTCCAGATGTTTTGGACCACAATTCCCACAGTCTTTTGTCATTGGCAATCTCATCTTAGAATTCTGGGATGATGGTGAAGTAGCAGGTGACTTAAAATGGCTTCATATTGTATGTACAAATCTTTAAGGGCTACAATTGGAAGGAAGTCTTAGGGGCCCGAGAAAGAGAGTTCCTACTGTGTGTCATTAAATTCATTCTTTATGAAATAATGACACAAGTTTTGTTAAATATTAGGACAAGGAAGTTTCCCATATGAAGTGAGCCAGGATTGCATACTTTTCAACTGAATTCCATGTGACTGTTGTTTCCTGTGACTCCAGTGATACTCCTTCGGGCACTTCTGGATTAAACAAGCCAAGCAAGTATTATGTTTTTTCCAGATGCTTGACAATTCACTGTTTTGTTGGTTTGACGTCTAAAACCAGAACAAGTTGCGTGGAATTCCTGATGCTACATTTTGCTAGTTTTCCCTTTGTGACACAGTAGCTTTCAGTTGCACAAATAAAACATTGACTTTCCTTCTTTCTTGGAAAGCAATATTTTGATGATGTCTGTGAAACAGGTGTCGTCTATTATGTTCTAATGATGTGTGAGGTGTGGAAACTCGGTCTTTTCTCTTGGGCTCTGATGCCATAGGGAGAAGAATAGCCTTTCAGCAGGAAGACCATCTGGCAATCCATCGTTTTAGCACCATTCCTCCTCGGCATCAGTCATTTGCTGTAAACCAGCCTTAATGTTTCATACATAAGATGAAACTAGTGAATACAACATTGCTTTTCCAAAGGTTCAGGGCAGAAGGAGAAAATGATGAATATAATGGAGGAAGATGTCTAGTGATTGCTCTGTGCCGCCAACAAACATCCATGTTTTTTTTAAATGTTTAACTTTAATTTTGGTTTTACCCTTGATATATGTTTAATTAGCTCTCTAATAGGGTATTTCTATGGTTTTCTAAACTTTTTTTAGTACTGCATAGTTTCAATGACTGTGAGCTGCCTTTGATCCCCTATGAGGAGAAAGACAGCATGTAAATCATATGAATGAATAAAGCAAAGCAAAGGCAAACATTTCTGCTTATATACCACCCCATAATGCTTAAAGCACTCTCTGGACCCTTTTTTCAATTCATTTATGCAGGATACACATTGCACACACACCCAGATTGCTGGGTACTCATTTTATCAACCTTGGAAGGATAGAAGGCTGAGTCAACCATGAGCCACCTACCTGGGATCGAATCCCAGGTCGTGAGTACAGTTATAGCTGCAAAACAGCAGCTTAACCACTGTGTGACAAGGCTCTTCAAATGAATAACAGACCTTAGCCATTGTGGCTGTAACCATTCCTTTTAAATTAAGAAATCCAGTAATCCATCACAACTAGACTAGACCCACTGTATCACCAAGTCTTCACTGATTCAATGGGACTACTGTGCTTGCAGCTTACTACCAGATTTCAGCCAATATATGAAAGAAGGCTTCTAAGCCATTCTTCAAATTTCTAACAACTTCAGTTTGGCTGCCCATTTCTCCTCGTTCCAGGCTTACCCTGCCTTATACAGAACTGATTTGTGCTTATTAATTGTGAGCTACACTTGCTTTCACCTCTTGGACAAACTTTCACTGCACCATCCTATAAAGGGGAATTGCTGAAACGGAACACTAAAGACCAAAACACTGGTCTAAAGGGTGTTTCTTGAAAAAGCCTGTTGTGTCCCCTTGAGTTGCTTGCTTTTCCTGTACCATGGAATTAAATCAAGAATTAGCCAGTGAACTAGAAAGTTGCTTTCCATATTTGTGGGGAGCAGCAAGCCAGAATCAGGTTTTTCTAATCATCTTGGGAATTCACTGTGCAATTTATCAGGATTGCTTTTGGCCCGAATCAATGCCAATAAATTAAAAGCATACTCCAATAAGAAGGCAGCTTTGAAGTCTAATAGGGATTCAGTGAATCCATTATTTTAATATTTTAGATTTATAATCACAAGACTTGCCCCCTTCACTCTACAGAAGACTATTTTTTTCCTCCCATGGTTCCCTATTATGCCCCTTCTGACAAATGTTTTCTTCAGATTATATTCATTAATAGAGCTGATGCACAACTCACCCTTGGGCTCAGGGATCAGAGACAATTTGAAACGTCAGCTTTCCCATATATTGAAAATAAAGTTCAAAAGGAGTTGAGAAGAGCCTTCAACGAAACTGATGGGTTTTAATTTTGTGTCAGTGAGAGGATTCAGCAAATATAAAACAGTATTTATGAAGGAGCCAAAGAATCAGCCATCATGCCCATTAATGTTAGGTTTCCAAAAAAGGAGGAATAATCATGGGTTCATAATTTTCAGGTTTATATCAAGATATATAAAAATAACTCTCTCTCTCTCTCTCTCTCGTCTTTCTGCCTCCTTCACTTTTTCCTGTGCTTTGATATAATGATTTTCTCACCCTTTCCCACCCAAAGTATATGTCGTCCATATCTGGCATATACCCAAAGTAGGCTAAAATCACACATAGGTTTACAAGTGAAATCACACACGTGTTAAAGAGACGTTTCTGAGCCTGTCCGCTGTATCTAAGTTATTAGACTTATAGAGGTGAAGCCTGCTCATGGCGCAAAGACTAATTAGAAAACAGGGTGAGCTAAGTGCGGGCATATATGACCGCACCACCCCAGTTCTGGCTCGCTTGCATTGGTTGCTCATTGCATCCCGAATACGGTTCAAGATACTGATTTTGATTTACAAAACCCTCCATGGCTCGGGACCTGAATACCTGGTGGAGCGGATCTCCCAGAGGTCAGCTGAGGCCGGACCCACCAGAATATTGTGGGCATTCTCACTTCAGGTGGCCACGCCTAGGGAGGCCCAGCAACCAATCACTCAAAACTGGGCCTTCTCTGTGGCTGGCCCTACACTGTGGAATCTCCCAAGTGAGATTCGCCTAGTAAAGTCCCTGCCGGGCTTCAAAAAAGCGCTTAAGACTAGACATGGGCACAACTCGGCGAAATTGTCGTTTCCGTTTTCGGTTTTCGTTTCCGTTACGTAACGGAAATGGTAACGATAATTACGTTGTTCCAGCTCGAACCTGACCCGAAAAAAGAAAAATTGGGTCGGGTTTATCGTTGTCGTTAATGGCATCACGGCGATCGCGCGATGCCATTGTCAAGCAGCACAGAAAAAAAGTTTTAAAAAGTAAAAAAACAACAACAACCCCGACTCCCAGCCAAAAAAGCAGGCGAAAATATGCCTGCCTGAGGCTTTGCCACCTACCAGAGGGGTGGTTTCTGGGGGGGGGCTCCCCGGCCTTCCCCCCCTCTCCTGTCCTGGGCTGCTTGCACCAGGCTGGGGGGGTCATCCTCGTTGTCTCCATGCCATGCGGTGGGGGGGGATACAAAATGGTGTCCGCAATATTTATTTTTAAATCGTGGTCCAAAAACCCACCAAAGCACATCAGAAACATGTGAAAATTAGGTATTTTAAATGCCTGAATTTTTATAGTAGCAGCAGTGGGTTTTTTTATAGCAGTAAAAGGTCGCACTGATTTTATTTTATTTTATTTTATTTTATTTTTTATTTTTTTAGACCTGCCCATTTGGGCTGGGCATGGGATGGGACCATTCAAATTTTTTGAACCATTCCACCAATGGCATGGCCAGGTTTTGACTGACACTTCTGGATGTGCCAGAGGGCATAAAAAGCCGAGGCACCTTCCAGAAGTCACAGTCGGGTCTGGATGTGGAGGAGGGTGGAGGGCTGTGTGGCTGGCTGCTGCTGGCTATTCGAATTTGGAGGGAGGCTGGAGGCTTTAGATTTAAGTTAGGCAGGCAGGGAGGGAACTGAATTTAGAAAATAATTTCTTTGATTCCCTGCAGCTTTGTCTGCTGAAGGGAATAGCAGTTTATTCTTTATTTCTTCTCTGGCAGTTTGTGAGGATTTTTTTCTGATATTAGATAAAGGGGGAGGTTTGACTGGGACTGGGAGGTGTGGATTTTTTTAAAAAATATATTATATATTACCATTTATTTTCTATTTTCCCAACTTCAATTTGCTTGCACACACACACACATTTGGGGTGCAAGCCAAGAACAGAACCTCTATCTTAAGTGACTAACTGCCCACGCACCCGCCCACCCGCGCCGCCACCTGCCTGTGGCCCGCGCTGCCACCCGCGCCTCCCCCCTGCCGCTGTTGCCACCCGCCCATGGCCCCCCGCCACCACCGCCCACCCACACCTCCCCTCCGCCGCCCGCCCCCGCCCTGCCCAAGGCACAAAAACACCTAGCGCTGGCCCTGATTGCGGGACGCCCCTATGCTCTGGGAAGTCAAATTGTGCTAAATCGCGTTGAAAACAACAAACGACAAATGACAAACAAAATGACAAATTTTTGAAAAATTTCATGACAAACGGAAACGAGCCGAAATGGACCCGTTCTGACAAACGAAAACTCGAAACGTCATTTTTTTCTGGTCATGCCCATGTCTACTTAAGACCATGCTTTTTAGATAGGCATTTGGTGATCACTAGGGTTGCTTTCCTTCTTCTTCCCACCATCTTGTCAAGCATCCTTATTTGCTTTGTTGTTCTTTCTTTTTTTTTTTTGTTGGTGTGTGTGTGTGTGTGTGTGTGTGTGTGTGTGTGTGTGTATTTGTTGTTAACCACCTGGAGTTCCTTTGGGAAGACAGGCAGTATACAAATAAATAAATAAATAAATAAATAAATAAATAAATAAATAAATAAATAATGAAGTGAAGTCAGCAAAATTGTGCAGTAATGCTATAAAGTGTGTGAAGGAAGGGGCAAAGTGATTGCTACATCCAAACGGCTGTGTGTTTGCTGTGGCCAGAGCAAGAACATATGTTTTTCTTTTAATTTTCCTTTCAGGGGAAAATTAATATTATACCAAGTCCAGGGCTGATATAATTTAGGGTCTTTTCAAGGGATATGTGAGTGAAATATGAGTATAAGTAGTATAAAACCAGTATAAAGGTAGTAAAAATATAAAAGGTACTTTAAAATAAAATATATACAAAGGATCGGAATCCTAGTTCACAGCATGTATCGTTGAGCCACGCTGATACACTTTTCAGAATCATGATGATTGCTTCATTCAGGGAACTCCACTTTCATGTAGTCAATCTTTGTTGCTATAGCTAAACATAATTGAGTGACTGGACAGAGCAATGGGTCAGAGTAGATGCCCCTTTGGGTACGTTATAATGAGGAACTAAGTTTCCAACTCTCTGATCTATAGTTATCTCATGGGCTTTAGATTCTAATTCATTTATCTGCAGTGCATTAGCTCCAGCACTGTTGCTAAAAGCTGCATAACTTGCATAAAATGACCATTGTTGGATTCTCTAATGAGCAGTGTGCTAGTAAACACCGATGCCAACAGCCTGGAAACTTCAGCAGTCTTCCAGGAAAAGTAAGAAAATGCACAGTGAAAGCTTTTATATTCTCCAGCCTTCCATTTGTGCTTCATCAAATATTCTGGAAACTTTTATCTAGCCAGGATCAGAGTGCAGGGCCAAAACAAAATGGTTTGCATTAGAGATAAAGTGGCAGAACCAATTTAAAATGTACAGCTTTTGAATGGTATTACCGGTAAGATGGGTTGTTTTGTTTGGGCTTTTCTGCTCCATTCTTAAAGAAGCACATCATTTCTTTTTTATTATGAAGGTTTATACATACTGGCAAGGTCGCTGTGACAAATTAATGACAATAAATGTAAGCCAAGATCAAAACTTGTACAAGCAGAACTTGTAATTTATACAAACAGACACAGAAGAAAAGCCAGACCAGGACATGTGAGTAGATAAGATGCAGAATCTCAAACTAAAAACTCTTAAAAGATGGGCCCCCACACGTTCCACCTGGGAGTTACTGTGTGTTATATGAGTTACGTTATTTCAGAAGCCAGCGTCTTTCATGAGGTTACAGAATTGTCCTAGTGAACAGTCAAGCTGAAGGTTTGTCACATCCACACTCCATGAGCAATGGCATATGGGCAAAAAAGGGGGAACTGTCCCCACACGGTAACCACACACCTTTGGATGTTATGGTATTTGTGGAGTGAGGCCTACAGCTGCAAATATTGATGGCCGTCCATCCCAGAACACTCACCATTGAAAGTATTGCCATTGAAAGTTTTTTGGAACACAAACTTATCCGTGTCTTCAAAAGAAGCAATTAGCTTGGCTGGGAGTAAAGCCATCGGGAGGAAATAGGATAATCCTTTGGCTCATCCTTGCCTCACCAGTGCAAAAATTTTCTCCTCGCCCTGCAAGGAAGCGAGATGTTTCCTCGCACTCAACAGGAGCTCTAATCTTGATGGAAAGAGTTTTTGCACAAAGTTGCCAGCTGTGCAAAACCGACAATGGCTGTTAGCAACAGGGATTGCAGGCTTCAATGTTAGCGGGGCATCGAATCACTTCCAGACGTGACTCTGAACTCTTAAAGATGGTATCCCAGAAAATGAAACTATTTGGGATCTTTAAAAACCCAACCTCTGTTTGTGAAGAATGCAAAAAAAAATCCCAGAATATCCCCATTCCGAAACGATGATAGCCCAGATTTTTGCTTGATTTCTAGTGAGGAGAAGGAGCCCACTATTGAGTTGAATTGTTCTGCTGCTCTAACTGTTAAGGCTACTCTCTGCCTGGCTAAGGATGGAGATGATGGGAGCTGGGATTTCTCAACATTTGGGGGGTGGGCGGGGATTCCACAGGGGAGCAATTAATCAGAAGAAGCTGGGAGGCAGCTGGATCAATTTCAGGGATCAGTCTGAACAAGGGATGTGCACAAAATGAAAACACTGATTTTTGTTTCATTTCATTTTGTTTTAGCCCCATTTTGTTTTGTTTCAAATGAATTTTGTTTTAGCCCCATTTTGTTTTATTTTCAAAAAATTGTTACAAAATGAAAAACTCACAAACACTTTCATAACTCTAAGAAATGGCTCCCCTAGGTCCTAGAGGCACCAAATTTGGACCCAGGGGAGCCATTTTGCATAGTAACAAAACAGTTTGTTTAAAACAACCCCCTGCTGTTTTATTTTGTTTCATTTCAAAATGCTGCCTGGCATTTTGTAAACTTACAAAACAATTTGTAAGCTTATGAAATGATAAAACAGTGTTTTGTTATTCGTAAGGTGCCCATCCCTAGTCTAAACTCATAAGCAAGCACTACAGCTATGCACTTTTAAATGTAATATTCTTCCAGAATCATATAGATCAGCTTGGTGGCCCTTTGTCAGTCATCCTTGTCTATAAATGTCAGCCAGTATGCAGTGTTTTAGTCCTGAGGAATGAAAGCAACAAGATGCAGAATGTGGAATCTGTTAAACTTAGCATTAGTCTATTTAGCCTACTTCCACAAGTTTGAATGCCTGGATTTGGTGGCTGGGCTAAGGCACCTTGCTTTAAGAGGTCTTGCCAAAACTTTTATTTGATACTCATACCGAAGCTCCGCCAGGAGACGCAACGGTCAGAAGAACTGACGCACGATGTTTAAAATGAGTTTTAGCCACCAGCCCAAGCACTTGCCTCAGCGGCTAAAAGTATTGACCCGATTATAAGTCGAGGGCCCCTTTTTTCAGCCCAAAATTAGGGCTGAAAAACTAAACTTATATTCAAGTATATACAGTAAATATTTCATTACTGCAAGAGAAACAAAGGGGGGAAATTCAGTTTTTACTTTAGAATTGACTGAGGGGTGGGGGAGTGGGGGAGTGGGTCCATCCACAGTGCATACATTCCTTATGCAATACTGACAAATAATCTGGAAATGCCTTGCTTTTTAATTAGTATTATTTTTAAATTAAACCCTGGGTTGTAGTTTTTTGTATGTTAGTTAAGTCAATTTTAACTTGAATCTCAAAAACGTGTAGCAAGAGCGATTTGCTCCACCCAATGCCTGCCTCATCTTTGATTCAAGCTGTAAGTAAATAAGAAAAATGCTGCAATCTTGTGCTTAATTGTCTGAGAGCAACCGGTATTAAATGGAATGGGGCTTACTTCTAAATGGTGCAAAGGATTGCACTATCACCCTTTAGAAATCCTGTGGCTACTGATTGGAAAGCTGGCAGTACTTACTTCGCTGGAAGTTTTGAAATATGCTTACCACTGCAATCCCACTGAATTTTTTTTTTAAAAAAGTATAGTTTATGCCCTCAATGTTCACAAGTCACTTACATTTCTTATATTTTATATTCCTTAAAAGAAAAAAAACACCCTCCTTGCTATATCTCAGCGTGTATTCAAATAGCAATTGTTTACTTCGATTCAGAATGACACATTCAGGAATTATGGCATCCATTTGTTCTGCTAGATACTCTGTCTCCCTTGCCTATGCTTCTTAATTTCCTTCTCCTTCTGTTACTAGTCTTATGACTAAATGCTTCAATTTATTTGCCATACAATGTCACTACACTCGATTTTGGTCATTTATTACATTTTCTCTCCTAGCTTTATGGTATGGCCACTGTGTAAGTGGAGGGGAAGAGTGCTTTAAAGACATTGCAATGTATCAAGGTTTTTCAATTTGATGCTCCCAGGCCCTTGAGGAGTCAGAACCCTGTTTCAACGAGGTCACGGAAACTTTCTTCTTTTTCTAATTTTATTTCCTACCCTTTCATCTCAAGGTTGCCAGATGTCTCCCCAGATGGAAACTCTGGTGTGATAAAGCAGGAAGCTCCCTGCAAGTAAACAGAGTTCTACAACTAACAAATGCCTATGACAATTATATTATGCAACAAATATAGGCTGAAATCATGTTGCTTAGCACAGTAAATTGCACTACAGTTGTGCCATTAATGGGAATTCGCAAAACTAGGCTATATGTGATATATTTAGAGGTCGCTAGTGAATTTGTTGACTCAGCTCCTTCCATTGATTCAATGAGCCTACTCTAGTTGTAACTTAAGATGCTGTAAAGTAAATTGCAACTAGAGTAAGAGCCAAAGGAGTTTATGGATGAGCTGACTCAATCCAATTCAATGGGCCTACTCTAGTGGAACTTGCTACTCTAATCAACAGGAGTTCAACCATTCAGATCTCTTTAAAAGTCTAATCAACCAATCTGGATCAGACGTCAATAGACAAAAATACCATCCATTAGCAGCAGAGATAGAATCAGCTTGTTTGATACTATTTTATTCAGTCCGATAATTATTCTGGGTTGTATCCAATTAGTTTTTATCAACTGCCTTTCCCCTCCAAATCAGTCTCCCAACACCTGCTTACACACTGTTCAAAATGGTCTCCCAACTCTTTGAAGCATATGGGGCGGAGGACAGGGAAGAACAAGGAATAAGTAAATACAAAAACTTTCCCCCTCTGCTGGATCAAACAATATCCCATTGTCAGAGAGATACCAGTGATAACTGGATACATAATTTGGCTTAATTGTTACCTATAAAAATAGGAGTTGTTTGATTGTATGTCTTCCACAAGGAAGCCCCATCCTTCAATTTGCAAGACTTGAGCAAAGCTGACCATGACAGAACCTTTAGAAGGTCATTAATCCATAGGGTTGTTATTAAGTCAAAAGTGATTGATAGCAGACAAGAGTGGCTTCCCTGCCCACCACTCATCTCAGGCTTCTTGCAAATGAATGTGATTGCAGACAATGAAATATTGTTGTCTGGTCATGTGGTAAATTACTGCATATCCATACTGAGTAGTTATATCACATTGCTCCCATTTTAATTGCCATGGCTCCATCCTAAAGAATTCTGGGGTGTGCAGTTTGGTAAGACACTGTGAATGCTCTGCTACAGAGGTCTAGCAGTCTAGCTCAAGAACTCCATAGCAGAGAATTCTCTGTACATTATTAAATGACAAATCCCATGAGCCCTGAGAATTCAACCATGGAAGTTAAAGTGACATTGAACTGATATAACCATGGACTGTAAATACACTCTGAGACTCTAGATTATCATATAGTGATATTTCCTACTGCTCCCTTATCACTTTCTTGAATTGGAGGTGTCAGGAACTGAACTTAGAACCGTTGGTCCCCCATTCTGTGACCTACCATGGAGCTACAGACAAAAACAACTGAAAACAGTGTTTTGCCTTTGGCTTATTCGGGCTCATTATTCATCCTAGCAAACAAAGTTCAGTCAGCTTCAGAGTGGAAGAGAGACCCAATTCTGATTGCAGGGAAGAGGTTAATAGCAGCTTTAGCCTAGCCCTAAGCTCTGTAAGTACAGCTACATCCACAAACTAGGGCACTTTCACATTTCAACATATTAGGACATTCCCACTGTGTGCTTCCAAAGTACAAGTAAAACATTGTACAAGCAATATACACACCACACAGAACACACACTGACTGAAAACCTGTTGCTTGGCATAGAAAGACACAACCAGAGTGCACCTAGTGACTTGGTGGAGATTAGTTGATGCCGCCCCTCCATAAATGTCCTTGATTCAGTTGGCCTAATCTGGTTTCTACTTCAGCAACCCAGCAACAGATTTCAACCAGTATCTTGCTTGAACATAGGAACTAGATGGCCTTGAGCCTGATTGGCACTTAAATGTGCAACACCATGAGGGAGTACCAAGCATCTCTATCTTGGTCTAAGAAAGAATGCTGCCTTTGGCAATACCTTATATCATTTGGGGGTACCCATATGTTATGTTTTTAAAATGATGTTTTTCTATTATTCTTTATATTGGGATTATATTTTGTTTACAGTGCTATGATTTGTTGCAATTTGATCGGTATTATTTTGCCAGGGGTCACCTGAGGGTCACCTTTCTTGTTAATCTTAATGACTGATTGATGGGAATGGGGGCAATTTATTTCCATTATGATTAGTTTTGTTGCATGGTTTGGTTTATTTCATGTAAACCACCCTAAGAAGTGATTTCACTAAACAGGGCAGTCTATGATCTACATAAATGAATAAACAAAACAAACAACCCTAGAGAGATGCCGCCACTTGGTGCTGAAAATTCTGGGGTGGAGGGAGCAACAGCCTGACTCACTTTCAAGCAGATTCCTGTTTTCCCAATGGAAGAAATCACAAACATAGTTGTGATATAACAAAGGGAACATCTCTCTCTCTCTCTCTCTTGGCTCATAGAAGTCTTCTGCTGAAAACGTCCGGTTCCAGCTACACCGCAGCGAGACAACTTGATAAGTGCTCCAGCTTATCAAGCTGAATTTCCTCCAGATAAAGGGACCCTAATAAGGGTAACGTTTCCTTGGAGGTGAAACAAAGAAGAGGCAGCAACTGTGGATCACAAAAGGAGCAGCGGCAAACTTTGTGGGAGCAGGAAAATACTTCATCTCCCACTGGGGGAAGACCTTTGCTATGGTGAAGGTGGAGCTGTCGGCGCCAGCCATTAAAAGCTGTAAATGTTTTGTGTGTTGTGAGTAGAATAGTTCTATCTCTTTCTATGCAAAGCTTCTCCTTGGTATCTGGAAAATTTTTCCTTCAAACAAGCACTAAACCCCCCTTCTGAGGAAGCGGCTTTTAGCAAAAAAAAAAAAGGGGGGGGAGGGGGGTTAATATTTTTGAAAGACAAGCACAGAGGAAGTGACTGTTTTCACATTATTTCATTAACTTGCCTTTCTGCCTGTTGTTTGCTTCTTGTGGAAAAATATTTTATGCCTTTGCTGCTCTTTATATGTGCTGGATTTAAAGACAAAATTTAAAGGAAACTATCTTATACCTTGGGGTAACCGCATGTTTTGAAAATAATGCTTGAAGGCTCTTCCTCACTGCTTTGGCTTCAATTTAGTCTAGTTACTCTCCTCTGTATCTCTCTTGTTTGGAAACTAAGTGGCAGAAACTATTACAAGCAATATTAACCCTTTTTGTGAGCTATAAAACACAATGGATTGGGAAAACATCTCAGAAGAATATTATGCTAACATAATTCTATATGGTTTGCAAAAAATTATAAATATCTACACAGACTCAATCTCTGAAGATATAGAGATTTTTAATTCTGATAAAATCACAGAGGCAAAACAGATAACTCAAGATGGAGTGGTTGATAACACTGGGTCTCTAGAAATAACTTAAATTAGTTCTGATCAGGAGATTGTGCTAAAACAAAGAGCTAATCTACAGACAAACACAACAAGATTGATGCAGGATAAATTTTTGGATATGTCAAATTCACAAAATATGATAAACGCATCTATTGAAATCAGCTCGAATCAAGAGATCAAACCAGAAAAAAGGGCAGATCTCAGAATGAAGACAAATATGACAAGAATTGGGCAGGCTAAAACCTTAGAGGTGGCAAGTCCACTGAATATCATAAGCACATCTGTCTTACTTAATATGGGTGTCAAAAAGAGGAAAATTTGGGACATTTTCAATAGCAGAGTGGCTATCAAGATTTCTATCAAGATAATACAACAACTCATGAAGATAAGGTATTTGACAAGGGAGAAACAACCTGTGAAGATAAGGGACTTGGCAGGAAAAGGGAAAACTGGAAAAAAAGGATTTCTGGCTTAGTGAATTTGTTACATTAAAAATGTTTTCTCTATTCTGATTGTATAAGCCACTAGTTAATTGGTATGATATGGGAAACGAAAAATGAAAATGTGAAGACAAACTTGATATATAAATAAATGTTAATCTGTTAGATTTTTAAAAGTATACACAAGAACTTCTATGCATAGAGTGAAACATATAGACCAGGAGACAGCTCTCTTATAATAGCCCATAAAGTATTAATTTGAATTAGTGATGATTACTGAAATTAGGCATTCTTTGGAAGAATGGGTAAATATACTGTGGATGATATATAGAATATATATAGTTAGCCAAATCTATCCTAAATTGCTTAGTACTGAAGAGCTAGACAGCAAGTTGCAATAGATTGTTGAGATTAGAACGGCTATATTCTTTGTAATAAATATAGAGGTAAGTAAAGATAGAAGAAGGATGAGATAGTAAGGAAACTAAGTATGAAAATATGCTCATTTAAGCTGGGAAAGGAGATATGAATTATATTGAGCTCAAATGTTGGGAAAAACTGTGACTGAAGGAGTAACACGACGGAAGAAGAGCAATATATTTGTTTTATGTAACAGTGTAGAAAATAAATAAAAATGTTAAAAAAGACACGTTCTGCTGAAATCCTCTCTGCAGTTTAAAAGATGGAGCAAAAATTACCACTTGCCATGGCAGTAAGAAATGTAAATGGCCATTAATGGTACAGTATCTTATGTGCAACTGCAGTTAAAGCTCTTGCAATAAGAAATACGAATCAGAAACAAGGGCTCCGTAGCACTCAGCGGCTGCCCTCATTTCTCATTTCTTCTTCAAAAACTTGATTTCATCTTAAAGCAAAGAAGAAAGAGAAATATATTGATTGGAGTGTGCGAAGCAGATGCTCTTAACACCGGTTAAAATCACAGTCTGCCTCAGTAACTGTAAAGAAAGAAACAGTTGGAAGCCAGGGCACTTATTGAAAACCTGAAAAGATTATACTTAAATTATGCTATAATTGGAAAGGAGGCAACAATCCTTTGCAGTGATAATGATCAGGCCATAGCATTGGAAATATCAGGGTGGAAAACGACTCATATGCAGAGAATGGGGCTTACTGGCCTG
Source organism: Phrynocephalus versicolor (assembly GCA_023846285.1). Taxonomy (NCBI): domain Eukaryota; kingdom Metazoa; phylum Chordata; class Lepidosauria; order Squamata; family Agamidae; genus Phrynocephalus; species Phrynocephalus versicolor. The sequence goes on from JAHTLZ010000122.1 coordinate 14,299,985, forward strand.
TGGCAAAATTATCATTAAGCTCTTTTGGAACCAGCCAAAATGAGGACATCGGAGAATAATTCCACTAGATTTATTTGCCAAACTCTGACATAAAAGAGCAACTAGGCTGGAAAGAAATGCTTTGCTTTAATTTGCCATCTCTTCCCTGCTAAAGTTACCCCACATTCCTAGGATTATTTCTTTTCTTGATACCCCAACTTTTACAAGTCTAGAGCCTGATTAAAAATGCCCCACTAACCCCAATAGCAATAAAAAGGCAGGCCTACTCCTTATGATCTCTGCAGGTGCTCCATTTCACCAGTCACCCAGGAAGAGCGGTAGAAAATCCCTCACTTTATATTTCTATCAGTAAATACAAATAAAGGCACTCCCCCCAAAAACCCCTACTGCTCATTAAAACCTTTTATCTTTGTTCTGACTAGCTTCTATGAAGACCTGTGAATTAATATCCTTCTTCCAATACATATATATTTTTATCCATGCATTCTATTAGAGGGTAAGAAAAAAATTATTTACCTTTTTCAATGTGCACATTAATGGGAAATGGAATTGCAATTTTAGGATATTCCATCATATGCTCGCATTGCTTGCTTTTGTGTTATGAGAATGAGATTTTCTTTAAACCTGCCATAGTCCAAGCCAATTATTTAATCAATAATTGGAACTAAATTATCTAGGATTGTGGCTTGACTAGGAAAGGTGGGGTTTGGGGAGAAATTGCTGCAGGTGGCCTATAAAGCTCATTTTGAAGTTAACTCTCCTAAGCGGATGCAGTGGTCTTGGAGAATATTAATACAGTGTAATGCACCAGAGTACCCTCAGGATGTTCACCTGCCATGGAATTTAATTTATTTTATATCTCATCTAATAGCCTGAATCTCTCTCAATTAGGTAAATATAATGTGAAAATGTTTCCTTGTTTCTCTAAGGAGTTTGAAACCTGTAAGGTCAGTCCCATAGCAATTTCTTACTACTATATAATTGGGTTGAAAATTGTGTCCCAGTGCTTGTCATTCTCCGAAAGAGAAAGCCAAAAGTACAACAGAGGATGGGGGCCACTTCCCTATGATACGAAATGGGAGCCATTGTAGATAGATAGGAGAAGGCATCCATATGGTGGGGAATTTGGTTCTTAATTAAAATAAGGTTCTCTTAGATCAAAAGCCATCTGCCAATAAGAAGACACCCCAGGTTTTCTGCAGGCTTGAGGCCACATTCGTAGTGCCGCTGTATATGTATAAAGACGTGAAAGCACTACTGTCTTTGCACCTTTCTTACAAATGGAACAATATCTGACGAGTGGGATTTAAACCTGCATTAGATCTGGAAGACATTGTCAAAGGAACAGAGCCATACATATGAAAGAAAACTATAGATCTGGAGTCCCTGGCCAGCGAAGAACTGCAGTTCCTCTAATCTCTCACTATTGATTTTGTTGATTAGAATTGATGGGATGCCTGCTGTGTCCCACCCATGCTGTAAAATAAAGTTCTGTTACTGGTATAGAAAACATGAAGTACAGTGGTACCTCTACTAACAAGCGGATCTACTTACAAACAATTCAACTTGAGAGCGGAAGAGCATTGGCGTTTTAACTGATACTTTACAAATTTTAGATGCGGTCTGCTCTACTTACATTTTTTTTATATTTTTCAATCATTTATTTATATATTTGATTTTTTTTTAGATGCGGCTGCTCTACTTATGAGTTGTTTGACGTATAAGCATGCATTTGGAATGGATTAAACTCTTTAGTAGAGGTACCACTGTACTGTACAGTATAGCGAAAAAGGAATATCACTAATACTGTTGCATTTCAATCTGCTGCACTGCTGTATGTCATAATAAGAGTTGGATATCTTTGCTGAATTTTCTCCTTTGCAATTACAAATTAGTTTTAGCACCGCTCTAATGTAATTTTATTAAAACTAGACAATGGGGCTCGTGTTCTTCTTGTTGTTGTTGTTCAGTCGTTCAGTCATGTCTGACTCTTCATGACCCCATGGACCAGAGCTCGCCAGGCCTTCCTATCTTCCACTGCCTCCTGGAGTTTGGTCAAATCCATATTGGTTGCATCGATGACACCATCCAACCATCTCATTCTCTGCCATCCCCTTTTCCTTTTGCCCTCAATCTTTCCCAAACATAAGTCAGCATTCCCAATGCATAGAATATACTTTATGGTAATCAAAGGTTATATAACTCTCTGTCCATTGATTCTAGAATTCTCTTCCACTAGAAGTTAGATATTACTTCTTACTTTTTTGAACTTTGCTCCCATTCCAACCAAGATGGTTGAGAATACCTAGATTTTTTTGCAAGTCTCATCGTGTATGCTACAATATTTCAGTGATCTGTTCCACCCTTTCCACTTGGTTTTCTACTTTTAAAACCTGTAAATGCTTGTGGTTGTGTTATTAGATGTTCTTGTCTGCTTTTGTCTGTGAAGATTCTCAGTCATCCAGGTGCATTTAACTGGGAGTTGAGTCATGGCTACTGGACTTCTTTTTTGAGAGATAGAAACGTTTCGCTGTTCATCAGACCGATGAAGCTGTTTGGATGAACAGCAAAACGTTTCTATCTCTCAAAAAAGAAGTCCAGTAGCCATGACTCAACTCCCAGTTTGTCTGCTTTTGGTTCTAGCTAATTGGTGAACTGTTCTCATAACAAAGAAATGGTAGTTGACCCCAAACCAGGGCTGCCACTGATTTTGCTATTTGACTGAAACCTACCAAATCCCAATCAGTGAACTACCTTGCTCCATTACAACAAGTTCTGGATTACACAAACATGAGCAAGACCAGAACAGAAAACAGAATAACACAGAGCCAGATCTAATAGTCCCTGGATTGTAATCAAATGTAAGAGTACTACCACATAGCATGTCTGATTTTTGATGCTCCAATCTACATTTTCTATGCTTGAGAAGAGGACCTAGATATTCTTCAGATGGTGGCTATCATCCATCTAACACAGTATGTCACTCTAATCTTGGTGGCACTTAAAAACATACATAATAAATATTTTGCCTCATGGTAAACCTCTAGAAACTTGGAACAAGGATAAAACAAGTATAGTGAAGAGGCTTAAATCGTACAGATTGGGTAGGCAGAAAAATAAATATATCTAGGTGGCCTTTACTCGAGTTAAAGAATTTGGAAGAAATGTTCTCAAGTAAGTTCACTTGCTGACAATTTTTGTGCAAAAACAATTGAATCAACATCCTTCTCCCATGTCTTGCAGAGCTCCACTTTAAGACTCCTGTACTAAAGGGAGAGAAAGACAAATTGCCTTAGGAAGCATGAGAGTTAGCAAATGGCAGTGTAAATATGTTCCTGTGTGTCCTGTTTATGCAGTGCAGCATCGCTCATCATGGCAGGAACCAAAAAGGCAAATGGACATGGGAAGCAGAGGAAAAGGTGAAGAAATGCATCAACTTGATGGCATCAGAGTGGTAAGAGAAGGCAAAAATGCACAGGCTACTTTTTTAAAAGTCAGTGTGAATCAAGGATGACATTACAGTATGGAGGAAATTGAACTCATCTATTCCTGATAACAGAGGCTTCATTATTCAGCTTTGCTTCCCAGTGACATCTATGAAATATGAGGCCATCCCTATCTCATGAAGATAAATCCATGATCTGTGGTATCACTCCAGCATTTTCTCTTTATGAAGGGCAACTACTTAACAAATGTCAGTAGGAATAGTATTTTTATCTTTAGCCATACATGAAAAGGCAAGAAAGGATATGGAGCCCCAACACACAGGGAGAGCACTCCATTTCTCTGCAACAAGAATGTGTAACTTGCACCCATTGCCGCAATTTTATAAGCAGGTCTGGCCATTTAGTCCATTTAGTGGCAGTCTCCCAAATGTGCTGTTCTCATGTGTGCCCATGTTGCATCTGATGTAAGGCAACCCATTGGATTAATGACCTTCAAATGGCGGTCATTGAGTATTTAGGTCTTGCAACACTTCATTTTACAAAGCATAAGGTTTCCACTGAAGCAACAATAGTAGATGCTTTGTAACAAATATAGCATCAAATCATGTGCTTTACAAGGAGTTTTTTTTTCTTTATGGTGTTGAATGCACAGATAAAAGGTCCCAAGAAAACGTTAGTGGGGAAGCCTCGTTTCCTATTGGGAATCTCACTTGCTGACTACAAACCCATAATCCTTGGCGGGGGGGAATTGTTTGCCCTGAGGAACAGAAGGGACTCTGGAAAAGACATCCAGGCTGAAGGATTTATCAATTTGTCTATTAGTTGTGTCTTATTACACACCGCATTGTGTTAGAACTTGCCCAACTCAAGTAGAAAATGAAACTTCTCCACCACCCCTCACTTTGCAGAGGTTCCCACTATCCCATTATGTGCAACAATATTCATGTAGAGAGAGAAAGAGGAAGGAGGTGGAAAACAGAGACAACAGTGAAGGCAGTGGAGAACTGACAATTCTTCGCACACATCCTGCTAAGACTGGGAGAAGGCAAGGAAGCCATTGCTTAGGAGAGCCCATGTAGTTTCACGCCACTGCATAGCCTGAGTCCTTTGTTGTGTGTGTTGTGTCATTACAGTCGTGACCGACTCTTCGTGACCCCCATATCCATGGAGTTTTCTTGGCAGGAATACTGGAGTGGTTTGCCAGTTCCTACTCCAGGCGCCTACAGCACCTGTTATTCCCTGGTGGTCTCCCATCCAAGTACTAACCAGAGCTGACCCTGCTTAGCTTCCGAAATCAGGTGAGATAGGATGTGCTCAGGGCATCTAGGCAGCTAGCCTGAGTCCTTATGGGCCAACTATTTCCATGACAACTTACTCAAAATGAGGTCCCAAGACCCACAGCACTGTGAGAAGAACCACCAGTGCCCGCACAAAATGTAGAGTCATTGCTGAGCTTTTATAATTAAAATTAATGTCTTCACCTGACCGGGGGGGGGGGGATTCCCAGAGGCAACACCAAACTGAGTTTCCTTCGGGAAGGAAGTCCAGAACTCAGAGGCATCAGCTTCCAAGACGTTTCCCTCTGCACTTCCTCCTGATTTTTCCTCAGAGGCTGATGGGAGAGATTAAAGACCCAGAAAAGCTTTAAACCAGGAAGACCTATGTGGTAGAGTTCAGCCTTCTGGATAACCTAGTAGCAAATAGTGTTGTCATGACCAGCATTTGAAATACAGTAATATGAAAAATTAGCATGGCCTGTGAACTTCTTGCGTCTAGTCTAGTCATTTAATCTGTGGTGCGTGATCTCTGATCACCCACTCTTTCCACAGTAGAATCAAGCTCTTGATTTCTAGTAAAGATGGGCATGAATTTAAAAACAAGTTTCAAAATTCTTCAAAAATCACTAACTCATCCATTTGTAGTTGTATGAACTGATACCCCGAGAAATACAAATTGATTTTGGTGGGTCTAGGTGTTGTGGGGGTGGGGTATTCTAGAGGGTCTTAAAAGCAAAAATGAATTAATTTGTTGATTTGTAAGGGGGGAATCATTCATTCATTATTTGTGATTTGTCAACCAAAATAAATCACTATTCTTCTGATTCATGCCCATCTCTAGTTTCTAGTCTAGTGTTGGGTGCTGCCTCCTCACTGTTGCCTCTCACATGCAACTCAAGTTCTCTTTTCCTCCACAACCAACTTCCTTTTTGTGTTTGCCCTCATTAGAACAATATATACTGGGTAGAAATGTGAGGGTAGGCAGTACTTGTGCCAGAATATTAATCTAAGTGATTTTTTAAAAAATATTGATGCATCAATATTCTCTCTCTCTCTCTCTCTCTCTCTCTCTCTCTCTCTCTCTCTCTCTCTCTCTCTCTCTCCCTCTCCCTCAGATCTGAATATGTCTTGGAAAGTGTTTCTATGTAATTCTGACCCAGACCTCTACATCACTATGCACTGTGACAGAGATTGCAGCGGGTAGACCGATATGCACGAAATGGAGCCGAGCCTGACACAGAGCCCCCCATCCATCTTGGTTTCTCCTTTAAGGATCAATGCAAAAGAAGTTGGGGGAGTCAGAAAGCATTTTCACCGATGATGCCAAATTGCTTTTGAGCCTCTCTTGCACTGTGCAGAATGGAAAGCAGGATGGAGGAGGCATTTCTCATTTGAGTGAGCATTTCAGACCCAGGCACATTGCAAACTGATTTAAGCAAAATGGCTACATCTGGAGACATGCTGGTGTAATGGAATGTCAAATGCCTCTCTCCTCCCAGGAACATCTCTGCATGGAGAAAAATATAGCTGTAGCACCTGGCATCTTCCTCGCGTCTGTCTGTGCAAGGCTGATACAATTGCCTTGAGCTGCTCCCTTCCTTAGCAACTACTGCCTTTTACCCCGGAGCAAAAGATTCATATATCTTTCCTAAATGGGCAACACTGATACTGTTCAGTGTTTGGCTGTGTCTTCATTATGACCGCTTTCAGGGTTCTGTAATGCAGCCATTAAAATCTGTCTCGGGCTGAAACTTGGCATGTCATTATATGAAGCATACAAAGCAAGGAAAAATGGCTTTGATTTCCTGTAATTTATGGCTGTCTACTCCGTGCTCAAGAGCAAGGAATATGACCACTGGCTCTGATTCCACCTGCGCAACCAGTGAATGGAATTTTCTTCATCTTGGTCTACAAGCCATAAATTTTATCCGCAGATGCTCTACAACTCGCTGTCTAAAATACAGCATGAAGGGAAGAGAGACAGAGAGGACCCTGTAGATCCATGAATATATGTTCAGACAAAACACAGAATGAATTCCACATGTGCCTCAAAATTCCAGACATCTGCAAGAGAAGCAGAAAAAACTTGCTACTCTGACACAGTAGTCTGCACATACACACATGTGTATGCTAGTCTAAATCAGATAGTTTTCAGCTCAACCCAGGGGGCGGTTGTCAGTACTAGTAGGACTAAGCCTTGAGAGCTTGTCTCTGAAGTCCGTATATGCATAACATCTAGAACTGATTATACTGATAGGCTTTATACGGAACAGCTTTTGAAGGAGTCTAAAAAGGGTCAGTTAACATGTACCTATAGCTTTGTGGGCAGGATTCCAAACGGTCATCATTATCTTCAAAGCTCTACATACTGTAAAGCCTGGGGCCTGTGGGTCTCTAGAAGTTGCTGGACTCTCCTTTCTACATACTGTATGTCTGCCAACGTATCGACAGTGAGGGGTGATTGGAATAACATATCATCTGGTAAACCACAGATTCCCCACTCCTACTCCAAACCAGATTTACAATGCGTTGTATCAATATCACCCGGAACCCAATTACCCAAAGGATCTCTTTCATTCTCTCTCTCTCTCTTTCACACACACACACACACACACACACACACACACACACACACACACACATGGGGGGGTAGGGAGAGACAGATGTTCTATTGTAAAACTCTTGAGAGGTACCTTTGGCCTCTCAGGTACCACCGGTAGTACCTCTTCTGTAACACACCAGCTTGTCTCTGCACCTTTGTTTCCATCCTCAGAAGGAAAAGAAAGGAGAAGTACATGCATTTCATCAAACAAATAGAATTAGATGTGGTGTTTAAATGGGGCTGCTGTTTTAGTCTCACAGAAACAGAGGTCTAAAAGATAAAATAGAAATTAAAAGAGGGGCAACAGTGGGTTATCTAGCCATGTCAAAAATGTCTGGAAGATGTTGACGTACAATGGAAAATCAACAAGACACTAATCAGCAGTTTTACGGAACAGTGGCCAC
>JAHTLZ010000122.1:14307753-14326587 GCA_023846285.1 Phrynocephalus versicolor
TGGCCACTTTTGTGCACACCAGCGGCTGTTAAGTATACTCCACAACCTCTACTACCTGCTGTATCTGACTGAACATGGAGGGTGGCTCCAGGTCCTCATGGCTGCAGCCAAATGGCAATTCCCTTGAATTCAGTGAGTTAGGCTAGCCAAATGAAGGTATCTTTTTTCATTCCTCTAGTTAGCCTAATATGGTAGTGCAGTGACCAACTCCAGCGGTTAACCCTAGCTAGTCTAGAATTGGGGGTGGGTGGGTTCAGAACGCTGAAGGCAAAGTTTAGGTACCCTAATAATGCTTTTAGATCTCTCAAAATATATTTCTTCCATCAAAAGAGGTCTGTAATGAAGCCTGCAAGTCATCCAACTTATACTGTGGCAGGCAGAGATTGTGTCCAGCTGTATACCCAGATAGGTCAGAGAAGTTACTGGTCCCTCTATTTTTTCCTCTGCTAGGAGGAATGCCCTGCTCTGCTGTCAAGTTCTGAAAAAGCTTGAAATATTAGCACATTTCTGCTTCTCTGCTTTCTCGATAAACAAGAAATCATCTAAATAATGTGTGACTGTCCCAGCCTTTGACAGGCTCTGAAGAGCCCACTGAAAGAATGTGCTACAGGTCTCAAATGGGCACGGCCTTATCGAAGTACTATTGCCCTTAGAATTTGAAACCCTAGAGTGAGAAATCTCCAGGGTGGATGGCAACAACCGCAATGCCAATTGAATATCTGATGCTCTGCATAGCAATATTGCGTCTTTCCAATGTGTTTTGCTGTTCGTTTTTATTTGACGTATAATATGTACTTGGCAATTCTAATGACATTCCATAACTTTCAAGTTTCAACCTTTCCCTCTTCAGGATTAGTCATTTCTTCTTCATCAGTCGAGAAAATAACTTCTTTTGATAATAATTTAAACATCTGGTTTACTCCTTTCCTTATATTCAGAAAATCTTCTCTCATCTTCTTGGCATTTGCTCTTTTTTATGTGTCTGTTAGGTTCTGGCAAATCTAGCAGGCCAATCTCTCTGACCCTTATTGAAAACAAGTTCATGTGCTTACCTAAGTCTCCTTATGATATCTACAGCTAAACTGTAGCTGAAGTGCCCCACTAGGTGTCAGTTGCAGTTTAGCTGTATATATCATAAGGAGTTTAGAACCAGAGCTTCCTTACATACCCAAGCCCCTCACCTGTTTCATGGCAACAACTCAAGGCCTTTGGAGAGCTGCAACAAGCTTTGTTTATGAAGTGTGTTTAAGTCAGGTTCCAAGATTATACCTGGAAAATCACATTTTAATTTATAGGAAACTTGGAACAAATACTTAAACAGATACTGTGCTTACATTTAAGAAGGTCACCATCACTGACTTTAGGGCAGTGGTTCTGATTTGCTATTCCACTGAACAAAAGCAGCGTAGGTTTGGGTATTTTTGTTGGATACTTAGTGGTTTAGGTATCAGGCTGTAGAGCCAGAAGTTGAGAATTCAAATTTTCACTATATCTCCTTGACAGGGGGTGGACTTGACAATCCACAGGGTCCTTTTCTGCTTTACAGTTCTAAGACTGTTAATGTTGTTGTTGATGGTGATGATGAGTGGGTCAATCTATTTCTAGATTTTAAACCAACCACACATTAGATATTCTCACCATTTCATCATGGGGGATTACTTTTCCTGAAGTAAAAAAGAGAGGATGTCTGTCTCTCTATCTGCCTGCCTGCCTGCCTGTCATCCACACTATTCAGTCCTATGCACGCCTGTTCAATGGAACTCCCTTTGCTGACATATGACTGGAGTCAGAAAATATATTTGACTGAAAAAGATTTACATCAGGCGGAAAGTGATTTCCTGGAATTATCTTCTTTATTTGTTTAAAAAAATTAAAATCACTCCTCAGTTTTTACTTTTCCTGGACAATTTTTAAAAAACGACATAGCTGGCCATTTTTATTTTTATTTTATTTTTATTTTTTTGCTACTCACTACGGGTGGCTGGGTATAATCCTATAATTTCCAATGCCATAATGAGAGGTTTAATTTTCCATTTGTTTCCACTGTGAGACAGCATGCGGCTTTGAATATTCACACATGTCTGCATGGGCACAGGCTTTGCATTGCTATGAAAGTCAATATCTGCACAAATACAGAGATAGGGAATTCTAAACTAGTTCAAATGTACCGAATCACTTCTCATTCTCTTTGTGTCTCTTACTGGTTTTTCTTTTCCAGCTATATTGTTACCTACTGATTTGTTCATAGCAATTCCTCTTGCTCAAAATAAAACTGTACTATCTGACCCTTAAAAATTCATCAGCTTTGAGCTAAAAAAAATCACTCCTGGGTATCCTACATACACCAAGATGTTATCAAGAATATCAGTGATAGCTACAACTTTTGGTTGTAGACATACTAATATGACTATGGCAACTATGATAAATTCAAGGCTCTGAGATTAGTTCCAGCCCTCTAGCAGTCCCAGACTGGCCTTCTGGGCTCACATCTCCTCTCCCGTAATATCATCATTTGCTTGTTTTCCCCCTTCTTCGAAAAGGCTGAAATGTCTAAACCTTATCCAAGTTTATGAACCTACTTTGGGGACAAAACTGTCAATCTTATTTAGTTTTTGTCAAATTTAGTAGAAAGCCTTCAGTGAAATCACCAGTCTATGAAAAATGGGAGTCACCAAACTCCACTGTCCTGAAAGTGTTACTTTTCTGCCTCTCCCTGCCCGAAATAAAATAGAATCATCCAGATCTGATCTGTAATCCAGTTTAAGCTGAGTGAACGGTAGAAGCAAAGCGATCAACTTGAAGACCATTCAAGTCATCTGTGTGGAGACCTGTCATTCTGTTTATTTTCTGTTCTTAGTTAAATGGCCATTTCTGAAATTATATCAGAAAAAAAAGTAATTAAAAAAATAATTCTCACTTGAAAGCAATTCCTGTTAAACTCTTTCCCTATGCACGCAAGCCCATCTGTTTATAACTAGAGATGGGCATAAACCCCCAGTTTAGTGGTTTGTACCACTTTGCCCTTCAGATGAACAGGTGTTCAGCAGTTCCCAACCCCACCTCTTCCAACAGGCATCTTTTCAGAGGCTTCCTTGCCCTGCCTCCTCTGGGTGCTACCTCTGAGTCTGAAGTCCAAACCAGCAATTCACACCCATCTTTATTCACACAACGTATAGTTCGACTTATACTGGGTTCTAACATAATTACACTCTCCCCATCCCACTGAACTCTACATTACAAGATGGAGGGAGGAAACTCATGTAGTTGTAAGGTTGATATTTTAATGGAAGCCATGTGTTTCCGGTTTTCTGGAGGATTTTATAACAACCATGACATCTTCAAGAAATTTCCAAAAATAAAAGGAATAAGAGGAAACAAATACATGGGGCCCGATATTAAGGGCACTTACACACAACCACTACAATCCGCAGAAAACTTTGATCCGAATCACATACCTCAGCTGTCCCGTGGTTGATGTTGCGGATCCAGTGTTCCCATGGTCATCTTTGGAAATCCACAACCAATCTGATCTCATGCCTGAGAATAGCAGCAAAGTGCAATTTTCCCCTTCGGTTCCCAGGACTGTTAGTGGGTCTAAATCCCCCCCCCTCCTAGGCTGTATACTGGCATACCGGCTTTTAGTTTCACCTCTCCCTTAATGGCATTGCTTAGGTTTCATTTTGAGTTGTAATGGCTTTTGCACTGGGGATATTGATTGCATGTGACTGCAGGGTGCCAAACCACTAGTGGGCCCCTGAGGGTTTACTGATCCAGGAACTGACAATAGATAGCCCTGAATGAGCATCAGTCACTCCTTTAACTTCAGTTCCTCCCCCTGCCTGCACAAAACATCTGCATCGAACAGCAACAAGAATTTTACCACCTTGTAAAAATGTGCTTAACTGGGTGTGGTCAAACTTTATTTTTTTTAATAGTCCGCTGCTCATGGGAAAACAATTTTATGCTCCGGATTTGCGAGCACTCTGCAGCGGGTAATACTGTGCATGGGAAAGCGCCCTAAGTCTCTCATAAGCAAGTTCCCTCATCCTGAATCAATTCCCTATATTAGTACACTCATACTGCTATTATAAATTGATTTTTTTAAAGGCATGCCAACAACTGTCATGATCTTCCCGCAACACAGCTTTATCAGGATATAATTCAATGCCCTTCTGCAAGTTAGAGTTATTCAGCCCTCCTAACATTTGACAGGAAAAGTGCCATTCGGATAAACATTTGAAAAAGTGAGTGATGTAACACCCTACTGAGTTGTTTGGCATTTTTTTTTGCAACACTGTTGTTTACTATTAGGCTTGGCTGATCTATTTATTTAGACTGGAAAGCTGTTACTTGGCACACCTGCTGAGTTCTGTAAACAAGTGGCAACAAACAAGGATTTAAATGAAATCACTGTGTAATCAGAAGACTCCAACGCATCTTATCACTAGTCAAATATCCATGTAACTGTGTGGAGCGGGTACATTTAGTAACATAAACATTAGACTTTCCCATTGCATTAATTTTTGTTAGGAAGTTAACAAACGCTTGTATCCTGAGTTTGCACATCAGAAGGAATATTCTTCCTGTTTCATACTGGAAGGAGTAGCTGAAGGTCTCTAAGGCTGCTATGTCACCTGGTTTTGATCCTGATCTTCTGAAGGTCCGGCTTTCCCTCTTCGTCCCATCATGTGATTGAATAAGTGGGACAGGAGTTCCCATGTCCAAAGCTGGTTTTTTATTTTAAAGTGCAGTTCAGCCCCCTTGGCCAGCAGGTGGTGCTAGCATTTGAAAAAAAAGGACCACTTGGCTGGGGGAAATTAAAACTTAGGGCACAGCATGGAGCTTTCTGTTTCTCTGAAGTTGAAAAGAAATTTTAAAAAAAAACAGTGCCGATCAGCCCCAGGAACGGCCAATCGGTGCTATGAGTTAAAAAGAAGAAGAAACCCGGATCATCTGCGTGGCCCCACGACGTCTGCCTTCTTAAAAGGTGGATTTTTAAAGCTAGGCAAAAAATTCCCTACCACTTGGGTGAGTCACAGAAACCTTGCTTAAAGCGGCATTACCGGGTTTTCTTTTTTCTTTTTTCTTTTCAAAAAGCCCGGTGGCCATGGGGATGGCAATTTTTAGACACAGTTTATCTAGTAATTTAAACTGCTTTTAAAGGGACGTGGGACCGAGCACGAAGTGGTGAATATGGCTGCCAACAATTGTCTACCTGGGTCACACAGCAGCAGCCACCCCACCGCCACCAATTTCAAGAGCTGTGACATTGTGGGATTGCTCCCTTACAGAATCAGACTCTGTTTTCCAAACAAATGTCTCAGTTAAACAGGGATGGGAAGTTGAGACTGGGGCCTTGGGTATCTAGTCAGACTTAAGTCATAGCGGTGACCCAACTTGGACTCCACTCAGGATTGTTATTTTCAATGACTCAGGCTTGACTCACAATTTGGAGCCCACCCATCCCTCTCTTTTTTCTGGGGAAGCTGGTTTTTAATATGGACTCAGACTTGAAGCTTGTGGCCTGGTACCAAAGGCTCAGAATCAGGACTTGGTTCACAAGACATGGTCTTGAGACTCAGCTCCAAAGACTTGACAAACATCCCTGCTGTTAAGCAGACTTTTTCCAGGCAGACTTCAAGATCTGAGCTGCAAGATTTTAAAGGAATTGTATGCTTGTGTTCTGAACATCAGTGAAAAACAAAGCAAAATGTATTACATGAGACAAATTCCTGATACACAGAGATATGCTTTCAGTAGTTAAGCAATTCCTTCTGCTTACGATAATTTTCTTGAAATATCTGCTTCTGCTCTAATAGTTTTTCCTGCCTTTCCTCATATCCTATCAATAGCAACCAACTTCCCACACCTGCATCTCAGTTGCTTACTTTGCAAGACAAACACGGGCAGTCAAAAGGAAAATGCTGCCCAAATTGCCGTTACCGTTCACTCAGGATAAAGGAACGTGTTTAGTTCACATGGTGATGGTAATTTTTTCTGGCTTTCTCAATAGAACAAAGCAGTAACTGAGAAGGGTTGTAAAGGCAGTTCTAGATGTCAGTCTTTTTTTTCTTTAATGTTTTACTGCCTCAGTAACAAAAATATCAGATAAAGCATTAATAAAGCCTGGTTCAGTTAGAAACCAAAGGCAATATCATTTACTGTATATACCTTCCATAAAATTCTGTGAAATGGAGGAAAGGAAATTACAGAGTAAGAACTTATGACAGAATCCTCACCCGATGATGTTAATAGTAGTTTTTTCCTGTGACAGAGCAAGCCACTGAACTGTTGGTTTAAATGTTTTTTTAAAAAAAATTCTTTTTAAAAAAAGAATGCTCTTATCCTTTTGCTGCTATATACCACCTTAGGAATCCATAGATCAAGAGGCTGTAAATTCTGTAAGTACTAATTAGGAAGCTACAGAGTAAAAACTTTCAATTTTGTTTTGTTTCAGGTTCAAGATGAAGGGCTCTCCTTCATCTTGTTTTCCATGCACTGATCCTTTGGTGTAACACGAAAGGAAACAACCTTTGAGGTTATTTTACTTTATTTATTGCTAACAGATACTTACATTACTCAAGAGAGGGAAAAGAAGTTACTTAAGCTAGGACTTTCAGTTGAAGCTGTGGGTAGTGACGACTACCAGAAAGTCAAATCCTTTGTCATTCAAAGACTAAAAAGTTTGGACGTGCTGCTCTCCATTGATTTATAACAAATTTAACAATTATGGATTTTTACTGCCCCATATGTATATGCACTACCCATCTTAAATATAGGAGAACATTTATTTTAGCCCAATTCAATTTACTGCCATCAGCTATACTGAAAAGGCATTTTGTCTGTATGGAATTGGAGCAATTGGAATGGTTGAACATATAATCTTTCACTGCAGACTGTATGATGTAGAGATAAATTAATCTCTCCATTATTATGTACCTCTCTATGAGGTAGCCTTATAAATTTATCACTCTTTTGTTTAGAGGGGGTGTTCAATTATATTACTATAAGGGTTTCTAAATTTTTATTCATTGTAATAAATGTTACAGGGAAAATGCTGCAGTCTCCCTGAGGGAAGGATCTTTTTACTCTATATGGGGTCCTCAAAATTTTTAAACAGGGGGCTGGTTCACTGTCCCTCAGTCACTGTTGTGGGCCGTACTATAGTATGGAAAACAGGAACAAATGAACAAAGCAAGGGGGAAAGCAGGGACCACAGTGGGCCCTCCCATGTTTAAATGCCCCATTCGGCTTAAAGCAGCGCTGGCATGCCGGTCATCTGGGCAAGGGGGGAAGGGGAAGCAGGCTCCCCACCCACCCATGTGCGTGGGGCGCAGCTGCCAGCTTTTTTCCCCACAGGAATGTATTGTTCAATGCATTCCTATGGGAAAACAAAAAACAAAACAGAATGGAACGGAAATTTCTGTTTCCTTTCGTTTTGTTTTTCTTTGAAAGGGCTGTTCATTATTCATTTTTGTTATGCAACAAAATGAATAATGAATAACAAAATGAATAAAAAAATACATTTCGTGCCCATCTCTATCTGGAAGGCTTCCTGTTGGTCTGATCAAATCTACATGGACAGCATCTGCTCATGGACCAAGTGATAAGAGCTGGTAACTATAATAAACCTCTCCTTCCCAGTCATGGATCCATCAGGCAGCATCTTTGGATGCTCTCTGCATTTGGATATCACTCTGTGTTCCACAGCATTGTGTAAAAATATAATGACATCTAGCCATATTGACTTCTATAACACAAGAATGTGGGATACATAACACAACAAAGGACATACTGACAAAACATAGGGCCCATCAGAGTACATCGCCCTCTTGTCCAAAGCTGGCCCCTTGAAGAGACTTTACATGAAGTGCATACTAGGTGGGAACCCCATAGAGTAGACCAGTCAAATCTCAAAGTCATCAAAGGAACATGACTTTTGATAGAGGTAATAAGGCACAAACCAAGAATTCCAGAAGAAAATCACAGAAGGAGAACCTTGTACAGTGGTACCTTGTATAAAGGAATTAATTCGTTCCAAATGAAATTATGTTAAGCAAATTTTCCTTTATACAAATTCCCATAGGAATGCATTGAAAGCAGAGTAATCCCATTTTATGTTGTACGGATTTTCCCCATAGGCAATTATGTTAAGCAAATTTCCCCTATCTCCGGAATTTTTTATGTTGTACAAATTTTATGTTATACAAGCTGTCTGTTATACAAGGTACCACTGTAATTTATAAATAGATAAGAGGAGAGGA
This sequence comes from Phrynocephalus versicolor, assembly GCA_023846285.1. Lineage (NCBI taxonomy): Eukaryota > Metazoa > Chordata > Lepidosauria > Squamata > Agamidae > Phrynocephalus > Phrynocephalus versicolor. The sequence goes on from JAHTLZ010000122.1 coordinate 14,316,018, forward strand.
GCAAGATTTGTAGAACTGATTCTATCAGTAATTGAGTTTTATCAGCATTTTCTCTAGAAAACAGCAGGAAAACTAGTATTTGTAAACCCACCAATGTATGTACTTAGGATTTCTTGATGTTTTCTCTCTAATGTGCTTCATTAGATTTTCGCTCATTTTGTTGTGACCTTTGAACAAACCCCTCATTTAAATGTTTGCCGTGTAGTCTTGTCTCTCATATCTGAGGAAGTGGGATTATCCATGAAAGCTAACATTATCTCCATTAGTCTTTAAGGGGCCAGAACATTCTTTATCCTGGCACAGTGCTCAAACTGAAATACCGCAGTACTGAGACTCTGTTTATGACCCGAGATTGATCCCAATAGGCTCAGGTAGCCAGTTCAGGATTGAAGCAAGGAGAATTGCTGGCTAGCTCAGTGCCTTAGGTACTCTGGCTGTGCCTCCGGGAGGGGGGTGGACATGATCATTATTTATTTTTCTTTTGTTTTTGCCTGATATCATACAGTCAGTCCCTTCCATGTGTTCATGGTTAGTTGCATATCCACTGACAACTCTTAGCTTTCAAATAAAAAGTTCTGTGGGTAGGAAATGGGAGAATTTAACTGTTCCTTTTTTCTGTCCTGAAAACAGCCGGGGGGGGGGGGGGAAAGACTATAATTTGACAATGTGGGATCTTTTTTTCTTGTGTTATTTGCAACACAGGAGGATGCATTTTTGTTCAGATCTCAAACTAAAGGATTGCAATGGGGGAGAAAAAGGATTAACTCTTCTGTCCCTGTATGCTGAACCTCTGATAAAAACAGGGCATAGTCAGGGCATGTCACAGCATGCGACAGCCAACTACAATGACTTACACTTGTGCCAGTCTCTACTGCACAATCCCTGCCAAGAATTTATAATTCACGACTTCACTGGAGCTCACATCTATTTGCCTTTTTCCCCAACAGAAGATGGTGTACCATGAAACATATGAGCTCTGAGACTAAATAACTACATGTTGTAAAATGTTAATTCCCCCCCCCTCCACCCCCAGCACACTGGGTTTATTCTTCTGATGAACATTTTGCCTTGTTCCATTGGCACTACTGTTCTGTTCTGTTTCAGACCAATTCTAATTTGAGAGTGGAGATGTGTTGCTTAGAAAAGTGTACATAACCTTACCTCCTTACTTACTTCCATACTATAGCACCCATCCGGTGGGTGGTTTACAACAAACCAAAACACAGCCACACATCCATTCGCAGACCATAGGCATGTGGTAACAATTGAGGTGGAGGACACAAACTGAGGGTCAGTGGAGACTAGCAAAGGGGAAGGGTGTGACAAAAGACTTCTTTTAAAAGTTCTGTCTTAATTGGCCTGTGAAAGAAACATAAGAACAGCCTTGCTGGAACAAGCCATAGCCCATCCAATCCAGCATTCCGGCTCACACAGTGGCTCACCATTTGCTTCAGGGTATTACCAAGAAGATATTTTTCCCTACAAATGGCATTGGGAGATATCCTGCCTATCTCTCCAACCTGGAGGTTGTCCTTAAGCATCCATAATACTAGCCATTGATACCCTTGTTCTCTATGAACTTGTCTAATATTTTCTTAAAGCTGTCAATTTATTTCTTATTATTTATTTTTTACACTTGTATCCCGCCCATCTTCCAGGTAGGAACTCTGGGCGGCTAACAATAAAACAAGGCAAAAGTGAACAAACCACAAATTTCAATAAAAATGGAAGGAAGGCAGAGCCCTAGAGGGGATGACGCAGGCGGCCAAAAAAAAAAACACAAAAGCTGACAGCCATCACCACTTCTTCTGTCAGGGAGTTCCATACACCAATGATCCTCTGGGTGAAAAAGTACTTTCTCAAAGCCTGTAGGGATGATGTTAGGTAAATCTCCAGTTGGGGTAAGTTCCACAGAGTCAAGGCCCATTTCCTGGTTGACATCTCCTGGGTCTCCTTTGGTGTAGGCACCTGTAGCAATAAGGCTTGTGAGAAGCAGGTGACATGGGAAGCAATCTTCATGGAGAGATAAGCGAACAGATCTCAAGGTCCCATACCATTTAGGGCTTTATATGTCACCAACAGCAACTTGAATTTGATGCAGAAGCCTACAAGAAGTCAGTGCAATTGAACCTGGATTGGGGTGATACGATTGAATATTTTCTTGTTCCAGCCTACCTTTGCATATGAGGAAAAGGACTGCCAAATTGTTGTTCTTGTCCCACTGGAGGGCAAGGCATTTTGTGTGCTTTCAGCAAGAGATACCTTTCTTGCATAAATTTAGCACATCTTCATGAATAATACAAGAGCATAGGTTATACAAAATGACATTGGCTGCTGTTTCACTGCATAGATATTTAAGGATTTGAAAGATGAGAAGAGTTGCTTGCACTTTTTTTAATCAATCAGCCAGTTGCTGTATCTTTGCTGTATGTGTACATTTTCCTTTTCAAAGAGAAAAGACATTAGTTTTGTGCATAGATAATTTGGGGGAATTACATATTTAAATAAAAGTAAGAATAAGCTCAAATATGGGTATGTGTGTTTTGAAATCTTAAATTTTAATAATGACAATTATCATTAAACTGATAAAAATCTTTATGAAAATTCCACAGTTCTCTTAGAATTTCTTCATACTCTCCGATTGGGTAGAACCATAGTCTGGAGATCTTGTGACCCATATCACAATTCCCCCCATCCTCTTTCTGTATTTATTCAGCTACATGCCTCTGGGTGATCCTGAAGTGATAGGATTCAGGGTGAGCAGATGTGGGGATATGCTACTAATAACTGAGAACATTTCACTCCCCGACACTGTGCATGTTACAAAGGAATTAATACACAGAACACAACAGTCTGTCACCACTCCCATAAATATATTAAAAACTTAGAAGCTTGGTTGCAGAAAGGACTGGGTTTCAGTAACACTTCCCTTTCTGGACAACTGCTTGAAAAGATTTTTGTGTTTTATTAAAAGGAAGGGAAATGGCTATTTAAAAGAAGAAAAACTTCACAGAGATAAAATAACTTTTAAAAAATAGGAGCAAATGTGTTTACAGGATTACAATATTCAAGCAGAAATGCACCAGAAAATAATGAAATCAAATTTAGTCTATGTGATAAATACCTAAGCAGAGTGATGGAGTAGTTCTGGAGCACACTAAAAGCAGTTCCCAGCAACCTTCATGAAATTGTATTATTTATTTATTTTATTTTGAATATTTTTACCTCACCTTTCACCTTGGAAAAGGACCCAAGGTGGCTTACAATAATAAGGGACAATATACAGCCCACAACATTTAAGACATATTCAAGTTAAGAACAGGGAATTAGAAGAGGCATCATAGAACACTAAAAGGTAACATTGAAGCTACAAAGAACATGCAAAAAATTAAAAAAAAAACATTATGAGGGGTGGAAAATAACATGGAAAACACTGATGTTCTTATGAAATAGTCAATGTAGTCATGCATGGTAATCTATATAAAAGTCACATAGTAAGTAGTCCCTCATTCAGGGAAAGCTTGCCAGAAAATGAAGGTCTTGCCTCTAGAAAGACAGCAGAGATGGGGCAGTCCTGGTCTCCAGTGGGAGGTAGTTCCAAAATCTGGGAGCAGCAACAGAGAAGGCCCTTTCCTGCGTTGTTATGAGACACACCTGTGAAGGTGGCAGGATAGAAACGCAGGAGTCTCCTCATGAGTGGCAAAATATGGTCTCCTTGTATGTATGTATGTATGTATGTATGTATGTATGTATGTATGTATGTATGTATGTATGTATGTATGTATGTATGTTTGTTTGTTTGTTTGTTTGTTTGTTTGTATACCACAATCCATTTTTTCTCAAATGGGAACTCTGGGTGGTTAACAACAATAATTTATCAAACGACCCAAAACATAATAAAATAGTAATAGTCTAAAGAGAGAAAAGGAAAAAAAAACAATAATACAAAACCACAATGGAACAACAAGACAAGTACCCCACAAGAGGGAATCATAATAATAAACATAATACTAATAATCAAACAAACAGAAACGAACACAGGGAACACAACACTCCTAACAATTGCCGAAGGCATCCTTAAACAGCCAGGTCTTTACAACCTTTTTAAAGGATGCCAGGGATGGAGCCAGGCGAATCTCGCTTGGCAATTTATTCCATGCAATTTATTCTATCTGTATGTTGGACTGTTTTATTTTATGAGCCATTAGCACCTGTAGCCACCAGTCCTTTAATAACTCTTAATCCCATTTTCATTCAGCTTTGATATCAACCAACAACACACCTACGCCTCCTCCTCCTCAGCTCTGAAATCTGCCTAACCCCTGGGAAAAGAAGTAGCCTGATTTTTAGATTCCCCTGTAGAGGGCACACTGGTACACAAAAGAGAAGCTTGCAGTCTCCAGTCTTTGAAGAGCACCACAAGATATGGTGAAGTATTCAGCAACAGCAGATACAGTAGGAGTGCAAATTAGTTTGTCACAAGGTGACCTCCTCTTTCACTCAACCTCTGCTACAATATGAAAATATGGGAGGATCCAGAGATTTCACTTTAGAGTTCATATTCCCAAACTTAATTTCTTCACACATCGCCTGGGCCCCCATGTTCTAATATTATTCAACAAGTAAGACCATAGTATTTTTCTTAGCTTATGAGCCTTGCAAAATTGGTGCCTGGTAACCATTTCTTGTTATGTTCTCTGTTCCTTTTAACAGCTCCCTTATGACAAGAAGAAAAGTGCTGTGGGCACATCCTTTTCTGCCTCTTTGAAGTCACAGCTGGCACCACAGCTCTCCCCATTGTCTCCCTGTGCCACACAACAGGTGGGTATGCCAGAATCAATCTGTGATTATAATAAAATTTATGCTTTCTCTGGGAGTTAATATATACTTTATTCTAGGCAGTTTTATGGTAGCCTCCAAAGCTTATCCTGAAGCTGATGGTCATAACAATGAAATAATAGCATAATTTCTTTTCTACTGGAAATGCAGCTTTTAACAAAATTACATTAAGAGAAAGAGCTGCCCTAGGAACTCATACAGAAGGCACTTAAAGAGTCATTATCTGCTGGATACTGGTGAAGTGTCAGGTTCATTTACTATTTGAACTACATAAATTCCAAAATATCTTTCTTCTGAACTATTGTTCACACTTCTCTGCCTAGAGTTAATGAAATATTATTTCATTTCGACTAGTCTTAGGAGGCATATTTTGTTTGGATGGTGTCAGTTTTTAATACACATTGTCCCAGACAGCCTAACAGAGAGATTTGGCATTGCTAGAGTTAAAAGCTTTCCCCACAAGTACCTTCCAAACTCTACATACAGCAGGACATCAGTTTTTTTTTCCACAGAGGAAAAACTGCACATGCAACTGAATGTATATAAAAGCTATTACCACCATAATTGAAGTGCATAATTTGATTGGAAATGGGAAATCATTATCCCATAGCTGTGCACCCATCTTAGCCGCCAGTTTCTTGTTGAAAACACCAGCAGGTTGGATATTTTAAAAATAAAAGTTCACAATATGGCAAAGCAAAATGTTCAAGACCCAAGATTTTCAAAGATTAAGAATTAACTAGCTAGCCAGTAAATATTGTGCTTTACAGTATTTTCCTGTGTACAGCCTTGCCAGGACAGGGAAAAAATGTTCAAATGGATGCACGCATACACTTCCCAGATTAGCCCCTGGATTATTTCTGCTACTACCTATGCTGTTTTCAGAAAATGTGTACCATGTTCAGTTTATCTAGTGTTCCGGTGTTGAGTAGGAGGGACAAGGTTCCCCCTGGTTGCCTAGCAACATCCTTTCCCTTCTTCTCTGACACATAGAAGGGATATGGCTAGAAGAAGACATCTGCAAGTCTAGCATGGGTAGCCCTGACAACTCTTAAGATTAGCTATCAGATGGTTTCTAAGGAAACCTTGAAGGATCAGTGCCAACGGGCAACCATGATGTAGGAACAGATATTTTTTTTTAAAAAAAAATAATTTTAATAAGCATCCTTGGCACAAAGCAACAGGTTTCACAGCATGACATATGACATTGCACACAACACATGATAACAGGCAAGACATTTTACAAGTCAGCTAAAGAAATATTTCAGTTACTATCCTCAGCCTATCACGAGCAAACTTTCTTCTCCTTTGCTTCTCTATCTCAAGGTTCAGGCCTGTGCAATGCTAAATAAGTTATTTCCAACCCCTTAAACAGTTTAAATGTACATAGGATAAGGATTCTTTATTTTTATACATTAGAGATGGGCACGACTCAGAAAAAAAATTTCATTTTCATTTTCGTTTTCGGCTAGGGTCCGTTTCGTTTCGTTTCCCTTTTCGTGACCTAATTTCAAAATTTTTCATTTTCGTTTCGTTACGTAACGAAAACGAAAAAACGAAAACGAAAACGAAAATTTTTTCGTTTCTTCCCATTTAGCTCCATTATGTGTTTTTCCAGTAACGAAAAACAAAAATTGGCTCGAAAATAGTCGTTTCGTTTCCGTTTTCGGTCCCTTTTTGAACCGTTTTTCGTTTTCGTTTCGTTACGTAACGAAAACGAAAAAACGAAAACGAAAATACCGCTAAGTCGTGCCCATCTCTATTATACATGATAAAAGATCATGAGGCATGCATGCACGTGTGTCTCTTATTTGCCACCATTTCTTCATAATGTTTGTGTGAGGGTTTTTTCACAGAGGGCAAGGGACCGCGCACACGATTCATTTCAACCCTTGCATTAAGACCCTCCAAAGTCTTCTAGCATTTTTTTTCTATCTCCAAACAATCCACCACTAACTTCAAGTTGATCAAATCCTTTGTAACAGAGATTCCATTCTCCCTAATGAACCACGACAACAACAGGAACTGGTGACATTATTTAATCCTTTGTCCCAAAATGGCTGATAAAACTGTCAACTACTTGGCTCTAGAAGAATGAGGCTTGATGATCACCCATATGCATAAGCACTGGTAAACTACACTGCCCTACACCATTCTAACATGTGACTGACAGAGCTTGGCTGCATGCAGATATTTGAAATGGACATACCGTATATACTTGAGTATAAGTAGACCCGAGTATAAGCAGGGGCCCCTAATTTAAACCCCCAAAACTGGGAAAATTTATTGACTCAAGTATAAGCCTAGGGTGGGAAATGCAGCAGGGCCTGGCAACTCCTCCTTTGTCAGCTGTGTGTGTGTGTGTGATGCTTAAAATGACTTTTAGCCACCGAGGCAAGTGCTTGAGTTGGTGGCTAAAAGTCATTTTAAACATCGGGGGGTCAGGAGAAGTGGCACACAATGTTTAAAATGACTTTTAGCCACTGACCCAAACTTGTCTCAGTGGCTAAAAGTATTGACCCGAATATAAGCCGAGGACCCCTTTTTTTAGCCCAAAATTAGGGCTGAAAAACTAGGCTTATACTCGAGTATATACAGTGAGTGCAAACAATGCAGCACTTAAAAAAAACATTCTCTCACAATTGTGCAGAATTAAGCTTTAAAAGCCAATGAGTCAGAGTTTTCGGTGTTCTGTTCAGTTTCCCATGTTATTTTTGACTCTCTGTGCCTTCACAGCTGGGAGGCTTGAGCCTCTGTATTGTTACAGAGAGCATGACTGTTTGTGGTCTCAGAGGCATATTGCATATGCTGACGGTAGTGGAGATCCGCATCTCAGCTTCTTATAACCAGTTAAGATTTGTAAACTCATGAGCGCGCACACGCACACACACACACACGCACACACACACACACACACACAAATACTAAAGAGGTGGGTGGGGTCCCTTTACAAAAGATGTTGCACATCCAGTGATGTCCTCCAGTTCTCCATATTTAATATTGCTTAAATTTATCCGGCAGACATAATTGTGCATTGCTCAGAAACAGGAACATGGGGAAACTGCTGGGAGATAAGAATTTGACCCAAGGTTTCTATGCCTAGAAAGATGAGTCTACAAAGGGTTCCTACGTCTATAATAATATCTGTGTGCCCTGAAGTCAATTTTGACTTACAGAAAGAAACCCTTTCCAAGGTTTTCTTGGTAAAGAATACCCAGAAGTGGTTTTACCATTCCTGCAGTCTAGGAGCCACCATGAGACTCTGTAACTGTCCAAGGCCACACAGAAGGACTCTTCCCCTAACAGGCACAGTGGGGAATTGAACTCCCAACCTCTGGCTGTGCAGCCAGATACTTAAACCACAGAGCTATCCAGCCAGCATTAATCTTTTTTTTTCCCAAAGAGGCAACTGTGTCGTTTCAGCATGTATAACAACAACAATGGCAAGCAAACATACTGTGACACCTTAAAGACTCGCAGATTCATTTCAATGTGAACTTTCATGGATTATAATTCACTTCCTCGTATAGGTGGCACTTCAGGCACATGCTCTATTACTCCTGCCATCTTTCTTTGCCAGAGAAGCAGGCACCATCTATCTTCCAGAAAAACTGCCTCAGTAGTATATATTACACCAAGTTATCCTCCTCATCTAGAATGGGCAGAGACTTTTATTATTTACCACAGGAATAGTATTAACACTGGTGTGTTAGTACATCTGAAAGCTGAGGAAAAGTTACAATACCTACATGTGGCTTGTTAATTTAATGCCCATAGGGCACATGTGATCCTTAATCCCTGTTTTTGCCCCCTCAGTCTCCCCATAGTTGACCTATAGTGCTATAGAAACTAGCTTTCTAACCATGTCATTACAGGGCTGTTCTCTGCCTCCACTGAGTCTTCCAGTAATTTCATCAACCTTTACTTATGTCACCTTAGCAATGGGAGCTTCAGTGCCACTCCCATCAAGGGCTCTGTGGTGCAAGAAGTCATTCTGACACTCTCCTGCACCACACAGCAAGAGTAGTTGCTGTGCAGCTCAGTTACAACTTTACTGGCATCTGTGGGGGAAGGATGAAGGCCTCAAATAGCTGTGGGCAACTGTATAGCATCTCCACAGAGTTGTCTGCCACTGGTCTATATTAGGGCCACCTTCTGCTCTGGAGTGGTTCTTTCTCTGTCACACTCATCTATTTCTCTGCCAATTTGTTTATTTTGAACCTGTATTTCCCCATATTAGTTGCATTTCACTGTGGATCTGTGTTATATTTTAATTATTTTGTAGTCAATAAAATTCCCCTCCTGAATACATCTGTGTGAGTGTGATATACGCAGTTCTACCTCTGTCAGGATGAATTACTGCCATAGTTCAAAGACCCCTTATGGGCAAAGTTCCCTGTAACTTTCAGCCTCACTGGGCAAACTCTCTCCCTTGTGCATGCAACTTCACCCATGAATAAGAGAGAAAGGAACACCCCACACATGACTTCCATACGCACCACAATCACTAGGGGGGGTGAGAAGGAGCCCTATGCAGATGGGGGCTGCAGGGTGCGCGCTCATGTGCATGCCTTAGAGAGAACCTTGCTTATGGGTCTGTCTCCGAGCACGTGTGATTGCATACATATGCTCTGAGAGAATTCCTGGTAACAGCATGCAACCTAACACTGGGTTTCAGTGGAAACTTCTACAACTAACCAGTTAGCAAAGTTCTTTTGTCCACCTCTGGCTTACCAGTCCTCGCTTGCTGTTTGTTTTGCTTCTTTTGTTTGCTTTCTGTTCCCTTATTCTGTGAACCTCAGGAAAAAAAATATGTAATTCTCTGCTCCTGACATCTGGACATGCAGCTGCCTGGGGGACTCAGTCTCCCATATAGTTGAGACTGCAATTTCCTCTTTCTTTATTTCTTTTATACTTCTGATGGTGACTGATGATTGCAATTATAAGTAAATTTATTTATTTATTTGTTTACTTATTTGATTTATATACCACAACCATATAGCAAAAAAGCTACTCTAGGCAGTTTACAAACATATACAAAATATAAAACCAGATTAAACAACTTAAAATAAAAAAATAAAAAATAATCAATCAAACCAAATAATCAGATCATAACAATAAAAGGAACAAATAAACAAATAAGCACAAATACAAAAAATCAAAATGCTTTAATAAGAAAATGTATTTTTCCCTACTTAAGATGCTTTTAGAGTGGTTTTTATTATGTAAAGTGCTAACTACTGCGAAGAGGAACTGCTGAGAACAGGCTATTTCTCTCACACACGCATACACACAAACTTATTTCTGCTACAATTGCTGCTGGATTCCTTTGTGTGTTTTGATCATACACTAGCTGAAAAAAATGAATTACCAAATTGTCACAACAGGAGGTAGCAAGAGTGAGATAAAAATAGATGGAAATGACATATATGCATAGGTATGCTGGATAGTTACTCCCTATACAATAAATACATGCTACCTTCAAGATCAGTGGCAATAGGCCTCTCAAATTAGCAAAAGACAGCTGTTGCCTTTTTGTCCAAGCTTTGGGCCACCTAGGCACATCTGGTTAGCCACCGGTCAAAAGTAGATGCTGTCCTCAATAAATGTTTCGTAAAAGCAATCAGTAGGGCTCTTCCCATATTCATAAGTAATTGTAAAGAAAATAAAAAATCAGTTTAATCAGTATAAATCTGCCTTTGTTCCAGACTAGGAGTGATTATATTCTTTT
>JAHTLZ010000122.1:14326597-14344403 GCA_023846285.1 Phrynocephalus versicolor
ATAGATAGATAGATAGATAGATAGATAGATAGATAGATAGATAGATAATTTCACTAAAGGAAGATAAGACTGCAGTATGCCACCATTTCAAATGAACACCCTGCTTTTGACCCATGCCTGAGAAAGCAGTAAACATATATTTTACTAAAAGCTTTGAAGGCTATGAAAGAGAGAGACATAAAGTGCCCTAATAGATTCTTTTTTAGCAGAAATTCAACATTTATTGGGGAACTTTACTATCCACAATAATGACTTGTCATCTGTTTCATTAAGCTTGTTTTGAGATTTGTCCTGCCAGACAGGATCTGTGGCCTTCTGGTTCATGGAGTATAGGTAGGGGAGAGTTGTGAGACTTGCCACAACAGGGAGGCTGAACGAGTCAATAGAACTAAGGTGGTTTTCACTCAGATATCCTACAGAGACACTCTTGGGATGATAATATGCTGCCAGGATTCTCCTGACTGTCAGTTCTGAGCAGAGCTCGGAAAATATAATACTACTTCCAAAATTACCCATCCAGTCTAATAATGATGGTGACACGCCATCATGTTGATTGACCTATGGTGTTTCTGACTTATATTTCCAGTTGCCATATGTTTTCTAGTCACAAGGTGCCAAGAAGTCTTTTACGAGTCTCTTCCTCTGCAGACGTCCTGAGAGTATGCAGCTGTGACTACAACACCCACAATCCCTCAGACAGCAATTTTCTAATACCAGATAGATCAACTACCTCTTTCACATTTTGCTTGTTTTCTGGAGGTTGAATCATGGCAACTGGACTTCTTTTCTTAAGGGAGTGATACATTTCACTACTCATCCAGGCAGCTTCATCAGTGTGAGAAAGGTTAGTGGTGAGGCCTCCAATTTATAGTTCAGCTACTTCACGTCTCATTCATCCATCCTTGCTGTCCCGCTTCGTGTGGGAAAGGAATATTACTTCACATTCATAGCGTGACAGCAAAAAGTTGTCTCGACCATGCCCCCGGAACCGGGAACAGAGCGTGACAAGCCGTATCTGCCCCTGGGCTGGGGAATTTTCTTGTCACAGTTCGTTCCCAGTTCCTGTTCCAAGACAAGGGACCATGTGGTAACAAATGTCACGCAACAACTAGTGTCCACCTAGTGGTCAGTGGCTGAAGCGGCATTCAATATTAGTTTCCCTATGGGAAACACCATGCAGTGCAAATGTTTATTAAAGAAAGTACTGAAAATTCTGTAGCATTGACGTGTAAATCCCGGAAGATCAGTAAATCGAAATATCGAAAAAGTTTTATTTATGATATCTTTAAAAGGGTTAAGAAAGCAAGACAAATTTAGAATTTATCACGGAACCACGTGACCGTGAACAACACTGTCATGGTACAAATGTAATCAGGGAACAAGGTGGGACGTGAAGTAACCGCCCTTGATTTCATAACTTTCCTCAGACTGATGAAGCTATATGGATGAGTAGTGAAACATTTCAATCTCTCAAAAAAAGAAGTCCAGTTGCCATGACTCAACTTCCAGATAACCTCGCCTGGATGACAGAGAATCTTCAGAGACATTTGGCTTGTTCGCTTAGCTCTTGATTTGATTTATGTACAGCTCGCTGTCCTTCAATGGAGAACAATATATAGAGTGTTCCAAGGCTGTATCCCATTCAAGATACAACTGAGGAGATCTAGACATGGGCAGACCACCAGGTGAACTTGATGCCTCATGTAGTGCCTCAGACCTGACAGAGAATGAGAACCATTCAATGTCAGCATGCCTTCCCAGACAGGATGAAGTTTTGGCCTAAGACTAAGTGAATATACATCTGAGTAATAGCTAGCAACTTCTTGGGGAGCAAAGACATCCTTATTGCAGATTTACTACCCTATTTAAATGGAAAATACTGTATTGAAATATAAAGTAAGACAAAGTGTGCCATCTGGTGTACTGTAGTCTTGAAGAAGAAGAAAATCCCATATGCTCACCCTTTTCCTCCTAACAAAGGCATCCCATGTGTTTGCAATAAGCTGGAATTAACTTTGAGTTCTCCCCGTTTTGCCCTTTTTTAAAAAGAAGCTTCCAAAATCAAACTAAGATGAAGGCAAAAATGAATACCATATGAACTTTAAAGAAATAAATATCAAGTGGTTTGAATCTATAATTTCGCACCAGGATTAGTTTATTGTGTTTGATTTTTTTAAAAAAAAAAAACCCTTATCTCCAGTTAAATGCACTTACTATTCTCTGGCTGGTTAAAAACCATTTTTGCAGTCATATATGGTGTCAGTTGTGATAAGACCTCCTGCAACAGAAATCAATAAAGCTTAGCTTAATAGCCCTTTTTCCCGCTACCCCATAACCTCAAAAATTATTTTGTGCCACAATGATCGCTACTGGGTGGGAAATAAAGGGATGTTGAAATCTATCAAAGTTTTCTTAGGAAAGCAGGATTAGTTCAGAACAGCACAGCATGATCGTTAAAAGTTTGCTATTGGTACAAGGTGGATGGGCAGAGAGAGGCTGTGAAAGAGTTGTGGACAGTTTATTTTTTTTTTCTCCCTTCCAATTTTGTTTCAGGGACAGGACAGAGACCTTGCTTCTTTTAATGAGGAAACAAAACGAACAGGAAAAAAATAGCTACACTGTATTTTTGAGAGTCAGTGGGCATTCAGTTGAGAATGAAAATAGTAATTTAACTGAGGTTTTCTCCTTGGGAGTGTTGCAGTGGTGTGTGGAGAGACTACAAATATCCCTGAAGGAAGGATGGAATGTGTTAAGAGGATAGCAGCTGAAAGGTACAAAAAACACAAATCCAGGTACCCAGGAAAGTATTTGAACAAGGACATTGGTCACTGTCTTCCTCTGTCCTTTCCCATACGAAGCAAAGCAAAATTACAGGGATGTGATCCATGTTTTATAATCTTGGAGGGAATATTGGCTTCAGTGGGTAAGAAAGTATGCACAACTGAGGGGCATGAAAATACTGCCCAATCTCATTTGTATCCAAGTATTTGCTAAATCGATTGGGACTAGGGATGGGCAGGAAATGAAAAACAAAATGCTGTTTTGTCGTTTTATTACGTAACGAAACAAAACAAAACAAAATGAGGAAACAGCATTTCATTATAGATGAAATGAAACTGTCATTTTTGCATTGAAATGAACCATTTTGTTCCATCGTTTTCAGGCTCCTGCCGAGCTGTCAATGGCTGGACCCCTTTAACCCTGGCCCAGTTGGCAACAGGAGAACCCCCTGGTGACTTTTCCACAAAATGGGTGAGTTATAAGTATAAACAAACAAATGCTGTATTTCAGTGATGTCAACCACCTTGGGTTCTTTTTAGGTAGAAAGAAGGGGTAAAAATATTTTGAATAAGTAAATTAAATACATATTTTCACAATCAAATCATCTTTGTGGCACCCAGAAGTCTTCTTCCAGTTTATCATGTCTAAACTAAAGGGGCACTGAAAACAGAAGTCTCTTTCATAGGGAAGGAAAATGTTCGGGAACTTAGAGGACATAGTTTTCCCTCCCTCATACTCCCTACCTGGTATAATTGGAAGGAGCTATAATATTTCCATACATAACAGAGACAAAATATATGTACTATGACCCTTTAAAAAAACTTAGAAGTTCTGAAGAAATTCATGAACGCTGAAGAATAGCAAGCAGTGAGACACTTTTCTGGGAAAGATTTTGATTTTTTTTCATAGTCTTCTAGAATTAGACGACCATTTTTACATAATTTGTTTCCATTTTTTTTTCATCATTTCTGGCAGCTTCCTCCTTGTTGCCATGACCTCAGTGCCTTTGAATGATACTAGGTAGAGAGCATCGTAGAAGCACCGTGGGTTCTTTTGAATAAAATTAATTAACTAATTAATGTTGATCAAGCAGCTAATATAGTGGCTCTTGCAATCAAGTGCAGTTGCAGTGGGGAAAATATTTTGGAGAGGGGACAAAAAAGCTGCACTATAATCACCAATATGCTGAACCCAAACAACAACACAGTATCTCCCTTTGTTCTGGTCAAATTCAGTGAAATAGTCCCTACAGTTTCTCTTCCTGCAAATTAGGTAGAGAATTTTGAAAGGCCGTTTGGACTCATCTATACTTTCAACCAATCTACCCCTGCTTTATTTGCAAACTGTCTTTTAACACTGAGTATGCCACTTGGTCAGACATTCTTAACGTAGGACTTGGTCAGACATTCTTCAAATTCAGGTTGCAAAAATACTTTTAAAACTTCATATCTTTCTTTTGTTGTTTTCATTTTCATTGGTGCAGTATAGCATTAAACATAAAAAGGAGAAAGAATATTAAAACGTAGAACTAGTCAAAAGATATTATTAAACTGGGTTTCGTTTCAGGTTTCTTTTGTGTCCTCAATAATTCGTTGTAATGGTCTATAAAATGTCACTCCAACATTTTGATATTTCTTTACAATTTATGGGTCTGTTCTGAGGGAATAATAAAATCTACAACCTAGGTTATGATCCTGTTCTAGGTTAATTTCTCCAAAATGTGTAGTACTTCATCCAGTCCTGATGTATCTTGTTTGTAGGAGAATCCCTCTTAGATTGAAAGTGATGCTTAGCGTTTCATGTCCCTGCAGATTCTATCCATCTTTTTAACCTTTCCCCCACTTTTTTTCTAAGCCTGGTCCTGAGACGCTCCATTAGGCTGTAAAACAGATATAGGACATTAATGAGAGGAACAATCAGGCACAAGAAGGGCTAATAATGTCTTCATCTTACTCACAAAATGACCCCTAAACAACCATTTGGGTTAGCTCAGTAGTTGTGGTTAGTTATTATTTCTTCCTTTAAAGCAGAAAATATACTTTATTTACTTTGACAAAGTGAACAAATATCTGCTAAAGCTGCAATTATGTCTTTGCAGTGTTACATTCTTTCAAGAGAGAGGGCTGGGCCAAGATATTTTGCTATCTAAGAAAGTAGTATATTGTGTTCTTCTCAAGAGTCCCTCGGATTGATTCAGATCAGGGATGTGTAAATTCCATCAATCCGATTTGGTCCAAATTATTTGTTCTACAACCTACAACTGATTCATTTTAGGTGATTTGTAGCATATTTTATAATCCTATATTATCCCAATCAAGCTATTTCTACATATCTGTATTTACCCAAATTCAGTAATACCTTGGTTTACAAGTATCTTGGTTTAAGAGTATTTTGCAAGACAAACATTCCTTTCAAATTTTGCTTTGATCAACAAGTAATGTCTTGCAATAAAATCACTGGAGCAGGTCACATGATCACATGTTCCATCCCAGGCAAGCCTCAAAAGGAGAGGGAGGAAAGAGGAACAGAGGTCTCCCTTGTACCAGCCACTAAGATTTCAAAGGTGAGTGCAAGTCAGGGGTTTGTCATATTTTTATTTTTATTTTTATTTAATTTGTTTTCAACATCCTTTCTTATTTTTCAAATCACTTCTAGTCATGAGGCAGCTAATCAAGTGTGTATACGGCTACAAATTGCATTTTATTTTTTTGTCACATTAAAAACACAAAGTAAAATCTAGTTGTTAATCCCAAACAGAGCAGATTCCGCAGCCAGGTACATAAATCTTGGTGTGGATGTGGACTTCTAGCCAACTTCATCTGTGAGTTTTAGTATTTTGTGTGTACAGTATTGGACTGTGTGGCACCAGAATGAATGATTTCTTACAGGGAAATTTGTTTTGATAAAAGAGTTTTTTTGTTTACAGGCATGATTCTGGAATGAATTATGCTCGTAAACCAAGGTATTACTGAGGTAAAAAATACATCCAAATTAGGAATATAAAGAACTCTGATTTGGGATAGGAAGACAGTGAAACTCAGTGTTGTCGACTACTGCTCAGCCCCCATTGTGCAGACAAACCACCCATTCAGTTTATTTGTTCTTACCTTTCTTCCTCCTCTCCCCCCAAAATTAATTGGTTTTCACAACAAAAATGTTTTGTTGAAGGGTAGAAAATATTCATGGTAAAAAAATGCTCTGACTCATTAGATAGAGTAAATGATCACTGATTTGCAAGGCATACTTAAACCACCCCTTTCCATCACACCCAGTGAAAAAATAAAAAGATCAAGAACTTCATAACTAAAAACCAGCAGTAAGGTAAAGGTAAAAGTTCCCCCCGCATATGCATGCTAGTCCATGCTCATCTCCGTTTTCAAGCCAAAGAGCCAGTGTTTTGCAAGTCCATGGCTATGTGGCCAGCATGGCTGCACTGAACACTGTTTACCTTCCCGCTACTCGCATTTACATGCTTTCAAACGTTTAGGTTGGCAGGAACTGGGGTTAACAACAGGAGCTCACTGCTGTGTGACACCTGGGATTCGAACCGCTAAGCTGCTGACTTTGCAACTGACCATTTTAGTGAGCTAGTCTTCTGATCCACCACGCCCACTTTAAAACCCAGCAGTAGTCGTTTTAAAAAATACAAAAGTGGGAAGGAAAAACTTTCTTAAGCCCTGCTCCTAATAGTACTGCAAGCTAAGCCACTGGAATCTGGCACGATGGCACAAATTTCACACAGAGTAAATTACATTTGAAATAGTAATGACACCATCAGAACCAGGTTGCCTCAGAATCTTGGGAATGTTAGTGAAATTACACATATTTATGTTAAGTCATTTCAATAGTTAATAAATAAGCTTTCCGCTTTTTGGCTCAGAATCAGAGTGTTCCTCGTTAGCACTCCATAAGACAACGTAGGTGCTCTTCTCTTGGGAACAGTGTTTCTCCAGGTGACACCCATCCATTCCCTCCCTATGGCTAGGACTCAGATCTAGAGATGGGCATGAATCAAAGAAATGGTGTTTCGTTTGTCTTTTGTTGTTTAGGGGTCCGTTTCGGTTTGTTTCCGTTTTTCGTGAATTTTTGCAAAAAAATTCATTTTCATTTTCATTTGTTTCGTTACTATTTATTTCAGTTTTTGTGATTTTTTAGCATTTAAAGCAGATCACTTGTATTGCCGTAACGAAAACGAAATGCACGACAAAATTTCCAGTGTTTCTGTTCGTTTCATTTTATTTTAGAGACAAAATTCGTTTGTCGTTTTGTTATGTAATGAAACAAAAAAACGAAAACGAAAATGAAAAATTGTTTGTTTCGTGCCCATCTCTACTCAAATCTAATACACTAACAGTATGGATCATGTTTCTGCACTTCTTGGTTCTGCATTTCTTCACCCTCATACAGAATAAGTCATACCACTCAAACAAGCAGAAGAACGGAGGAAGGATTGGCCAAAAATCTACTGGCAGCACTTAAACATGACAATAAGTAGAGAGAGGTCTCAGTTTAAGCTCAGGTTATGATTAACAGCATTCTTTTTCTTTGACTAGTAACACCACTCGACCTGATAAGAGAAGGGTGACGCCTATGTGGGATAACTGAAGATATCACTTTAGTCACCTGCCAAAATACACTGTGATTGATAATGTGAGAGTCTTGCCTCAGGTTTTATGTTAGAATGATCAGCGTGCAAAGCCGGCTTCCTTCCCAACTGCACCATCTTGTTGGAGATAAATGGTCAAGCAACTGTACCAGTTCCAGTACACTAAATGCTACCGCCCATCTGGCAGAGTGGCCCCACTGCCAGATAGGCAATATGAAAAGTTAATAAATAAATAAATAAATAAATAAATAAATAAATAAATAAATAGGCCATTTAGCACTATCAGAACCAAATCTGCCCATTTGATTTCAATCCTGTTCCTCAAACAAGTCAATTCATATCAGGCCAATTCAGTTAGTAATCTGAGCTTCAGTCAGAGTCCTAATACCTAGTACCAAAGGTAAGCCCAACTATATTATTCTGATACCCAAGGCAAAAATTTCCACAAGCATCTCCTTTCCTGCCAGAACAAAACCAATGTAAATAAATAAATAAATAAATAAATAAAATATATTTTTCTATCTTTCATGATATCCCAAATGTCTAATGCCAGGGCCAGATATAAATTAGAATTCCTGATTTGATATTTTCCCAGTGCAACCAAATGCATGAGCTTCATACTATCATTACTGACACATAGATCAGAGAGGGCAACTTGGAAACAACAACAAAAAATATTTTGTTAATTCTGTGGTGGAGGCGGGGTGCTAGGGATAGGGAAAGTAGTGGTGGGATTCTCCATCTCACATATCATAATAAAGTGACTGGTTTTGGGTACTGTGAACTTTCCCATGAGTCAGCAGGGACTGTTTCTTAGTACTCCACCTTAGAGAGAGAAATAGCCTGAGCCAAAACTGTTGGATCCACTATCTGTAAATTTTGTCACAAGATCATTAGGCTTAAAAACTATATTAACCTCCAATGAATCATCTAGCACTGTCAATATTTTACTACTATACTGAACAAATTAGAAGTCCAAAAAAGCTAAAAGCTCTGAATAGAAGACACATTGTCTGAGAGACTCTGAATATATTAAATGTTACTTCACTTTGCTTTTTTTTAACATGTTAAAATGCCTATCTGCGTCCTGCTGCTTAAAAATATTAAAGATTAAAGCCAATCATTTTGCAACCTGAATATTCTATAATGGCTTCATGAGAAAAGGGTGTTAGCATACCAGACAAAGTAGCTGCTAGCTATTAAATTGTTGCTACCGTGGACTGTGCTGACTTGTGTCACTCACTTAAATTGAATTATTGTCATTGTTGCGCAGTAAAACAGAAGAACCTTTAGCTCCAAGTCATGTAACATCTTTCTAGTAAAACAAGCCCCATTGACTAATCTATAAAATTGGGTCCCTGGGTCTAAGATATTTTAAAATGATTTAGAGACTCTGTCTTTAGATCTTTTGTATATTTGAGAAGACAAATAGCAGCATCTTCCATTAACATGATTCCAGTAATAGCTGGAACTTAGCAAGCGGTTGTGAAAGATAATGTGAAACTGAGAATATATGCCCTCCTGACATTCTAGAAAGTTTCTTTCTAAAGAAGTAACTGCCCCGGTCCCACGCCCCTTTAAAAGCAGTTTAAATTACCAGATAAACTGTGTCTAAAAATGTCATCCCCACGGCCACCGGGCTTTTTGAAAACAAAAGAAAAAAGAAAACCCGGTAATGCTCCCTGAAGCGAGGTTTCTGTGACTCACCCAGGAGGTAGGGAAATTTTTGCCTCGCTTTGAAAATCCAGCTTTTAAGGAGGCAGATGCCATGGGACCACGCAGATGATCCGGGTTTCTTTTTCTTTCTTTTTTCATAACACCGACTGTCTGTTCCTGGGGCCGATGGGCTATATTTTTTAAAATTTATTTTTAACTTCGGAGAAACAGGAAGCTCTATCCGGTCCTACAAGTTTTCCTTTTCCCCAGCCAAGTGGTCCGTTTTTTTTTTTTCAAATGCTAGCGCCACATGCTGGCCAAGGGGGCTGAACTGTACTTTAAAATAAAAAAACAGTTTTTGACGTGTGAACTCCTGTCCCACTTATTCAATCACGTGATGGGACGAAGAGGAAAAGCCAGACCTTCAGAAGATCAGGATCGAAACCCAGGTGTGACCACAGCCCAAGAGTTCGGAAGACATTATTTATAAGCATTTATGTCACATCCAACTAAAAAGATAGACACTGACTTCCTAGCATCTTCTATAGGTGAGCTAGAATTGCATTTCTGATGTTTTGTTGTTTAAAGAAAAATTATCAAAATTTAAAATATCATGATACTTCAGATGGGAAAATTGCAGGGGGAGGGGTCAAGGAAGAAAAAAAATATGACAAATTCAGCTATCCAGGCACAAGACTTTAACCCTTAAACTCAAGGGTTGAAATCATGTGTGTTCAACCATGTCCACTCATAATCACAATGGCCAGATGTTATGTTTGTTTTCTATTTGCTTGCATGTTTGTTTAATGTTCTTCATGTAAAATGCATGATGGGAACATCTGTAGTTTTATTTTGTCAGGGAGTCTCTTTTATCTTTGAAGGTAACAACATGAACACATTTTATCATATGGAGGGAAATAGAAACTAGAAGCTCCCTTTCCAGCCTGATAAGTTTACCTAGGTAGAGGACAACTTAATTAAGCCTGAATGCAGCATTATGTCTTTCACACTTTGTGGTTATCATGTACTGTATGTCATTGGTTCTGTACTGTCCATTCTCTCACTCTCTGCTCCTTTTGAGAATAGTAGTTGTGTTGTGACATCTCAGAAAGTTTGAAACAGAAACGGTTAAGATCAATAAAATCTTCAGCCATACTTTGATTGCCCAGCCATGAGGGAAATTTAACGTTGATTGTGTATGCAGATCACATGACCTAATTAAACATTCCATTCTCATTATTCTTCCTTCCTTTTTATTAATTAAAATTTTATCAAAATAACTACTTTGGAAATATAGACAGCTCAAAGTTATATTCTTACCGTAGGAGCTAATGGTTCTGGTTAAAAGGGCACACTAGCATTTAGTTGCAAGATTAGTTCTCATGCCAGTGTGCAGATGTGTGTTTTCTTTCATTCTATGATCTCACTCAGCTGCCTAGATGCCCTAAGGCACATCTCACCTGATTTCGGAAGCTAAGCAGCGTTGGGCCTGGTTAGTACTTGGATGGGAGACCACCAGGGTATACCAGGTGCTATAGGCTCCTGGAGTAGGAACTGGCAAACCACTCCAGTATTCCTGCCAAAAAACCTCCATGGACATGGGATCACAGAGAGTCGGTCATGAATGTAATGACACAACACACACACACATGATCTCACTGTATGACCACACTTTCTAGCAAAGCAATCATATGCATGTGTTCAATGTGTGCAAAATTAAAGCCCTTGTTGGCTTATAGCACATCATGGTCTTTTTAAACCTCAAAACAGGAAGTAAAATGGGACACATCTCACGCTGTATACATGAAATGGGCATAGTTATCAGCCAACTTGCTTGGATGTTTCTGTATTCACAGCAATGATACTATACCTCAGACTATAATGAAATTAGTGAGATTGGAGTGGCAGCTAAACATGTTTTCATCTTATTTGTGTGACTGAACAAAAGCTTTCATCCCACCCCTTCCAAACCAACACTTACTTTTAGATCTTCTCCAGTTTCTCTTATACCTTTGGGTAGTGGGTGGCATGCAAGCTATATAAATAAATAAAAATAAATAAATAAAATACAGCTCAGAGATTGCTCGGAGAAACTAGGCAACAGTGCTGTCATATGGAGATGACCTCTCTATATTCCATGCCAACAGAGGTAGGTGGGAGCACTAAAATATATTACAAATATAAAAAGGCTTGTCTAGGGCACATTTTATGATTTATTGGCATTAAAGATGCCTTGGCAGCAATGTTTGACTTTTGACTTTGACGCAGCTTATCAGACCAGTTTTACCTTCCTCACACACATCCATCTTCGAGACACTTAACTGCAAATTGGCTGTGTTGATAGATGCACAGATCATAGCCACCAGATGTTTCTGTACAGTGTGTAATTGTTGTTCTGTCCTCCTGCACTCCTTACCTCTCTTCCCGATGATTGTCTTACATGAATTGCCAGTCACTCTTGGTAGTCATTTCATAAATGATGCAGTCATCCTCGTATTTCCCAGTCTGCAATTTAAAATTTTATTGAACTGCATTCTCCGAAACCAACTCTTTAAAGCTTTCTGTACCCACCTCACCCATGTGGGGGTTACATTACATTGCTCATGCCTTAAGGCCATGGAGACCAGAAAGTTTTATTTCATTTTGCAGAACTGACCAATAAATTACAGAATTGGCTGACTGTACATTTGTTATTGATTGGAAGATCTTTTGCTAGTCTTTCCATAACATGAGAAATTTTAAAGATGGATAACATTGATATAATAAATTAAACTAATAAGGAGTATTAGATGTGGCATGTGCTTTTAATTATGGTGTTGTGAAATAAAAAAATCACATACTGTTCAGGATCCCGGCATCTATGTCAGAGTTAATATATTTAATGTATTCTCGAAGGCTTTCATGGCCAGGATCTGATACAGTGGACCCTTGTATAACAAACAGCTTGTATAACATAAAATTTGTACAACATAAAAAATTCCAGAGATGGGGTAATTGGCTTAACATAATCACCTATGAGGAGAATCCGTACAACATAAAAATGGGATCACTCCTTTTTCAATGCATTCCTATGGGATTTTGTATAAAGGAAAATTTGCTTAACATAATTTCATTTGGAACAAATTAATTCCTTTATACAAGGTACCACTGTAGTTGTTGTGAGTTTTTCGGGCTGTTTGGCCGTGTTCTGGAAGTTTTCTTCCTGACGTTTTGCCAGACTCTGCGGCTGGCATCTTCAGAGGGCAAGGAGCTCAGGGAACTAGGAGTTCTCTCTGTGCTCTGAATTCCCTGAGCTCCTTGCCCTCTGAAGATGCCAGGCGCTGAGTCTGGCAAAACGTCAGGAAGAAAAACTTCCAGAACATGGCCAAACAGCCTGAAAAACTCACAACTATCATTAATATATTTAATTCATTGCCTTCCACTGCCTTAACCAGAACTGAATAGTATCCTCACTGATTACCCTAGAGCCCAGTGGTTCCTAACCTTGAGTAACCCAAGTAGTCTTGGGCTATAACTCCCATCAACTCCAGCCAGCACAGCTGGTGGTGAAGGTTACTGGGAATTACAGCCCAAGAATACCTGGGCTAACTAAGATTAGTAACCAGTGCTCTAGAGACACTTCTTGGAATCCACAAGTAGGAAACTGTCTTTACATAGGAACAAAATAACATAAGAAGAGACATGCTGGATCAAGCCAAAGACCCATCTAGTTGAGCTTCCTGTATCTCACAGTGGCCCCGCCAAATGGGTCTGGGAGCGCATGAGACTAAATATATGTCTCCTGATCCCAATCTCCTGCTTCTGCCCCTTAAAGTACCCTGGTTTTAAGCCTGGAGATTACACATCTCCATCATGGTTTCAAGCCTGTGATAGACTTTTCCTCCAGGAATCTGTCCAATCCCCCTTTGAAGGCATCCAGGCTAGATGCCATCACCACATCCTATGGCAGGAAATTCCACAAACTAACAACATGCTGCGTAAAAAGAAATTTTCTTTTGTCTGTTCTCACTCTCCCAACCCTCAATTTGAGTGGATGTTCCCTAGTTCTGGTATTTTGTGAGAAGCAGAAGAGTGTCGCTCTATCCACTTTACTCATGCCCTGCATAATTTTGTATGTCTCAATCATATCCCCGTCAGATGCCTTTTTTCCAGACTAAAGAGCCCCAAATGTTTTAGTCTTAACTCATGAGGGAGGTGTTCCAGCCTAGTAATCATTTTAGTCACTCTCTTTTGCACCTTTTCCAGTTCTACTATGTCTTTTTTGAGATGCAATGACCAGAATTGTACACAATACTCCAGGTGCGGCCTTACTATCGTTTTGTACAATGGCATTATAATGTTGGCTGTTTTATTTTAAATCCCACTTTTGATGATCCCTAGCATAGAATTGGTCTTCTTCACTGCTATCACACATTGGGTAGACACCTTCATTGAGCTGTCCACCAGCACACCAAGATCTCTTTCCTGATCCGTCACAGATAACTCAGAGCCCATGAGTTGATAGATAAAGTTTTTTGTTTTTGTTTTTTCCCCTTTAGTTAACCCAATTGACCAGAGGTGTAGTATTTAGAAAATAAATACACTGCAGTAATTTAAAATATAGAAAGTACAGTACACCAAAAGATAACCTGAGTTTTTCTTCAAACATTATGTTCCTGTTTTAGTATCCTAAGACATTAATATTCATCTAGGGAGTTGATGCTCGAACTCAAACTTAAAATGGATTTGGATTTCTTTGCCTCATGGTTTACTTAATGAAACCTCCAGTGTTGGTACACTTATATCCATGGGGTTAATTCAAACCCAGGGATACAAGTAAGAAAGCTGCTGTACAGATTTGTAGAGCTATGAAATTTGACTGCTGACTTCAACTCAGGTATGTTAAATAAACTGCAAAAAAATGTTCTTAGATTTTAAAAAAAGCAATCAGGATTTTTTTTTTCTGCTCCAATATTGCACTATGCTTCATGCCCCCTTCAGGCTCCAGGTAGCCAGACATCAAGACTGTTAACTGACAAAAAAACAATCAATGAGAACCAGACATTTTAAAGAAAATCCTGGATGATCCATCAAGTCTAAATAACAAGCTGGTCAAAGTCTGGCCGGTCAAAATCCTCCCTGTTCAGAAAGGTGGCAGAAGAACAACACAGAGAGATAGACCAGTAGATTGAGGCATTGTCAATGTTACTCTTTCTGGCTCCTTGCAATGGACAAGAAATACCACTGGATAAAATACAAAAGTTCTCATAGGCTATTGCAAGCAGCAGGAAGCTGTCAGGCAAGCCTAGGAAAAGAAAGGCTGGACAGCCATTTTCTTTGATGCCAGGGTTCTGAAAATGGGCTGCCATGAGGTTGAATTAGTTTTGCTACAGGAAATTTAGAGGTTTGTTTACTTAAAGCATTAATGTCTGGTCCTATTCAGCTGTGCTTCAAAGCATGGTGCTAGCATATTCCAACCCCTTCTGCTGTCTGATTAATCACATATCTCATTATATCACAGGGAAGGCTGCTCTACCCAGGTAGTGTTTCCACATAAGCCACAATGACCTAAAGAAAAAGATAAAACAACCCAAGGTTCTGGTTCACATGAAGAGGTACAGAAGTTTTCCCTCCTCTTCAGGCAATTGCATTTTCATGATTTAAAACATGATGTAGTGGTTATCTTGCACACATGTGGACTCCACAGATTTCAAAGCAAATCTAAACAGGATATAGTAGGTGTTTCTAGGAACTTGGAGTGAAGCATAATACCTTATAGAAAATAAACTGGGGTTCAAAGAAGGCAAACATTTATCAAGTCTTTTGAAAGGGTGTTCTCCAAAAGTGGTGAAGAACTTCTATTTGTCACAGTATGTTAAAAAAATTTCTCACCTGCAACATTTTGCATTCAAGGTGCTTGGCTTTGTGACTGGCTACAGGCAATAAAGATGGACTCAATTTGCAACTCTGATTGCTGAGTCATGAATCTCTGATAAAATCTAGCTGGGGAAGGGAAGTTAATCACAAGTAAAGTAGATGAACTCTTTTGCACCCTGAAAATAGTTTGGTGGGAAGCTATCCATTCAGGTCCATATTACTGTAGGACAGCCATCACTAAACTTTAGTCCATCGGATGAATTCACCCTGACCAAGCTGAATACAATGCAAACACACATATCCATGTGCACATGTGCATGCATAGTTGTACATCCACAGATACTCATGTCAGATATTACAAATGTTAAGGCCCTTCTCTGAGCTGCTTGACCAAGAACAGTCTTTCCTCTCCCAGGCAGAAAAGTCTAGAATAATTTTCCTTCCAGCAGAGCAGGAAATAATAGCTTAGACCAGGGATGTCCAAACTTCAGTCCTCCAGATGTTTTGGACCACATCCTCCACAGTGCTTTGTCATTGGCAATATAGGCTTGGAATTCTGGGAGTTGTGATCCAAAACATCTGGAGAACCGAAGTTTGGACACCCCAGGCTTAGACTGTAAGCCTCTGAGATGATCTCCTGTTCTTCAAGGCACGGATGCCTCCCAAATAAGCAGTGCCCCATCTTTCCAGTGTATAGGACCAAATATCAGAGTTAGGAAATGGTGGAATTAGATCCTGAGTGTGTCCCATAGGCTGCCAGCTGGGAATCCTCAGCTGTCTAAGAAAGTCTGACATTGGTCCTCATATCTGGATCCCTCTTTTTTTGCTTCTTTTTTCAAAAATGTCAAGGCTCTTTCCACTGATAATGGCTGTCACTTCACGAGGCTCTTCGCTTCGCAGCATGATTGCCTTCGCTTTGAATGTGAAGGCGATCACGTGTCTCCCTTCGCCCCCACCCCTTTTTCCCTGTACTCACGCCGGCCGCTTTTCCGTTCGAATCGAGAATGACCTCACGAGCTCCATTCGCATTAAAACACTGATGTTCTTCCCCCGTTTCCCGCGTTCTTTGATTTTTTTTAAAAAAAAGGGACCGGTGTATCGATGCATCAATGCTTGGCTGTCATTCACGACAGAGCGTGGTTACTGTACGATCCTGTGTTTTGTTTCCTGGCATCATTGGCAGCCCCCCGCCGCCGCCGCCGCCGCTACTCGGGGGGAGCCCCGCATGGCACAGCCGCCCGCCCTCCGCCGCTTGCACGCTGCCTGCCCTGGGTGCCCTGCTCTGGCCGGGCGAGGCAGCAGCGGCTCCTCCTGCGCCCGCCGCCGCCGCCGCCGCCGCTGCTGCTACTTGAGCGAGGAAGTAACAGCGCAAAGCGATGAAACAATATAGCGATGCATCGATATCCCTGTTTGAATATTTTTTAAAAAAAACTTGAAATAAAAGCCAAAAACTGAGACCACACGTGGCGCTGGGTGCGAAGCGAGATGCGAAGCGAAGAGATTCCCGTCCTCCGCCAGGGGCATCACTTGCCCCGGTTGGAGCACGCTAAAGGGGGCGTGGTCGGGGTGACGTCGCAGCCAAAAGGGAGGAGCGTGCGGACTGAAGCGGTCGGTTCGCACTGAAATGACGGCTTACCGCGAAGCGAGCGGCTCGTGAAGTAACGGCCAATGATTTCCCCCCCACAGATATCATTGCCTTGAAGGAAAAGGAATTGACATTTCCATATAAATTGTCATATGTGATGAATACCCATATGCCTTTTATTGTATGACAAAATAAATAACTGTCACAAATGACAGTGTCAAATATATGCATTTTTACATTAAATTATACCATATGGGGAAATTACTGTATGAAGCAATTTGTACTCTCTGTAAGCCAATGTAAGGTGGAAAATAGTGCAAAATATAAAATTCACACTCTCTGCTATGCACTTGGCATAATATTTAGAAACTTTCAAATAGATCTTGTTCTGTGACATGACTGCACGGGCAGGGCCCCTTTGCCTCCTCCCGGGCCGAAGTATCGTGAGACGTGAAGTGGGCGCTCTCGCGAAGCCGAAGGCAACGCGAGATCGCCTCCACTTTAAAAGAAGTCAAGGCCATTGCCCCGGCCTCTTTCCTGCTTGGCACATCTGGTGGCATCTCGCATATTCATTTCGGCTCTGGGAGGGCAAAATATTTTGTAAATTCCTATCAGATAATAACAGCTCTGGCAATTTCTCGGCTTACTTTTTGAAAGGAAAAAAATGCATTGACTTTTAGCTGAAGATTTTTTGTATGGGCAGTTACTGTTAAATGGAAATTTAGCATGCAAAGGTGTGAGTTGCTCAGAGAAAAAATATTTTAAAAATGATGAAAGCTCTGATATAAGGATTACAGAATTACCAAATCACTTGATGACAAGTGTTGATGCGGCCAAATGCTACACTCACCACCTTTCATTTGCTTGTGAAGAAACTGTGCCCATGCACTAAGATGTATATGTAGTTCTCCTCACACAAAGAGTCCTGATTAGCCAAGGATTCCCCCTCACACAAACCCATGAACACACTAAGGCAGAGACTTGTCCACCCAAAGGATCCGATACCAAACCATAAAAGGAGCAATATAGTATATGCAGTCCAATGCAGTGAAGAGTGTTCAGACCTCTACATTGGAGAAACTAAACAGCCATTAAACAGAAGAATGGCCCAACACAGGAGAGGTAACAGCTCAGGACCAGAATCAGCAGTACACCTCCATTTGAAGGAAAAAGGACACTCTTTCAAAGATGAGGATGTACACATACTAGACAAAGAAGAGAGGTGGTTCGAGAGAGGAGTAAGAGAAGCCATTCATGTTAGCATTGAAAATCCCACCCTCAACAGAGGTGGGGGGCTCCGGCATAGTCTGTCTGCTACTTAT
>JAHTLZ010000122.1:14393503-14407622 GCA_023846285.1 Phrynocephalus versicolor
ATATATATATATATAATGTGGAAATAGATATATGAATGTACTCAGTCATCATTTGTAGTCATTAATATCTCCTCTCTAAGATATTGCCTGTATCTTATGAGGAGTCACAATACTAAACATAGGAAGACGTTTGGAGTCTTAAAATCCGATAGATCCATAACCACAAGTTTCATTTTTTGATTGGTCGGACGTAAGCCAAAGTGTTTCACCTTCCCCTTGCACTATGTAGAATTGTTTTTCAATTTATTTATTTACAAATTAAAAGTACAGTGGTCCCCCGCCCTTTCACGGTTCATATACCCCACTATATTGCGGAACCATAGTATATGAAAAAAGCCCCCCTGGGTTAAGGGGCAAAGGATGTTTCTGGCCTCCCATACTTACCCCAGGACTGGTGCTGCCCCAAACAGGCCTGTGAGGGCCTTCCCAGGGGCCCCCAGAAGGCCTGGAAAGGCCCTTGCAGGCCCATCTGGGGCAGTACAAGGCTGGGGGTAAGTACAAGAGCCCCCAGTTAGGTCCCCCCAGGCCCCACCTGACCTGCATCCACATATCATGAATTTTCAATTATAGCGGGTCGGGTCGGGTCCCTAACCCCTGTAATAGGCGGGGGATCACTGTAATGAAGTAATTGCTAAATATTAGTTTAGTTCAAGGACAGTTTCCAGAACACATAAATGATATAGAAATGAACCATGGCTGGTATAATTGCCATCCTCATTCTGGTCACATAGCTCTGCTGTGTAGTCTAATAGAGTTGGGAACTCTGAATCTTCCAGTGTTGAGCTAAGATCTAGAGAAGAAAAATGAATGGCTCTATAATTCCATTGATTACTTATCGTCATTGTTAGATGACATGCACATAAAGCACAATACATGCTATTAAGTATTGGCTGACATTGGGGATAGGCTCTGTCTTAGTGGTAACTGCTTTTAGAGAGATGTTGAATTTTAATCATAGAACAATTTTAACTTGGAATCAGGAAATCTTTCAAATTATAAATGCTTATGGTCTCTCCTGGGATCTACTGAATGCTCCAAATTTTAACGAGGTAGCACTCTGTTTGAAGGCCCATATCCTAAAATAAGATCTTAGAGCAGGTCGCGCTTCTGTCTGCTCATCTAAATGTGCTCCTGAGTATGCGAAACTACCTATCCAAACCCCGTACCCACAGTATCTAAGTAAAGTGAAAACCCCAAAATGGATAAATGCTCTTACTACCCTAAGATGCCAATCTATGGTGACAGCTGTGTAGAGGGACGTTACCAACAGATTCTTTTGGAAGAGAGAATCTGCCCATGTGGTACAAATGAAATAGACCTCATTCACTACCTACTTACCTCCCCCTTGTATAAGAACTTAAGGGCAACCTTATTCAGTGAGTAGGCCTGGATCCCAATAGATCTGATGCTTATCTGATAAATTTTCTACTGGGGACAGAGTACCATATATCTCACAAAAAGTAGGTTGTTTTGCTTTTAAAGTATCAATTTTAAGAAGGAAATTTTCTATTGATAAGGAGCCCACTGGATCTTTTATTTTATTTTATTTTATTTTATTTTATTTTTATTTTTATTTTTATTTTTATTTTTTACTGCCGACCACGGCTGCCTACCAGTGGTAGTGCGGGCGGGCGGCTTTTCTTTTTTTGTTTTTTGTTTTTTGTTTTTGTCGCAGCAAGGAAGACTGGATGGACCCTCTAGGAAGGACCAGCACCAGCAGGAAGGAGACATCTCCCGCACCACCATTAATCAACCAAACCAAACCAAACCATTTGGGGGGGGGTTCAATTTGTTTCGTTCTGAATTCACTCTGGGGTTCGTTATTTGTTTCATTACATAACAAAATGAATAGCAAATAACAAAACAAACTAAAAGTTCGTTTCATGCCCATCTCTATTTACAATGACTAAAGTGCTGTTGCACAGCTCCATATGATGATAACATCAGCAAACCCATTAAAAGCTTCCTTTGGGAGCTTTGAGGTATATGTGATTTTGGGCCTTTTCACACGACCCCTAAGATCCGCTGGCCACTTAAATTCGGACCAGAGATCTTGGAGGTTCGTTGCTCTTCCTGTGTCCCCACCCCTCCGCACTTCCTTGCTCCTGTCTGCGTGAGGGGAGGGAGAAAAAAAGGAAAGGAAAAAATGCAGGCTCACCTCCGAAGCCGCCTGGTAGCCGTCGTCCTGATTCCTTCTCTTCCTTCTCTTAAAGGGGCGGGAGGCAAAAAAAACAAACAGAAGCAAGGAGAGCCAGGCACTCACCAGATTATATCCGGATCTGGGGATTTTCACCCTCCAAGAGCAGGTACATGAAAAGTGCGCTGGGACGCGCTTAGGTAGGCGTGGTCGCACTTAATTTCCTGCAAACTCCGGAGCTGGTGGGGAAACAATTGTAAGCTCCGGAGCTGGCAGCCATTTATGGCGGAGTTTAGGGGTCGTGTACAAATACCCTTTGTTTCAGGGTGCACCTCAAATTCACTTTAAATCAGCAGTGGCTTGCATTTAATCAGCAGTAATTTGTCATTGAGGAGGGCATCATTCATCGCCAATTTCGCCATTATGAACCTAGAGCTGTGAAGCAGGACTTCAGACATTGAGAGGTAACATATTCTCAAGTGTCACAATGCAAAAGATTCCAAGTTTGAACCATACAAAACTGAAGACTCTAGATGCACAGCTACACTTGTGTGAAAAATGCAGGGAGCAATAAATAAAATATGCTGTGATCTTGTGTGTTAACTCTCAGTTAACCTTGACTTTTAGTGCTGAATGAATTCCCCTCCCAAGGAGATTTTTTTTTTGGGGGGGGGGGAAGAACATGCAAACATGAACGGACAGTTCGTGCTTCATATCTAATGATGATGATGATGTGCTGACCAGTCAATTCTGACTTATTGTGACCCTTTCCAAGGTTTTCCAGGTAGGCAGTATTCAGAAGCAGTTTACCATTCCCTTCTTTTGGGGGGGGGTGTCCTGGGATGGTATGGCTTGCCCAAGGCTACACAAGTTTCTGATCTCCGAGGAAGTGCAGTAGGAAATCAAATTCCCAAGCTCTGGCTCTGCAACCAGACACCCAAACCACAGAGCTATCTATCTAGCCAGCTCCTTCAGTCCTAGCAGAATCCCCCCCCCACACAAAAAAAAAATCAAAGTGTTCTGCTTATACACTGCCCCATAGCACTTCAAGCACTCTCTGAGCAGTTTACAATTTATTTATGCAAACTACACATTGCCACCGCCACCACAGCAAGCTGGGTACTCATTTTACCAACCTCAGAAGGATAGAAAGCTGAGTGAGCCTGCTAGCTGGGATTGAACCCCAGGTCGTGAGCAAAGTTTTAGCTGCAGTACAGGCATTTAATCACTGTGCCACGAGGCTCTTTAGAAGAAAAGGTAAACGGGAAAGGTTCCCCCTGCACATGAGTGCTAGTCATGTCTGACACTAGGGGGCGGCACTCGTCTCCATTTCTAAGCCAAAGAGCCAGTGTTGTGCAAGTCCGTGGCCATGAGGCTGCCATGGCTGGATGCGTGCACACGGAACACTGTTTTAAAACTGTATGGTTAATATGCCATGAACTATCCTATATGGAAAAAACAGTTGGGATCCTGCGAGTGTTTGTTAAATATATCATTATATGTGAAGGACCTGGGCTAAATAAGACACCTGGGAATTCTGCATCTGAGTGTCTTGTGTGGAATAAAAGGGGGGGACACGACAACAAAACTGTTCTTGAATTGATTTGCCCTTTGCCTCTGTTACAGATATGTTTCCCCTGTTATGACAGGTAGTTGTAATTCTATTAGTAGCTCATCAACTTCCCTGCGAAATCGATCCAGGCTGGGCTGGTTGGGTTCGCTTAAAGGGACTGATTTATAGCTCCTGCTATTTATTTATTTTTACCTTCAAAATAAAAGGTGGCAGAAAAACAAGTGCTTTGCCACTCCTGTGATCAAAGCACCCAAACAATAGCTGAAAATTAGCAACTTTTAGCTCGACTGCTGATTGCCTTAGTGGCAGGTGAGCGGTGACCTTTGGTTGTCCGAGCTGCTGAGCAGCCTGCTGACAGTGGCATGTATAAATGATTGTCAATTTCCTTTATTAATTTACTTTGCCATCTCATGTATAAGCCAGAAGATCTCATTCTCTCCCACACCTCCCATCTTAAATGTCTCCAGCATCAATCTTACCATGTTTGCCTGATTTATAATTTTGCACCATGCTGCACAAGCAGTCAGAGATGGAGAAGTGCGGAAAATGTATTTCAAGGCCTGTCCTTTCATGCATATTATAAATGGGGGCACGCAGGTGAATCTTCAGTTGGCAGCACTTTAGCTAAGGTCACGGAAAGAGGTTATCATAATACTTCTATGTATTGAGTGACATCAAGAAGAGGGTAATGAATCACTTTGGTGCCAAAGCTGTCCCTGAATTTTAAAAGGTAACCATTTACGTTGCATTCATTAATTATCCTTCAGGCAAACCAAAACCAGGCAAATTATTTAGCTGTGTTTTTTTTTCTTGTCTGCATATATGTATCTCTGCTGATAATGCCTGCGCAGCATTGAGCATGGCTTTGGTGTGTGTTGTGTCGTTACAGTCGTGACCGACTCTTCGTGACTCCATGTCCATGGAGTTTTCTTGGCAGGAGTACTGAAGTGGCTTGCCAGTTCCTACTCCAGGCGCCTACAGCACCTGGTATTCCCTGGTGGTCTCCCATCCAAGTACTAACCAGGGCTGACCCTGCTTAGCTTCCGAAATCAAGCGAGATCGGATGTGCTTAGGGCATCTAGGCAGCTTTGGTAGCAATGTTATAAAAGCACAGTTAACATGTTTTTTTAAAAAATGGGAGAGGTCTCCTAACTAAACTTCAGTCTTAATACCTCCTTGCTCAAAATAACATTAGTATTTATGTAATTATTTGTTCCATTTATCTACCTTTTATCCAGTGAAGTCAGTGTAGTGTATGCCATTGGTATCCAAACTTTGGCCCTCCAGATATTCTGGATCACAGCTCCCACAGTCCTTTGTCATTGGCATTACAGGCTTGGAATTCTGGGAGTTGTGGTCCAAAACATCTGGAGGGCTGAAGTTTGGACACCCCTGGTGTATGCAGTCTTACAACTTTTTCTTTGTTTATTGTTCAACAATGCCAGGCACAGTCAACCAGGTTGCTGCTAAAAAGTATTCCTACTCCAATGTTGAGGTGTACACAAGCTTTGCAATCTGCTGCCACCACTGATGTTACTCCTGTTGATGGAACAGGATACTGGCCGGAGTGTTCAGAAAAAATACAAATTTCAAAATTTTAGTAACTGTTGTCAACAAATCTTCAGGTACAAATCGTCGATGTGAGAAGTGCTGAGTATGAGAAAGTCAGAGTTGGAAAGCAGAGAAAAGTCATATGTGGGAGTATTATATAAGTGATTAACCAAATGATGCCAATGTTGTAAGTCTCACCAAATCAGTAAAATACTATATATTTATATTCAGATGTGATTTGGAAAATATATCAGTATCTTTTTGGTCAACAGGATCTGACATGAACACGTTCTTTTGGACAGTGAGCCATTCATTCCACATCTGGTCAACAGCATTCTGTTTCCAAACATATGCCACCCAGAGGGACATGAAGGTTTCAGCTTGCTTCCAGTATGTCTCCCTACCATTGAAATTCAGAAGCATAATACTTTGGAACATCAAGGTGTAAGATATCTATCATGATACCTAAGAATCAGGTTGGATCCAGCTTTGGGCGCATGCAACAGAACGAATGGAAGTAAAGTTACCCACCTCCTTCCCTATATGGTCTCCTTTGCCCCCTTGTAAGTATTGCAGGCCAGAGACCTTACTGGTGAGGTACATCCTGTTTCAGAAAGGATGGGGAGCAGAGGCATAGCAAGGATTTGGAGCACCTGCGGACAATGTTTGTTTTTGCACCCCTCCTGCCACCCTCCACCGCACTGCACCCACCCAGCAAGGGGGCCCAATCTTGCAGGTGGGGGGCGTGCGAGTACGTGCACATGGGCAGAAGGCGCTTGTGTGTGTGCACACGTGCGGTAGCGCACACGCCTTACACCTCTCCCGCAATGGCCCAAAGCAAGGGGAGGAGGAGGAGGGGGGGAGGAGGAGGGAGGCATGGCCACCACACTCCCCACACACCTGCCTGCCTGCTTTGCCGCATGACTGCCACATGGTGGTGGAGGCAGCAGAGGGGGTCCTGTCGCCAAGCCTTAGCCGGGGGAAAGGAGGACAGCTGGTGGGGGGGCACACAGCTTCCTCCTGCTGCTCCCCTTCCAGGTTCCCCCAGATTGCTGCACCCCAGGGCAAATGCACCTTTCTGCCTCCCCAGATATGCCCTTGAAGGGGGATACCTAAAATCAGAGAGAAACATACTCCTAGTGGGAAAACCTTCCATCAGTAGAAGCGGAATACAGGATCCAGGCCAAAATATAGACCTTGATATGGAAAATCAGAAGCCACAATCTCTACACACCATGTGGCAGTGAAAGTCATATATTCATTATACCTTGGAAGCATATGGCAATGCCTTTGTGCAGCAGATGCACCAGACTCATCGGCTACTTAGATCATATCAAAAGGGGACTAATTCTTACTTTCAGGTTTGAATTTTTTCCAATGAATTTTTTTCATGAAGACTCTTCACAACTAATGATGCTGAAGTTTACGATTTCCTGCGTTGAGATAGAAAGGTACTCAGGTATTGACTATGAATTATGGGAATTTTACTCTAAAGGTTACTGCAGAGCAACAGTTTGGGAAGGCTGACAAGAAAGGGCCATATGCAGAGCCTCTTTGCCCCCTGTCTCACACAAAAATATGCCAACGTCACTCACTAGCTGCTTTGCCATAGTTTGGGAGCCCGTGACTCTCCAGATGTTGATGGACTATACAGTCCATAATACCTCCTCATTAGCCATGCTGATCTAGGTCAATGAACATTAGAGCAGAGCAATACCTGGTGAATTATAGGTTCTTCATTCATAAGCAGGCACAGGGAGCTATTCCCAGCTACGGAGACTACGGAGTATCTTTAATTAGCAAGCAAAAAGAAAAAGGATTCCAGAAATAACAGAGAATAAAGAAAGGAAAACAATTAAAAAAGAAAAATACTTTTCCATTCTCATTTAGCAGTGATGACAGTCTTATAGAGCCAGCAGTAGAGCCTAAAATGGCTACAAAGCTAAGGGTTTAGGGTATATTAATCACACATTTTCATTAAACTGGACACATCATAAGGTTTCTTAATCTGGTGGCCTCCAGATGACCTGGACTGGCCATATTTCCTGGGAATTCCTGGTGATGGGGCCACTACAAGCCAAGTCCTCTTGACCAAATTCACTTTTGGACATGTACCTTTGACACTTGTGTCTTTGGATTCAACAATGGAAAAATGGTCTCTGAAGTGGTCCTGGCTAATGTAGACTAAAGGGCTGCTTTCCCATCCACCCACCCACCCACCCCCACACACAAGAACACTGTATATGCTTGTCTCTGCATTATTAGTCCCATCATGGCTTGGTGAAAAGCCTCTAAGTCTGTCTGGAGGTCCCTGCCTAGTTTAAAGAGAACATGTGTCAGGATTAAGCACACAAATGGTGCACTTTAGTCATAACCCCTTTGTATACTGCAGTGGAACAAATAGGCCATTATACCAGTTTAATCGGCCAACAGACAATTCACCCAGCCTGGGGAATCCCTAAATTACATTAGAGCAATATGGGATTTGGCTATTTAACCCAAATTTGTGGTTCATTTTCATGGGCTTAAACAAAGGTTCACATTTTGACCATTTGTGCTATGGTAGCATAAACGCATATCATATTCATGCTCATAAAACTTACAGAATAATCATCTCCTAAATAGCACGCAGAACGAGGAAGATTTATAGGGGTTATTAAGGTGAACTGAAATGTCCTCTAACATGAATAAGAACAAGAAAGTCTTTAAAAAGCTACCCATAGGAAATCAGTTCAAACTCCTAATTAAAAGAACTGCTAATCCTCTTTCCTAATAGAGCTTTTATCACAGGGGCAATGCTTTCCCCCCTCTTGTTTGAACATAAGGGAAAGGATCAAATATGAAAATAGGCAGTATCATGACACCATTATACGAACATACAGTTCAGATAAATCTGTGGGATTCTCCATGTTGAATTAGGCTTCAAATTCTAAACTCAAGAATCCAGTCAGGAGAATGCTTTGTAGGAAGGTATGTATGTTCCTGGGCATGCCAGCCCTGGATTGTTTGTAGCCCATCCTAGTTATTCTGCTAAGACCCTGGACATTTTCCATGACCTTATATCTGGAAAAGACTGCATACAGTTCTGGTTGCCAAATCTCAACAAGAACAAAACAAAACAAAACAAAAAACACCGTAGAGCAAAAAGGGGGATTGAAAATTCTCATTTTTCCTCACAGGAATCATAAGGAAAGATTGTAAGCTTCAGAGTTTAGAGAAAAATAGAGTATGTGAGTACGGTGGTGTGTGCGGGGGGGGGGGGTTGTCCACGTGTACCCATATAGGCATGTGTCTGTGAAGATTCTCAGTCATCCAGGTGAGTTTATCTGGAATTCTTTTCAAGGAAAAGAAGGCAGTTGCCATGACTTAACTTCCAGATATAGGCATGTATTGGTTTGCATGACTGACCAGGTTTTGATTGACAGTGGTAATTTGGATGTGTGCCAGAAGAGTCAATTATAGTCATTAGGAGATTGGATAAAATAAGAGTGAATGGAATTGTGTTGGCTCTGAGGAGAGGGCCTTCAAGAAGGCAATCAGAGGTAATCCAGTTGTAAATAGATCCTGGATTTCAACTGTATTCTTCGTGGCTCTTTGAGTCAAGTTTTCATCTCTAGAAGCAAATAGTAATTCAACACTGGGACTTAATTAAACTATCTGTTGTTATTAATTTTCTATCTGCAAGATGCGCACCTACACAAATATCCTACTGTGCCATTAGCTGGTGAACAAAAAAATGTAATTAAAGTGCATGAAAATGAAGGTAAACATTTTCTTTTAAATTATATTACCTGGTTTTATGCTGCTAATTACTGAAATATATCATACAATTGACTCAGCAAGAGAAACAAATTATCCAACCGGCACCCTTCAGAGCAGCTTGTGCGTGGTCATAGATTATGGTAAGGTTAATCTAACAAACAGTGAATCTGTGTAGGATTTAGTATGCCCACCGATTTTGTTTAATGCCATATCCAAATTAAGCATCAAATTGGCACATATCTTTTTTAGATGCCTATTGGAAAAAATAAGTCAGGTCTTAATAAATTCTGAGAGTCACCTACAGCTCCTAACCAATACTACTACTTCAACATCTCATCAACGATCTACATTCTGCCCCAAGCAATAATACTTACTTCTCTCAGGCTATGGATAGACAGAGGCACTAGCTGAACAAATGCTGCACATTTATGCCAGTGACATACATTTCAGAAGCAAACTGCCATAAATTAAGAAATCTATGTTTACTTTGAAGGTGGCACACTGAAGGGCTTCATGGAACAGTGGTTAAACTGCTGTACTGCAGCCAAAACTATGCTCATGATCCTAGTTTCAGCCCCAGGTAGCTGGCTTCTGTCTGACTCAGCCTTCTATCCTTCTGAGGTTGGTAAAATGAATACACCTGGCTGAGAGGGGGACAGTGTGTAGCCTGCATAATTAAACTGTAAACGACCCAGAGAGTGCTATGGCGCGGTATATAAGGAGTGGGCTTAGCATTTGCTTTAATGCGATTTAAATGCAATTAAGCATGCAGCAGATATACCTGATGTGGGGATTTCTTTGTTTTTATGTGCCTTCATGTTGGAACTAAGATACCGCTGCCCTAATGGGGTTGTAAGGTAAGTGAGATATTTTAAGAAGTGGTTTTACCAGTCTCACAACACCTATGTGTTTCCATGGCTGAACGGGGATTTGAACCCAGATCTTCTGAGCACTAGTCCATCACTCTGTCCACTACACCACATTGGGTATCCTTGAAGGGTTTTTTTTTTTAATTTTGCTTACAGCAATTTAGATATAAATGTTACACTGTTTCCCTATCTGCTACAGGATTTCAGCCACCCAGTTACAAGCAATCTCCCCAATCTTAAATACAATGAGTTTCCGTATACAGTATGCAGTGGTGCCTTGCCTTGTATAAAGGAATTAATTCATTCCAAATGAAATTCTGTTAAGCAACTTTTCCTTTATACAAATTTCCCATAGGAATGCATTGAAAATGGAGTAATCAGTAATTGCGACCATTTTTAGGTTGTACGGATTGGCCCCATAGACAATTCTGTTAAGCAAATTTCCCCTATCTCT
This sequence comes from Phrynocephalus versicolor, assembly GCA_023846285.1. Lineage (NCBI taxonomy): Eukaryota > Metazoa > Chordata > Lepidosauria > Squamata > Agamidae > Phrynocephalus > Phrynocephalus versicolor. The sequence continues at coordinate 14,403,850 of JAHTLZ010000122.1, forward strand.
GGAATTTTGTATGTTGTACAGATTTTATGTTTGTTATTCGAGGGTCCACTGTATTCTGTAAACAGACTTATTTACTTATTCCTAGGTTAATGTGATAAATACCATCCTCTGCATTAAAAGCATAGATCAAGCAGAAAAAATTCTAGGCAAGAGCAAAATCGACCCAAATCTGATCTGAGAAATGGCAATACACAAAAGCCAGTTCCCAAAGACTTCAGTTTTCCAGGATACTCTATTACTCATCTCAGTGTGACTGCGGTGGAGAAAAAGGAATTGAGAGAGGGGCAGCTGAAATAAACAATGTTTCTAGATACATTAAAAGAATTATGCACACACACAAAGACCAAAGATTCTCAGTACAGTACAGTATGGTTAAAATTCTGTGGTGTAGCTGGATATACAACAGGGATGACATCATGACTGGTGGTGAATTGCTGCTGATGAAATGTGCACCCTGAAATTGCAAAAGGGAGCCCTTAATCAGCAGCAGTTTGCCACTGTTGATGACACCATCACTACTGCATGTGCAGAGCTGTGCAACAGGACTTTAGCCTGTATACTGTATACTGTATTTATACTCTGGATTCAGCCACACTCTTAATTGTAGTTGCATTAATAAGTTTGTGAGGGTTCGTTTTCTGTTCCTTGACCATTTATGGAAGAATTGCAGCCAGACCTTGGAAACTCGTGGAAAATAAACGGATCTTTATTGGAAACATTGGCTTGTACAGGTGTTCTTTCTTTTTGTTTACAACTTTCTCCAACGGGAGATAATATTGGCAAATCTAAACCAGGACTAATAACGTTTTCCAACAAGAAGTTTCTATTAGGTAACATTTCTTTTCTTACTTGGGTGGTGGTTTGCGCATCTGGTTCTGAGGATTCCCACATTGACCTCCGCAATAGGGGTATTGAGGAATTTGGGGAATATTCCACCCCCAGCCTGGGATCCATCCCAATGGATTCGGATCTATCCCTTTCTTCTTGTCCTTATAATCTGGACTGCAGGGATCCATGCAAAGAGGGGGATTATAGACTGGTGTAGGGAGTGGTAACCCAGTATCCCCTCTCCTCCATATCTCTGTCCTTCTCTGGACTCCCTCTCTAACGTCCCTAACCGTCCCTCCTTGACGGTTCACTCCCCCCTCCTCCTTTATCTCGCGCCCGATCTCGCGCCTCTCTGTTTGAGTGCTAGCCTCTCGGTACAGGATTCTCCTAGTTTTCTCTTCCGTTTGTACCCCGATTACCCTAACTGCCTTATCAAGGTCTCGATTAACTTGTACCGCTGCATGTCCATAGACTCTAATAGGGTAGTCCCCGAACCTGCCACCAACCTGCACCTTTTTATCCTTCCCTATCTGAATCCAGCTCTCTGTCTGTATTCCTTCCTCTATTGTTTCTCTCTTGCGAATCATTTCAATCTCAGTTTGTACACTCTTATCTCTAATATTGATATCCAAACCTTCTATCCCTTCTCTCAAAACATCCCAGGTTACCACTTTATTAATAACTGCTAAAAACCCAGCAGTCACTTTTGCAGGCGTCCATCCTTTCATAGCCTCTTCCATGGTCTTGTTCTTTGAGTCACCCAAGACATTGTCTGGCTTTATCCCTTCTAAGTCTTTCCTACATCTTTTCTGTATATCTTCTCCTTCTTTGCTCTCCTGATCCTTGGCTGCGGACAAACCCACGCTTTTGTCATCCGGCTCTCTCTCACAAAGTTATTTTACACAAGTTCTTTGGCATACCCTTTGCTCCCGGCCTTCCAGAAAAGCCTAAAATACCCTGGTTCTGCCAGTTTATCTGGGGTGAATCAAGCAGCCATCATGCTTGGAGATGGCAAACATCTGAGATCCTCTGTCTTTTAAAGCTTTGCTGCTTAATCCTGATAATTATGTATGTAATTACGCATATGTATGCATTGGTTTTAGCTGCTTTAGATGCTTTTTAAGGTATTTATGCCCATTGTTTTATCACGTTTTATACTGTAAGCCACATATAGTCCCCTCTGAGGAGATGGGCAGTGACAAATCTAAATAAATAAAACCTCAGTGAACTTCCCGAAAAGCATCTGCTTGCTGATACCGGAACTTCTATGAAGTCAGCATTTTGAATATACATAACTGGTGTTAATAGTGCAATTGTTCATTCTGGAAGTGTATCACTGAAGTAATTGTCACCCTCTTTTTCCCAGCACAGTTATATTCCAGCCCTCTGCCATGTCCTCTGTCTATATACAGTATATACACCTGACACCTTCTTATGTTGCATGTGTCTGAGGAAGTGGATTTGAATTTCACAAAAGCTCCCTCTGAAATGAATCTGCTAGTCATCGTGATCTCAAGACCAATTCTTTTGTTGAAAATGTAAAGCATTTTTATATTTGCTAGGTGTACTAAGGCAGGCAAACGTGACTACCTCTTTGGACATTTGTAGATTCTGCATCTCTCTACAAGCACCATGCTACCAGTGGAACTATGGACGGGATAGTCTGAAATGCAACTGTTGGGCTGTTAGAGCAAAGGTGTGAATTCCCTCTCTATGCACCACCATGCAATTTTCTGTTATTGCACTGCAAACTCAACCCATTAATAGTTGAAGCTTGAAGCATATAAGCAACAGGCAGTGGGGAAGATCCTGCTAGCCTGGATGCCATCCTTTCATGGAAGCTATCTGAATCTTGAAACTGGTCAAGTGCTCCACACTCCCTGGAAGGATGAGAAAGACAAGTCCTGACCACAGAGTAGCCTTGCAGGGGATCATCCTGTTGTTTATGCATTTATGTCTTCTTGGGATATAGAAGGATCTTCTGTGGTGCAAAGGTTGCAGAACTCCACTTCCAATATAGGAAGAGCCTATTGTGCTCACACCTTACCTCCCTAGCTAGGAGAGCAACAGGGAGCACCTGTGGTGTAGTTCATATCGCTACAGGCAGGGCCACTGTGAGATACAGGAAACTGAACTAGATAGGTCCTTGGCCTGATCCAGTGTGGCCCTTCTTATGTTATGTTCTTTCACGTCCAACTGCACTGGCCAAGGTTTCTGGAACTTGCAGTCCAAGATTACCTGGATTACCCAAAGCTGGGAACCACTGATCTAAGGAACATGAAAACTAGGGTTCGTGTGTACAGATGGGCATAAACCATCAGTGTGGGCTGGTTTGTTTATTGGCTGAACAGGTTTTGACACTTCAAAGCCCTTCCGCCTCCAAGGAGCACCCACTCAGAGCCAGTGCCTGGAGCAGATGGGCCAGGGAAGCCAGGTCACTGCTACCAGGTAAGTGCCTTGCTTGGGGAGGCAGGCCTTTGTACTGCCAAACACCTGTTTGGCCAATGAATGAACCAGCACAAGCCACCAAATAGGCAGTACATAACCCTCTCTATTCATATGCTTTGTCAACACAGAGAATTGGTTGTTCCCATCAGTGTGTTAGTATTTTTGTCATTAAAAGAAAGTGGTTACCCTGCTTTACAGAATGCTATCTGCATGGATCTCGCCTAGTTTTGGAAGCTAAGCAGGGTCGCCCCTGGTTTTTACTCAGATGGGAGGCCACCAGTGAATACCAGGTGCTGTAGGTACCTGGAGTAGGAACTGACAAACTGCTCGAGTATTCCTGCCAAGAAAACTCCATGGACATAGGGTCATGAAGAGTCAGTCACGACTGTCATGACACCACACACACACACACACACACACACACACAGACAGACACACACACACACACAGACACACACACACACACACACACACACACACACACACACACACACACA
>JAHTLZ010000122.1:14407632-14436064 GCA_023846285.1 Phrynocephalus versicolor
CACACACACACACACACACACACACACACACACACACACACACACACCTGCATGGGTCGTGAACTATTGGTTAATGTTGAAACAAAGTTTGTCCCAGGACTGAATGATCACCAGTTGTTTTGTAATACAATATTTAGGCCAAGCTTTTTTAAAAACCAGGATAGGACAGTTCAAACTTCCAGTCATGATTTGTTGCAGACCCCACTCTGAACCAAAGGAATATTGCAGGCATCCTAACAGCTGCAAACAATGCCAAGTTTCAGATGCTTACTGTTATAGTTGCCATTTTTAAGAAAAAAGGGGCTTAAAGTGGTGTTTTTTAACCAGCCAGTTCCTACATTCTATAGTCAAAAAACTTCCTAAACAGAAATTGCCTTTGTTGTTTCAAGACAAAATTGGAATGGGTCCTCTCTAACTTCTTTTTCTTAAGATATGGTGTGGTCACTCTGTGAGACATAATTCATTTTTCAAGCTGTCATATTTCATATTTACCTTACATGATTACACCTAAGCTCTCAAACTAATTTATCCTCTAGGGTGGAAAATAAAACAATATTCCACAAGTGCATTTTAGAGGCATATTCCCTTGGGCTACAGTTAGCTGAAATGTATGCTAATGTATACAAGCTTACAAACCTTGTTTTCCTCTTTCCCATGCAATGCCATGCCTCTTCTTCAGTATAAGGTGAGTTTCTCCCAATCATTTACCACACACAAAACAGGGCTTTTTCGTGCAGCAGCATGTTAGTCATGGAATTCTCTCCCATGGGAAGTAAGGCCAGTGGAGCATCTCTTGTGCTTTCAGCAGAAAGCCAAGGCTGCATTGACCTGTTGGTCTTTAAAATTCATTTTAAAATTCACATTTGGAATTGTTTGCAATCTGTTCTTCAAGAAAGTGGGTCTTTTAAATGTTCCAGCTAGACTCTGGCACGCAGAATAGCAATAATTGAATTAATTAAGCTGCAGCTTTAAGAACGCAATACGTCGAACAAATTGGAGTATCCTGCAAAGGAGATCTACATTTATGACCTCTGAATATTCTGAATCTGTATTGTAAGGTACCCTATTGGATGGTGTTGCATGTACTTCAATGTATTTTATATTCTGTGTTGTTACTGGTTGATATGGTCATAGGACTAATCAATAAATTTATTTGTCTTGTCTTGTCTTGAATTAATTAATTAACTGAATAATTTTCAATCAATCAATCAATCAATCAATCAATCAGTTTACTAGGAGGGCTGTTGAGGGGAGGACATTTTGGAGACTGCTTATTCATAGAGTTGTCATAAGTTATGAGGCAATTTGATTGCACGTAACAATGGCAACACTTTACTAAAGACTTAACTGCTGTATTTTAATGCGAGCTTTCATGGATCAAGTACACTTTCTCAGACATAAAAGTTTTTCTTCAGTGAGTTATCACTGGGAGATGAGCACACACAATCTTTTTGCATGCTTGTCATGCAGGAAGCTCAGCTTTGAAGGATCCTATCAGTGGTAAAAAGGATACCCCTTTTCCTCCAAACATTTCCTTACTATTTGAGCTTTCTGAAGAATAAACCACCGGTACTCTTCAATTAAATGGTAACAATCACACAAATATCTCAGGATAGGCACATGTAAACACAAGGAGTGCACATGACTAAGATTTAGTATAAAGCACATGGTGTACAACAACAACAAAACAGAGCAGAACTGGCACCCAGGACAAGCATGGATTCTCTGTGTCTCCCCGCCCCCTCCCAGAGCAGTACCCGGGGCACATGCCCTGCCTGCCCCCCACCAGTTGTGGCCCTTCATGAAATATACTTGCAGATTTACTATTGAAGAGTAATAATGAGCACATATTTTTGCAACTGATACAATAAAATGTTAAACAGCAGGTGCTTCATCTATCGACATTTAGAGCTAAAGCATATTAATATATTTCAAATAATATACACAGTGTCTATGAGCAAAACAATTGACCCCATAATATAAACAAATCAAATAGTTTCTGATCTACATTCAGAAGCAATATACACGGAGTTAATTTGATTCATAGTAGTTCACTGAGCCTATTCAATGAACTTTGATTGCAAATTTATATTGGAGCCTTACCTTGTTTTTCACATAATTAATGTGATGTTGGAAAGGTCATGTTTTCTCAAATATCTTTTTGCTGCTGCTGCTGAAGGTATCTTCAAGTAAAGCCATTCAAATGTATGTAGCTAATCACTAAGTATAAATAAGAGGGTTTTTTAATGGACCACTAGAGATGGGCACAAAACACTAAAATAGCATTTTGTTTGGTTTTTCATCTAGTTTCCTTCTGTTTTGTTTTGTTTGAAATGAATATTGTTTCATTTTTCATTTTGCTTTGTTTTTTGTTTGCGTACTGTGTGTGTGAGACAGAGAGATAGTGTGTGTGGTGCTTATGTAACTTCCCGCTCCGATTGGGGGTGGGAAAAGGCAAGATTTGTAAACTGATCAGCTGTAGCCCGGGCTTGGAGTGGCAAAAAAAAGTTTAAAAATCCCACCTTTTCCCCCAACCAATTAATTGGGCCCGGGGAAACTGGGGATTTATTTATTTATGTTTATTTCGTTTTTTATTTTATTTTTTGACTGACCCCCAAGCGCCGATCAGCTGTAGTGTGGGATTGGGAATGGTTAACAACAATAATAAATAAAAGCAGATCTCAGACACCCAGCAAAATGGCACCCCCCCCCAAAAAAAAAAAAACTAAAGGTCACCAAATGCCTCTTGGAAAAGCAAGGCCTTGAGTGCTTTTTTGAAGGCAGGCAGGGACTGTGCTAGGCGCAACTCACTTGGCAGTTGGTTCCAAAGTGAGGGGCCAGCCACAGAGAAGGCTCGGTTTCGGGTTACCGATTTCCTAGCCTCCCTGGGCATGACCACCCAAAGTGAGAGCGCCTGTGACATTCTAGTGGGTTGGACCCCAGCTGACCTCTGGAAGATCCACTCTGCCAGGTATTCAGGTCGCAAGCCGTGGAGGGTTTTGTAAATCAATTTTAATTTTAATTTCTTCGGAGCTATTTGTTTACTTAAATATCTGTCAATGAACTTTGTAAATATAATGTCACAAAATGAGTCTCTTCTTATTCACAGTAATATAACAACATGAGCAGTTATAACAATGAAATGCTACAATTTGTTCAGTATACCAAGGTCCTAGGCAACAGTACCAATACAGAAGTTTCATGTAGAATTGAAAAGTTCAAATATCCTTTAGAATTCAAATTCAGATAAAAATCCAATATATCTTCCTCAACTGAGTTGGGTATACCTAAAACAGAAGAATCAGCTCTACATGCAGAATTTTCAGAGCGTTTGAACAAAATATCAATTCACTCCTCATTTTTATCCTCACAACAACTCTATGAGGTACCCTAGGTTTGGAAATAGTGACTGGGCCTGTCAGATATTAAAGAGGAAAAAACATTTTGTATTAGACAGAAGAGGTTTGTCTACAGGTGTTTTGCATGTAGATTTAATTGATTTGTAAAATGGAGTCCACTATGTAATACTGAGTCATTGTAAAGGTGTACAGAATAGATATAATGAGTGAAGTGATGCAAGATAGATGCAATAACATGATGTAACCAATTGCTTGATTGGTTATCATAAGTATAAAAGGGCTCCAGAAATCAGTAGCCTTTGGTGAGAAAGTACTCATATTGCCATGCTTCATGTCTGTATTCTGTTATGTTGATATGCTGTCTCCGTGAAGTGAAATGTTGCTGAAACTCTGTTACATTTGTACATTGAGTAATAGAGCTGCTTTTAAGAAACTCTGCCTGTTTGAAGTGGATTTTGTCGCCCTGAATTAAGCTTCCGCTGGCAGATCAAATTGCCAAAACTCTGTCAGGGCCAAGGTCACCCAATGAGTTTCATGGTTGAGTAGGAATCTGAATCAGGTTCTCCCTGGTCCTAATAAATCAAGGAAATTGGAATGAAAAAGAACAGTGGGCAACTTTTGCCTGGGCCACAACATGAGAAACCAGTGTTGTATCATATGCCTGACTATGGTTGCCATGCCAGAAGGAGCAGCCTGTACCATCAAATGGTCATGTGTTCTCTTCTGCAGAGGAGAATTCTCTGGTTTCAAGGACTACCCCCTCTCTTTGGCCGTTACTTCACGAGCCGCTCGCTTCGCGGCAAGCCGTCATTTCCGTGCGAACCAATCGCTTCAGTCCGCACGCTCCTCCTTTTTGGCTGCGACGTCACCCCGACCACGCCCCCCTTACCGTGCTCCAACCGGGGTGAGTGATTCCCCTGCCATGGGCCGGGAATCTTTTCGCTTCGCATCTCACTTCGCTCCCAACGTCACGTGTGGTCTCGGTTTTTGGCTTTTATTTCAAGTTTTTTTAAAAAATATTCAAACAGGGATATCGATGCATCGCTATATTGTTTCATCGCTTTGTGCTGTTACTTCCTCGCGTGAGTAGCGGCGGCGGCGGCGGCGGCGGCGGAAGCAGGAGGAGCCGCTGCCGCCTCGCCCGGCCAGAGCAGGGCACCCGGGGCAGGCAGCATGCAAGCGGCGGAGGGCGGGCGGCTGTGCCATGCAGGGCTCCCCCCGAGTAGCGGCGGCGGCGGCGGGGGGGCTGCCAATGATGCCAGGAAACAATGGACAAAACAATATAAATTAGGAGCGGAAAACACAGGATCGTACAGTAACCACGCTCTGTCGTGAATGACAGTCAAGCATTGATGCATCGATACGCCGAGTAAATTTTTTTTAAAAAATAAAAGGAGAGTGGAACCGGACGTTGCAAATCAGCTTTCTAATGCGAAGGGAGCACGTGAGGTAGTAATCGATTCGGTCCCAAAAATGCCCCACGTGAGTACAGAGAAACGGGGGTGGGAGCGAAGGGAGACCACGTGACCACCACGTGACCGCCTCCGAATTCAAATCGAAGGCAAGGTCGATTCAAAGCGAGGCACCTCGTGAAGTAACGGCCTTTGAAGGAAAGTCCAACCAAAGTCTTCAAATGATAAAGATTAAAGAACTAAAGGTGGAACATCAGGGGCCTTGAAAGTGACTCTTCACAAAGACCAGCTGGAGCTGAGAAGACAACAGACACGCAAGTCACTTGCTCACAGGCTTTCCCACTCTAGTGCAGTTCTGCATAATTCTGTTCAATCTATAAAAATCATTTGTAATTCTGTGTATTCAAAAATGGTGACCTCTTCTGATCTCTTTTTGGGGGGATACATGCCCTCTACAAGATATCTTCCCTCCTAAAAGGTAAAAGTCCGCTGAGCCACCACGGCCCTCTCTTCCCTCCTACCCCCACCCCTTAAAAAGGTATATACAAACTGCAATCCATATATGAGCACTGCCTTTGGTTGCTATATGGACTCCCTTCTCCAAAATGACCAATACAATCAAGTGGTTAATACAAAGAAGAGTAACACAGTCTTTTGGTTCATTGTTAATATATCACACACACAAATGCCTCACAAAAGCACCAGAGTAATGCTTCACATTTTTGGATTACATAGGCATCTTTCTTTTTTAAAACTCTGTATTCGGTCAAGGAAGGAAGGAAGGAAGGAAGGGCACATTCCTCAGAAAAATGTGGCCTGAGGCATTTTATTTGTGCCTGGAGTGACTGAGGCACCTGCCTGTTCCAACATTGCCTGGACTGGGACATTTCCCATATACTACTCTGCTGCCTAGAATGAACTGTCACCTTGTCATACTTATGGCAGGAATTCACTCCTTCTAGAAGGATGCATATTCAATACTGTTAATTTTCCACAGAAGCCCAATGCACTTGTTATCACTTGCTATGAAGGAAGAGAAGATGCCCTTCTAAAATGCACTAATACTTTGAGAAGCAAATGCATTATTTTAGTCAATAGTTCACCCTCGTTTAAAATACAGATTGATTTCCTTAATCTCAGTGGCAATGATGAGGACTTCAGACAATCATTACAGGAGCTAAAGGAAGTTTTTGAAAACGCAACAACCTAGGTAAATGAGTATCCTCTATATTTTATGACAAGGATTATTTAGTTGACATATTTTAGATCAAAATAGCAGATGTTCATGTGTGTTCATATTTATGATTCCTTCAGTTGTGGATCTTGGAGACTTCTTTATTGTCTGTCTGTTCATTAAAAAGAAAATGTAACAAGTGTCATTTTAAAAGGGCTTTTTAATAAAAGCAACTCTTGGAAAATATGATATGAATTTAATTGGATGTATTTGAAAATAAGGAGTTTTTGTATTTTGCTATGATTCATAGCTATAGTAATGGAAAACCCTATGTGTTCATGGGGTTTAATGGTTTATTCCCTTACATATATTTCAAACTTCAGCAGACCTGAAAGAAAAGCATCTGGCAGAGATTTCCTTTTATAGATGATTCCCACTGGAAAGGGGAAAGCCTTCTGAGATTTATGAAATGGGAAAAAAGTTGCATTATGCAGTACCAGTAAATTCAGCTTGCATCCTAGTATTCCTGGATGCTACTGAAAATTGACTCTTCCCTGCCCTTCACAATGATTCAAAGGTAAATGGAGCTTCTACATCTAGATTCTACCTGGTGTGGATTTTTCAGAGTTAGCCTCCATTAGAGGGGGTTAAATATTGTGTTATTTTGATCATACAACCTGTTTGACTTCACGTTCCAGTAATAGCCATGGCCAGAATCAAACGTGAGACTCTTACCAAGAGTGGGCAGCTGTTACTTTCCAGACATTTTAGCCTACAACTTCCACCAGTCCTGGCCAAGCACAGCTAATGATCATTTATAATATTATAAATGGTTGGGGATTGTAAAGATCTATACATTAACACACAAAAAATGACATTTTAGCGACCCAGGGGTGTGGCTCCACTAAATGGTGAAGGAAAAATATTGCCATAGTTCATAGAATCATAGAATCATAGAGTTGGAAGAGACCTCAAGGGCCATCCAGCTCAACCCCCTGCCATGCAGGAACCCCCATCACAGTACTCCCAACAGATGGCCATCCAGCCTCTGCTTTAAATCCTCCAAAGGAGGAGACTCTACCACCCTTCATGGTATTGTATTCCAGTGCCAGACAGTTCTTCCTAATGTTCAAATGGAATCTCCTTTCCTGTAGTTTTGAACCATTGCCCCGAGACCTAGTCTCTGAAGCCATGGAAAACAAACCTGTTCCCTCTTCAATATGACAGTCTTTCAAATATTTAAACATGGCTATCATATTCCCTCTCAGCCTTCTTTATGTAAGGCTAAACATTCCCAGCTCCCTAAGCTGTTCCTTATATGACATTTCTTCCAGACCTTAAATCATCCTAGTCACCATCTTCTGCACCCGCTCGAGGTTGTCAACATCGTTTTTCAATTGAGGTGCACAGAACTGGACACAGTACTCCAGTTGGGATCTGTCCAGAGCAGAATAGAGTGGTACTATCACCTCCCTTTCTCTAGACACTATGCTTCTGTTGATGCAATCAAGAATCGCATTGGCTTTCTTGGCTGCCGCATCATGACTCATGTTCAATTTGTGGTCCACCAAGACTCCCAGATCCCTTTCACAGGTATTATTCTCCAGCTAGGTGTCTCCCGTCCTATATCTGTACAATTCATATATTTTTTTACCAAGATGCAGCACCCTACATTTCTCTCTATTACAAGACAGTTCAAGTGCTGTCTTGTACTATAACTTGCATTGCTGCCTTTTGCTCTTTTTCTGAGATGACAATGAAAGAGATGAAATGAGATTACATATTTTGTTCCATACACCACCAACCTTTAGCACTCTGATCTTTGCAGAACTGAAAAGTAATTATGATAATTACTTTTATGAAACAGGAATAGGAAAAGATAAAACTGTGTAACTGTGATACTTACTTTTTAAGGTTGTCAACTACTTTTGCCAATTTAGAGAGACAGAAAAATAAAGTTATATTTAATTTACAAAACCATGGTGACTAAATACTTTGGGACCCTGTAGCTGTAACAGTACGTTAATCCTTTATAAAGGTAGGTTTGTACATCCTGAGTATTGGAAAGGACTTCTTTAGAGTAGCAGTACTAATGCACACAAAAAAGAATATTTATTTCTACAGCCTCGCATGTCTGAATTACAGTCGCCTAGAAAATGCTTATGTCATTTATTTAATCAAGGCTTAAAAGAACCTTGTGTTTCTGATAGCTTCCATACTTATACAGTATGACACTCCCCCGCCCATCTGTTGATTAACGGGTTGAGTTATTCACGGCTGGTGATCAGCAGGCACTGGGCAGGTCTAAGCCAGGTGGTGAGGCGGGAGGGTGGCCGGTGTCGGTAAAGTTTTTTTCTTCTCGTTGCTGTCACCAGCCAGCCACCCTCCTCGCCGAGGGCACCCAGTGTGCGGCGGCGAGGAGGGCCACTGGCCAATGGTGACGGTGGCAGCAAGGAGGACAGCTAGCTGGTAGCGGTGGCAAGGAGGGCTGCTGCTAGAGGTGGCAGTGAGGAGAAAGGGGGGGAGGGAAACTTTATTCCCTCTTTGCTGCAGCCACCGCAGGCCAGCCACCCTCTTTGCTGACACCACCACTCTACCCAGTGTTTGGTGGCGAGTGTTGGGGGTGAAAGCTTTTACCTCGGCACCCCACCACCCCTATCGCCACCATCAACCCGTATAAAAGCATTTGCTATTATCTGCAGATTTTGCTATCTGTGGGGTTCCCAGAACCGATCCCCTGTGGATACGGTGCTCCTACTGTATTTTTTAAAAAGGATATACAGTGGTACCTTGTATAAAGGAATTAATTCGTTCCAAATGAAATTATGTTAAGCAAATTTTCCTTTATACAAATTCCCATAGGAATGCATTGAAAGCAGAGTGATCCCATTTTTATGTTGTACGGATTTTCCCCATAGGCAATTATGTTAAGCAAATTTCCCCTATCTCCGGAATTTTTTATGTTGTACAAATTTTCTGTTATACAAGCTGTCTGTTATACAAGGTACCACTGTAGATACAAAAATGTATGATATGGGCCATTCTTACTGTTATTTTCTAACTCAACAAAACATTTCTGCAGCCTGCAAGGGTTGGTAGCCACCAACAGAATAACAAAGCAAGGTCTGAATGCTATTTGAGAGGAGAAGCCATGCAAACAAAAGCCTCTTTTGCAGAGAGCTGCTTAGAGCATAAGATCAAAAAGAATACGCAAGTTCACCTTTGAAGGATATGGCCTTGTTAAAGAGCAGAGATGGACAGCACACAGACCTTAAGATAACTAATTAAAGAAGGAGCTCCTGTCCTGCAAAAACAGAGAGGACCGGGCTAGAAAAAAAGAGGTGCCATTGACAAACCTGTGCTACAAGTGCAACTACGAATAAAACCAAATAAATACTTCATGCGGGGGGGGGATTCTTCAGAGAACAATTTTGTGGACTATTTGAATCTGCTGGCTTAAAAAAAAAAAAAAAAAAAAAGCCTCCACACAGCCTTGTTTTGCTCTGTAGTGAACATTCCTATTATAATTTTTTTATTGCATTGCTCGCCTGTCCGTCCTCCCAGGGCCTTCATTAAAAACAAAATCACATTGAAGACTGAAAGCGAGATGGAGCATGTGCAGGGAAGGCAAGAAAGCAGGTGGAAATAACACCAGCAGAGGAAAAAATGAGAAATAGAGCTAGGGAAGTAGAAAGAATCATTGGGATGAAAGCGGGGTGGGGGGTGGCACTGGGGAAGGAGCAGAGAAGAGAAGAATCAAGGTGGGCAACAAAGGTAGCAACAGGAAGAGAATTTGGGGTCAGAGGAATGGGAGAATTTCTGGAGCTCCTCGGAATGTGAGGACTATACTGGCTATACTGATTTATATTTGGGGGAAAGAAAGAACCTAAGGCAGTGAGGCAATCACCAGAAACTCTTCTTTGGGCTCCTGATGTCAAGCAGGGATGCAGGCGCCTGACCCACGTGTATGGAAGGCTCTTTCCAGACAGGTTTATCCATCATCCATGCTCTTTCTCATTTCACAGTGCAATAAACAGACCTTGGAATTTACCAGGACTGATGTTCAAACTTTCAACTTCTCCTCTTGAAGAAATGTGCTTTCTTGTGAAAAACACTTGGGGAAATATTTAAGAAGGAGGAGACTTGGGATTTTCCCCTCAATTTATTTCCCCCTCATTTTTTCTCCCCCCCCCCACTGTGCTAACTGTAAGCCTCCTAGCATAGGTATCAATTGCAAATAAAACAGCCAATAAATGTACCAATACAGACATCAACTGGAAATAAATAAGCACCAAACTCTGCCCCAGTACAACACATTTTTTAAAAAAAGAAGTGTTTGCAGAGGGGGCAGTTGGAGTGGAATATTATAAGCAAATGTTCTGTACAAAGCTAGAAATAAAATAAAATATATTCTATGCTCTTCTTTCAACTGAATTATATAAGTTGCCCTGCCAAAAATATTTGAAGAATAAGCAATGCAATACTGGGGTGGGGGGGAGATACATGATCTAGTAATTATATTCAATCTTTTATTTTGGTTGCTTAATGATACATGAATGGCAAATGAGACAGAGATATTGTTATCAAGACAGTAGTGTAAAAATGTTCAAGGCATAAAAGTTAAGGTTCCCAGGACAACAGTAACTTTGCCATATGGAACAGCATTTCTAACAGATGTTTCACTTTGGATTACCCTCTCTGGTTGTGATAATAAACACATTTATTAGGAGATCCCAGTGGTCTCAGTGGACCACATTCATGAGTAATTGTGTTTAGGTCTGTGGCTGCGCTTACAACACAGTCATCCTGGCTGTTTGAAAAAGAGGCACATTAAATGCAGAAGCGCCCAGACATATCAGAGCAGAGTTAGCATATTACAGCACTGAAATACTACTTCATTTCCTCTGCGACAACAAGAGAGTGCAAAAAAATTGTTCCTGCTTCCACCTCTAATTGTTTCAATACTCAACCACTAAAAAGAAAAATGTATGCCACTAGCCAGTCAGAGCAACGGCCCTTCTCCTTATGGCAGAGTAGTTAAACAGCTGTATTATTTTATTTTATTATTTTAGAGTAGTTTACCTACCCCGCCTTTCTCCTTGAAAAAGGACCCAAGGTGGCTTACAGTAATGAGGGATAATATACAGTCCAGTACAATTAAGACATGATCAACTATTTGAGAACAAGGAATTGAGGGACATCTTACAGCATTAATAGAAAACTTTACATTAAAGCTACAAGGTTATAAGTAGTTATAAACACAAAGTCTATGTGAACCTATAGATTCATGTAAAAGACACATGGTAGTCCATCATTCAGGGAAAGCTTGCCGGAAGAGAAAGGTCTTTGCCTGTTTCCAGAAAGACAACAGAGATGAGGCAGTCCTGGCCTCTAGTGGGAGGGAGTTCCAGAGTCTGGGCGCAGCAGTTGAGAAGGCCCTTTCATGAGTTCCCACGAGACATACCTGTGAGGGTGGTGGGCTGGAGAAAGGGGCCTCTCCTGATGACCTTAACACCCGAGTCGGTTCATACCATGAGATTCGATCTTTGAGGTAGCTAGGACCCAGGTCATATAGTGCTTTGTAGGAAAAGGTCAGCACCTTGAATTGTGCTCAGTAGCTGATTGGCAGCCAGTGGAGCTGTTTTAATAGGGGTGTAATATGAGCTCTGTACCCCACCCTAGGCCGTTACTTCACGAGCCGCTCGATTCGCAGCTAGCCTTTTTTTCTGTCCGAATCGATAGTTTTAGTCCGCACGCCCCTCCTTTTTGGCTGCGATGCCACCCCGACCACGCCCCCTTTACCGTGCTCCAACCGGGGCGAGTGGTGCCCCTGCCAGTTGCCGGGAATCTTTTCGCTTCGCATCTCGCTTCGCTCCCAACGTGGCGTGTGGTCTCGGTTTTTGGCTTTTATTTCAAGTTTTTTTAAAAAAATATTCAAACAGGGTTATCGATGCATTGCTATATCGTTTCATCGCTTTGCGCTGTTACTTCCTCGCTTGAATAGCGGTGGCGGTGGCGGCGGCGGCGGCGGGAGCAGGAGGAGCCGCTGCCGCCTCGCCCAGCCAGAGCAGGGTACCCGGGGCAGGCAGCGTGCAAGCGGCGGAGGGCGGGCGGCTGTGCCATGCGGGCCTCCCCTCGAGTAGCGGCAGCAGCGGCGGCGGGGGGGCTGCCAATGATGCCAGGAAACAGTTGAAATCAGTAGAGCCATTGCAACTGACAGTCCAGTATCGATGCATCAATACGCCGTCAGTAGGAATTTTTTTAAAGGACAGATGGGAAATAACGAACGTTGAAAAGTGGCATGCGAATGCGAAGGGAGCAGGTGAGGTTGTGCTCGAATCGGTCCTAAAACTGCAGCTCGTGAGTACTAAGAAACAGGGGCGGGAGCGAAGCAAGAACACGTGACCGCCACGTGACCGCCTCCGAATTCAAATCGAAGGCAATATCGCTGCGGAGCGCTGCGCCTCGTGAAGTAAGGGCCCTAGTCAGCAGTCTGGCTGCTGCATTTTAGACCTGTTGAAGTTTCCTGAGACTTTTCATCAGTAGCCCCACATACAGCGCATTACAGTAGTCTAGCTGGGATGTCACTAGGGCATGTGTCACTGCAGCTATAACTGTCCTCACAACCTGGGATTCAATACCAGGTAGCTGGCTCATGGTTGACTCAGCCTTCTATTCTTCTAAGGTCAGTAAAGGACTACCGAGCTCGCTGGGGACAGGGGACAGTGTGTAGCCTGCATAAATAAATTGTAAACCTCCCAGAGAATGCTTTAAGCACTATGGGGCAGTATATAAGCAGAACGCTTTGTTTGCTTTTGCTCATCAAGACCCTGTTTTTATCTTTGCAGAGACTTTTTAATCCAAGGGGGGAAATGGCAGTCCTATGGAGGAAGGGAGACTTTTGTCCAAGATTTTCCACAAATCCAATTCTGAACGAGAAACTTAAGTCTCGGGATATCCCTTTATTTCCATTTAAGATCCCCAACGCATTTTGGCCTACATTTTGTCCTATCTCAGTTAGGTAGATTTTAATTTAGATCTTTTATTCCATCTGTACACAACTCCATCATGACACCTAGGTGATAAAATAGCTAACATTAAATCTACGCCCTTGAAAAAGTCCATAAAATTGAGCCTGAAATACACACACACACACACACACACACACACACACACACACACACACACACCCCTCCTGAGACTGGTTTCTCCTTCAGAATTAGATTTGTAGGATGTAACCATTCCTTTTCAGTCCTTTCCGCAATTCCAGCCTGAAAGGCTGCTCTAATTAGGCTGAGCCTCCTTTTCTGCAGGTTAGCAGCAGAACAAGAACAGATGCTGCCTTGGAGCAAAAACCAAGTGGCTGGTCTCTCACGTGGTGGGTGAGGAGAGAAAGGAGAACGAAGCAGCAAAAGGGTTTCCCACTGCTCACATAAGTGACTTTCTCTTGTTACTTTCTCCACCCTTATTTAGGAGGGTTTTAAAGTACCCCTTAATAATGTATTACAATAGAAAAGGTCCCAATCAATGAGCTGAGGTTTTGTGCACACCCAAGAGAACAAAAAAGAGAGGGGGGAGGGGGGAGAGAGAAACATCACAATGTTTGTGAGGGCAGAAAACACATGGTACTCATTTCGAGAGGAGTTGTCTGCTTGTGGACTCTCCAGTCCAGGGGGCACTGCTGGTCTATTTAAAATATAGCAGGGCTGTCCAACTTTGAACAGACCGAGTTCTACTTTTTCTGGATGAAAGTGCCTGAGGGCCACTTCACTGAAACCTCTACTTATGAATTTTATCTGTTCCAAGCATATGCTCATAAGTAAAAAAAAATTGTAAGTAGAGCAACAGTTTCCCATAGAAATGCATTGAAAACCAATTAATCCTTTCTGGAGGGAACATATTTCAATGCATTCCTATGGTAAGGCTGACCATGCACATGCTTCCCTTACACCCGCTCGAGCCGGTGTGGACAGGTGCAAGGGAGGAGCATGCATGCTTGCGCAGATCGCCCCTTTTGCCTGCCTGGGCTGCTGGAAGACTTTTTTTTAAAGGTGCACTTTCCCTCCCAACCCACCCAGGGCCTGACTTGACTCTACTTCTCCTCCTGTTTTTCCTTCTCTGTTCCAGCCCCCTTGCTGCCACTGCTGCTGCCGCTCTCACTCACTTCTGCCATGTTCTCTGTGCAGCTGGCATGGGCCAAGCCAACAGCGGGGCAATCACATCGCCACAGTGGCACAAGGAGGAGGGAATGGCTCAGTAGGGGAGCAGGAGGAGCGGCAGGTCACAGTCTCTGTGAGGCAGCTGTGGGGGTGGGAGGAGGAGGAGCGGGGAGAAGAGGGGGACGTCAGCATGCAAAGGAGGTGGGCATGCCCATGACCCCACACCTTGTGTCCCCTCCACTCCCGTTCCTCTGTTCTGCACCAACAACTCAATTGGTCACAAGACAGTGGCACATCAATCATCTGGCCATTAGGGAGAGCAGGGGACTGTGCCATGACCCTTGAACTGCACCACTCGGCTGAGACATTGGGCTGGCAGGCCCAGAGCTTTGCTGGGGAAGTGGTGGTCTTTGGCTTGGGGGAAGTAGAGATGGAGAACTTATCCCCTCACATTTTTATTGATGGCTGGCGGGCTACTTTTGAACCCTTCGCGGACTACTGGTAGCCCCCGGTCTACGTGTTGGGCAGGCCTGAAATATAGCATTCATCTGAGTCGCATCGCTTCACGTGCTTCCCAATCTGTGGACATATCTGTGTGTGAATGTGTGTGCTTTAGAAATATTTGCGTCACTGGTCAGGCAGGTGACAAAACACCTTGGAAATATACAGCAGTTTGGTGTCTTATACATTCCACAAACTTAGGAGAACACTTACTCTTATTGTTAGTAGACAAAAACCTTATTGCTGGTAGACAATAACAATCTTGGACATTATGCTGCTGTTTTGTCGAGGAATCTATATTTACATCACAGTATTCCTTTAATTGGAGGTCACTCCTCAGCTGTAAAATGAGCTTCCTCCTGCCATTTGTTTGACCCCTTCACTGATGGTTTTTTTAAAAAAGTGACTAAAAGTTATTCAAGCAGGCATTTCAAAAACATTATAGCTGCAGAGTCAGCTGAACATATTTAGCCTTAATATCAGCAATTCTGGTATTTTAAATGTTCATTTATGTTAATGTACTTTAATAGTTTCTGGTCTTATCGTTTATTTTTATTTTATTTTTATTTTTATTTTTATCTTGTCCTGTTGAATTGGTATTATAATTATGCTGTTAAGTACATAAGAACATAAAAAGAGTCATGCTTGATCAGGCCAAGGACCCATCTAGTTAGGTTTCCTGTATCTCACAGTAGCTCCGCCAAATGCCTCTGGGAGCACACGAGACTCAATATCTGTCTCCTGATACCACTCCCCTGCATCTGGGTTTTGAAGTTACCCTGGAGATTGCACATCCCCATTATGGCTTGTAACTAGAGATGGGCATGAAACTTTTTTTTATTTTGTTTTTCATTTGTCATTTTGTTTCCTAACAAAACAAAACAAAAACTGGAAATTTTCAATTGGTTCCATTTCATTTTTTGTTTTTTTGTTTTTTGTTTTTTTTTCTAACAAGCGGCATGGGGTCCTGCCAGCTGCCCCCCCCTCCCTAGTGCTGATCAGCTGGAGGAGGGGAGATGTCAGGGCCCCATGCACCAGCTGATCAACACGGGGGTCTGCGGGGGGGCATGCCAGCTGATTGGTGCTTGGGGGGTAGGCAGCAGGGCCCGCTCACCAGCTGATTGGCACATGGGGACGGCTGGGAGGGCCCTGCACACCAGCTGATCAGTGCTTAGGGGAGCATCAGGGGGGATGATGGCTTGCTTTGCTGGCAAAAAAAAGTTTTAAAAGCCCATGCTTCCCCCCACATCCCTCTGAAAATGGTCGGGTTGCCGGTTCAGGGCTCTCATGCTAGAGTCCCGACCATTTTCAGAGGGCTCCTGCCGAGCTGTCAGTGGCTGGACCCCTTTAAAAATGGCCCAGTTGGCACCAGGGGAATCCCCTGGTGGTGACTGGGCCATTTTTAAAGGGATCCAGCAAATGACAGCTCAGAAGAAGCCTTCTGAAAATGGTTACAACGCCAGTTTGGAGCTCTTGAGCTGGCATCCCGACCACCGCTTGCTTCAGCAGCAAAACAAGCCTTCACATACACACACACACACACAATCAGGCACATGGGGGGATGGTGCAAGGTTTTAACATAAAACAAAAAACAAAATAAATGAAAAGCGAAATGTTTGTTTTTAAAAAAAAACATTTCACATGAAACAAAATGGGGGGGATGAAAACAAAACAAAAATGGCATTCTGTGCCCATCTCTACTTGTAACCTGTGATGGACTTTTTCTCCAGGAATCTGTCCAATTCCCTTTTGAAGGCATCCAGGCCAGATGCCATCACCACATCCTGTGGCAGGGAGTTCCACACGCTGGGCATAGAAGTATTTTCTTTTGTCTGTTCTCGCTCTCCCAACACTCAATTTGAGTGGATGTCCCCTAGTTCTGGTATTTTGTGAGAGGGAGAAGAGCATCCCTCTATCCACTAAAGAGCCCCAAATGCTGTAGCCTTTCCTCATAAGGGATGTGCCCCATCCCAGTAATTATTTTAGTCACTCTCCTGCGCCTTTTCCAGTTATTCTATATCTTTTTTGAGTGTCTTTGTTGTGATTCCATAGAGCTGTGCACCACACACTAAACTCTGATGATAGAATCGCCCTTGCTAGTGGAGGTTTGCTGGGCATATCTTCAATGAGTTATTGTTAGTATAACTGTTTATTTATAAATGAGTGCTACACAGTGATATACAAGAATTGTGGCCTCCAAAGACTTCATATTCAAACAAGTTCAGAGAGATGCAAGATTAAACACAAAGTGCTGCTGTAGCAGAGGGAAACTAAAGGATTACCACTGGTAAAAAACAAAGGGAAGTATTGAAGGTGACCGGTAGAGAAGAAGTACAGGTTAAATCCAAGCATAGTAATGTGAGAAACAAGACACAGATCAAAACACAGAAAAATAAGAACAGTGGAAGCGTAACAAAGCACAGTCTTAAAAGACTCTTAAATGGAAGAGAGGAAAGTGGTAAGATATCATTTTTCACTCAAGGAAACTTTGTATTTGTTCATGTCAGAGGCACCATAGTGCAATTAATAAATATATCACGTAATTTTCACCCAACAATGGGCAAACATCAAGATCGTTCGGGGCAACTAGCTTTAGCTCTCCCATAGGGCATAGCTGAAGGGCACAGGGTATAATAACATGGGTGTGATGTCACCTATTCTTCTCTGTACTCACAGAGAGTGCTTTGCAAGACGATGCAAGGTGATGGAGAACGAGGTCATTAACCACAGAAAAGAAAATTGGGTATGGCTTCAAGTTAAGCTCCGTTTTTGAGTGTCTTTGTTGTGATTCCATAGAGCTGTGCACCACGCGCTAAACTCTGACGATAGAATCACCCTTGCTAGTGGAGGTTTGCTGGGCATATCTTCAATGAATTATTGTTAGTATAACTGTTTATTTATAAACGTGAGTGCTACACAGTGGTATACAAGAATTGTGGCCTCCAAAGAGTTCATATTCAAACAACTTCAGAGAGATGCAAGATTTTTAGTTAGCTAAATTTGTAGAGATATATATTATCTATAGTTCATGAAACAGCATCGACTAATATCAAATGGCAAGGGTACATTTGCAATGAACTGTGGAAAGTTAACAGCCCATTTAATTTTTATTTCTTCTCCAATTCTGCTCCAGATGAAAAAAATAAAATATTAAACATGCTCTTTCTTTTCAACAATAAACTCTCCCACACTTCTATCAATATCTCAAAATGTACACATATGTACAGCAACGTGTAAATTAATTTAAATAATGGATTAACTTGTCAAAAGAGCAACAATCAACTACAAATGCATTGAAATGTCATTTTAGATAGTAGGGCAGGATTCCATATGACAAAGTCTAGAGAAACCCGAAGAAGAGATTTGTGAGATATAGAGTACACAGACCTGAAGCTTTAGTATTGGTCATTCAAGTTTTGTGTATGAAAGACATCTTTTCCCCACTGGTAAATCTAAAAGGCAGAGGTTTGAGTTAAAATAAATAAATAAATAACAAGAATCAGTCTGACCAGTATAAGAGGCATTCTCAGCTAGGTTGCAACTTGCAACTTAAGAGATGGAGCTACGTGTTGCAGATAACTCACTCTACACTTTTTATTGTTGGTCTTCCAACATCTAGAGTGAAACTACTCCATTCATATGCACATTAAAATGCAGCAAAAAGGGAATTAAATTATTTATTTAATTTTTTTTCCTCTACCAGCTGTGGGTAACTGATTCAGGGGTTAATGAATCAGTGGATACAGGGGCCTACTGTATTTAAGAAACTGCTTAATGATCTAGATCAGTGGTTCGCAAACCACTGATATAGGTCAATCTATCACTTTTGTTGCTTCTGTGTTCATCCAAAAAAAGGTCCCTCTGCTCCAAAGCTGCAAACATGAAAACTTTAGTAGTCACAGAAAAGTTTTAAAAGAATTTACTGGAAGCCTTAACAGAAATATATTTTAAAGCATCTCTGTCTGTATATTGTATTTTACAATGATTCTGATAAAACAAATGCTGGAAAGGCAGGAAAATATTTTAATTGTCCAAGCAGCATAAAAGATTCTATAGTAGTACCTCGAATAATGACGGTAATTCGTTCTCCAAGGTTATTCATTATCCGAAGAAATCATTATCCGAAACATGGTTTCCCATTGAAATGAATGGGAAACCATTTTAATCCGTTCTGGAGGTCCGGAAAAAGGCCAAAAAAAGCCTTTTTTCCTTGAGACCTTTTAAAAAGTGCACTTTCAAAGTGCACTCCTCCCCCTCCTCGCCCATCCCCCTCCTCTCCAGGGACCCCACCTCTCCTCCTTTGCCACCGCTGCTGCTGGGCACCCGGGCGGTGGGCACACCCAACTATAGCCACACGCCTCTGGAGCTTCCTCTGCCCGCCTCCACCTCTCTTCCTTTGCCGGTGCCGCCAGTGCCAGGCACCCGGGAGGTGGGTGAGCCAAGAGAAGCCGCTAGCTCGGCCTTCCCCCCACCCCCACCTCTCTTCCTTTGCCGGTGCCACTGGCGCTGAAGACCCGGGAGTCGGGCGAGCTGGGGGAAGCCCTGCGACACTTGCGTGGCCTTCCCCCCACCCCCGCCTCTCTTCTGAAGCTGGCGCCGCCGGCACTAAAGACCTGGGAGGCGGGCGAGCTGGGAGAAGCCCAGCGCCACTCGCGCGGGCTCCCCTCTCACCCCCTTCCCTCCTGGCCCCAACCTCCCAGCCTCGCTGCCACTTCTCGCCCGGGTGTGCGGGGCTTCCCTCTCCCACCCCCTTCCCTCCCAGCCTTGCTGCCACTCGTCACCCAGGCAGTGGGCAAAGCCGTGCGGCTTCACCCCTTCCTCCTCCCATCCACACGGCTCCCACCTCTGCCATCTCTGCTACCACTGGGAACCAGGAGCCCGCGAGTCAAGATTGAGGGGATCGCTCCAGTTTCTCAGGGATAGTGCCCCTGGCTAGGGCTGGGGGCTGTGGACTGGGGGGGGGGGGGGGCTGGAAATGTCCAGTCGTTATCCGAATTATTCATTATCTGGGGCAGTTGTTATCCGAGGTATTACTGTATTTACTTCTAAAACATTGCTTTTTGTTTAAAAATTACATTTTCTCTGACACATCAATATTTTCCTTTGTGGTCCTCCAAACAGAAATGTGTGCTCTGCAGAAACAGTATCCAAACAACAATTTCTATTCTAAAAGTAGTATTTTTACACTTACTGTAAATAGGGGTTCAAAATATAATGGTGAGTCATCTAAAATAATGATCTGTGTGCACAGAAATTTCTGACAGCTCAAAATCTTACCTGAGCTTCTGAACTTTGGAAAGAGAGGAAGTTTACATTTCTTTTACAGCTTGTACATGAAGAAAAAGCAACAAAGTAAGGCAGCTTTCTCCTACTGTGAAAATAATGTTCTCTGCATATGATATTTGGAAGCTAATTTTTTTAAAAAATGAAGATTTGCCTAATGTGCAATATTTTGTTATATACGAGCTCCCAGTGTGCTGAAGTAGCTGAACAAATTATTAACTAAAAGGGTTAGAAGCTTAACAAGCAATAGAATAATGGGAGGTGTACTTCTGGAAGCAAATACTATATATTAATACAGTAACCCCCCACCATTTCGCAGTTCAGGTACTGCGGACCCGCTATACCGTGGGATTGCAGTACCTGCCCAACGCCACTGGCCCGCGCTGCTCCGAGAAGTCTCAGGGCAGCGCAACTGGTGGTAGCGGGGATCAGATCCCCCAATGCCACCAGCCCATGCTCTCCCAAGAAGGCTCAGGGCAGTGTGCACGAGCAGTGTTGGGGAATCATATCCCCCAACACTGCCTGCCCGTGCTCCCCCAAGAAGACTCAGGGCAGTGTGCGTGGGTGGCTGCGGGGGATCAGATCCCCCAATGCCGCCGGCCTGCGCCCCCCTCAGAGAAGGCTCGGGGCAGCGCACGCAGGCAGCTGCGGTTCAGATCCCCCAACGCCGCTGGCCCACGCTCCCCTGAGAAGGCTTGGGGAAGCATGGGCGGGCGGTGGCGGGGGATCAGATCCCCCAATGCCGCTGGCCCACGCTCCCCTGAGAGGGCTTGGGGCAGCACTGGCAGGCGGTGGCAGGGATCAGATCCCCTAACACCGCTGGCCCACACTGCTCTGAGAAGTTTTGTAGCAGCCCAAGCAAGTGCCGTGGGGATCTGATTGACCCCGCCCCCAGACCCCACCCAACCCACATCCGCATATCGCGGATTTTCAGTCATCACGGGTTGGGTGGGTCCCTAACCCCCACGATAGGTGGGGGGTTACTGTATCTTAGAACTGAAGGATTGGAAGTAACCCTATGAATCTTCAAATAGGGCACCTGTCAAGGACACACAGTGGGCAACTGAACTCCCAACCTAAAGCTCTGCAGCCAGATGCCTAAGCCACTGTTCTAGCAGTTCATCCCTACCATGGGTGGTCTTGAGCTTTCAAGACTTGAACCTAGAAATCATACAAGATTCTTTACATATACATACACATATGTAATTCATCTGGATTCAGGAGTCAGAGTGCTACACAAGGCAGCCAATTGCCAACACCAGTATCCTGAAGGGAGGCTTTTTCCAAAAGAATAGCAGTCCCCATAAATTATGGATCAAACAATTTCATTACCAGCTTATTACAGAAAGCAAAGCAAAGCAAATTGTTCTGCTTATATACCGCCCCATGCCACTTTAAGTAGTCTCTGGGCGGTTTACAGTTTCATTACAGCAGGCATTCCCAGACTTCGGCCTTCCTGATATTTGGGATCACAACTCCCAGAATTCTAAGTTTAGATTACCAATGGCAAAGAACTGTGGGAGTTGTGGCCCCAAACATCTGGAGGGCCGAAGTTTGGACATGCCTGCATTACAGTATGCAGGCTACACATTGCCCTCCCCCAGCAAGCTGGGTACTCATTTTACCGACCTCGGAAGGATGGAAGGTTGAGTGAACCTTGAGCCTGCTACCTTGGATTGAACCCCAGGTCGTGAGCACAGTTTCTCCTGCAGTACAGGCATTTAACCACTGTGCCACGAAGCAGAGCATAAGCAGCTCTGCATCTCCCAGCCCAGCCCATAACAATTACAAAATCAGAATCAGGCTAATTTTCAGAGAAGTAACTGTGCTAGACTGTTTCATCAAAAACAAAAAAATAATTGTAGTATCCCTCAATGCTAACATGTTTCAGAGTGAGCTTTCATGGATTATGATCCCCTTTTTTAGAAATACTTCTAGACACACATGGACAAGAAATAGATTGCAATCACAAGGTCCACAAGAACTCACATTTTATTTCTTGAGTCGATTGGTGCCACAATATTTTCATGTCTGTTTTAATTGGAGTAAACTGATCACACACTTGATAGAATATGGTACAGTCAATGAAGCAAGGTTGGATTCAAAATATAAGGACTACTGGCTCACTTTGTCCATACAAAATTACATTTGGGAAATCTAGCTTAACTCAAGGGAATTTCTATCATCTCCCCCCACCCTTGTATAGATATAATACCTTACAACAAGCCGAGAATGCAACACTCTACCCTTTCCATTCTTGGTCTTGCAGTGACACAAAAACAATTACAATAAGAATTAAGCAAGGTTAGAAGATTTTGAGCAGTAGAAGGATAAGGATCCACCACTTATAGCTTGTGCTGGTAGTACTCTTGTGCTATCTGTTTATAAAGAAGATACATGAATGCATTTTGACAAAGAGACTAGGCATTTCCCTAGAATGGTGACCAGTGTAGAGATGGGGATGAGTTGGAGAAATGGCAATTCATCGCATTTCATAATTCATCAATACTGACAAATCATTCTTCACAACTCAACAATTTTTCCCCACAAAGTGGCAAATTGATTTGCTGGTTCACCTTGCCTTTTAAAAACCCTATAAAATGCCAACCAGGAACCTGGAGACCCTGACTTGCCTCTACAGTTCATGCAAGTTTGGTGAAGTCTGAGTTTCGGATATCTGAATTGTAAACCTGAAATGGGGGGGGGCAGGAAAGTGGCCCCCAGGCACCTAAAGACACCAAAATCTCAGAACAGCTTCCCACCCATCCAAGTTATGCACCCCCAAAGTGCCCCCCCCAGGAAAGTGACTGAGGCTGCAGATGGCAAGGTGGAGCAAAAAGGGGCTGATGAATCGACAAATCTATCAACTATCATGAATCATAGAATCTGTTATCTTTCTCTTAGAAGGATTTTCTCTAACAAATCCAAAGTCACTAAAAATTATCAATTCATATTTGTTGGGGTTGTGGCATATGATGAATGTGAATCAACAAGACAGGCATTTTAATTAATTATGTGATTCATTTTAAATTCTTGCCCATCTCTACACATGTGGCATCTGAGACAGAACTGGTAGAATGACTTGCATCCTACAGACAGAGGTTGCATTCACCTTATGCTACTCAGTCACCCTTCTGAGGCATGTTACCCAAGGGAAGAAAGAAGAGACAAGGTAAAATAACTCCCACATACTGTAGCTTCTCAGAAGAAAAAGGCAACTAGCTGATTAAGGTCCTGGAGCAACTCCCACAGGAAGACTAGTAACAATATCTGAGCTATTTTCATGAAGAAGAAGAAGAAGAAGAAGAAGAAGAAGAAGAAGAAGAAGAAGAAGAAGAAGAAGAAGAAGAAGAAGAAGAAGAAGAAGAAGAGGGAGGCCATGGCAGAAATGTACACATTGAATAGATGTACACAATTGAAAATCCATTGAAAAAGAAAATCCTTCTTCAGACAGCACTTTGTTAGACCATTCACTTCCAGACTCATGGAAGATAAGGTTAGCATATTATTAATTTGTGATAGCCATGCTGTCACCAGTATCAAAGCAATGCCCCTTGAATAGCAGTTGGAGAAAACATGGGCAAGTACCTTACGTGGGCTTCCTGTTACATACTTAGTTGGCCACTATGACAACAGAGTTCTGGACTGAACACATTTTGGCCTGATCTTGTATGCCTCTTCTGACATTGCTATGATGAACCTGTTGCACCAATTAGACCAGTGGTTTTCAGCCTGTGGGACCCCAGATGTTCCTGGACTGCAACTCCCAGAAGCCTCCACCACTCACTCTGCTGGAAGGGATTTCTGGGGGTTGCAGTCCAGGAACATCTGGGGACACACAGGTTGAGAGCCACTGAATTAGACTGTGATTCCTACATTTGGGTTTCTTCATACTCTTAGACTGAAGCTCCTACCTGACCACTGCCTGCACTAGCTGGGGCTTCTCAAACCTGTAGTCCAAAGCAGACTCACATTTGGGAACCACTGATATAGTTGCAATGGAAATGGGATGGGTTTTTTATCAAGAGTTCAAAGTAAGATAAGATAAATCAAAGACTTCTATGTAGAGAAGTGTACTCAACATGTTCCAATTCCTTGTTCAAATTCCTGAGAGTCTTGCAAAGTAACACTGTTCTATGGCATAGAATCTATGCAAAGTGTCCTTTCTTCCTGTTTTAACCCTTGTGAGTTCTGACTGTGTGGTGTCATATGTCCAGAAAGAGTGTCCAAAATAATTTATCAAGTGCCGTGGTCCAAAGCTTCATGGTAGTATGTTTGCCTAACTCAGTGTTGGTGGTGACTCTATGGCACAGGGGCCAAAGGTGGCACTCGGAGCCCTTTCTGTGGGCACCCAACATCGCCCCTTCACAGCCACTTGCATTTAGGTTAAATTGCTGTATTGGCACTTAGTGAAAAATTAGTGGGTTTTGAATCGCAGTTTGGGAACTCGGTCTCTAAAAGGTTCACCATCACTGGCCTAACATGCATACCACATGTGCCATTACAACCTACTGTGTCTGTCCACATAAATTAAAACATAAATACATTTAAGATTCAGAGGGCCTCTTTCTTGCCTCCTCACATTCATCAATGGTGCCCAGTCACTTAAGTCATAATGCCTCTGTGTGGAAACTGATGGGAGTGTGTGATGATTGGTGGGTGAGGTCCACCCTACATTCTTTTTTTGCAACACAAGGAAGTCTCTTGCAGGCACAAGAGATACAAGCAAATACATTACCCAAGTGTGGATCTTGCAGACATGGAAATAGGCCTCTGAAATCTGAAATCTATAATCTTAGATTGATGAGACGGCACAACTTTTAATTCTAGAGTTCCCCAGAACAATCATTGTAGATGAAATTGGACAGTTCCCCAGGTAGCAGTTTGAAAATTTTCACTCTGTTTCCAAGAAAATATTTTTTACAATAGGATTTTTTTTAAAAAAAACAAAAAGTATTTTTTCTCAAATTGTCTGGCTGAGGATACCTCTTCAAATAAAACTTTTGAAAATGAGACGTAAGTAAGAAAAATTTTGCAAGGAGTTAACCTTGTAGTAAAATCTATGAATAACTATAAAAACTACGGAAAATGAGAGATTTGCATGTGACTGTATGCAACTTGGAAACTTAATGAGGCATTTTTAAAATCCCATAATTTCAAGATCTGGAAGGCAGTTTTTGTGCAACAGCAGTGCCACAGTACCACCTTGTGGGAATGAATATAATTGCTATTTCGTTTTTAGTGAGCTTTAGAAAAGGAGATTAACCGATCATTTTCTGTATGCCATCTTTTATTTATGTACCACTGTTATGGAGTACATTATCTGGAAAGCAAAGCAAAGCAAAGCAAAGTGTTCTGCTTTCAATAAAAAGCATTCAATAAAAGTCAAGTTCCAGAGAAAGAAGGAAAAGAAGAGCATTAAATATACCACACAATCATGTATTTTAGTAAACAGGCAATGTAGTCACATATCTCTATCTGCAGCTAATATTCTTAGAAGTGCATATTTTTATAATGCAATATTCAAGTTTAGTTCAACCATTGCAAGTTTAATTCTTGCAGAATTACAAATAATTGCTCTGGCAAATTGGAAACTAGGAATGTATCTTGTAGTAACTTAGATAGGGTGCAACAGTGTACTGAGGACATGGAGACTGAGAGGGTTTCATTGTAGACCAATGAATTCCATGGTGGCAGGTGAATTCCAGATAAGCAGGCAGAAGGTTCCAGCTGCACTGTCAGAATGGTTGAAGCAGAGTGGAGTCTTGGATGGGGTGAACAAAAACAACTAGAGATGGCCATGAACCGGTTTGTACCAGCTCATAAAGCTGGCAGCTTCCTCTGGCATGGTCAGCCACTCACCAGAGAGTTAGCTTCGCTTCCTGCACCTCCTCAATTGATCTTCCAGTCCTGGCAACAGCTCAGGCTTCTTTGCCTGATCCTCTTGGCTGATCTCCCACTCAAGCAAAATGGTGGGACAGAGAAGTCTGTGCTGTTGCTCATGACTGGGAGATTAACTGAGGAAGTAAAGAAAGGAAGGAAGAAGATGGGCCTGGTGAGTGGCTGATCAGCTGAGGAGGCAGGTGTTGGAACAGCAGCACCTGTGCTGCTACCTTTACCAACTGGCATGAACAAGGACGAACCGGTATGTGCCCGTCTCTAAAAACAGTGCATGCCCATGAAAAAAGAGTGGTTGACTTGGAATTAGCTGTACATTGTGTAGTTTACAGGGGGTGGGGGAATAATTTATTTGTATTAGTTCCAACACAAATGGCAGAGTAAACTGCAATGTATGCACACGCTTACATGTATACATTTGGTGAACCTAAAATCAAGTCAAGTCATGTTTATTGTGGTCATATGACCCATATATGCAAATATACAGTAAAGGCAAGAAGAAAAACAAAGAGAAATACTAATATATAGGGGAATGGGTGGCCGAAATGATCTCTGCTCTCTTTCGAATGGCAGCTAGAAAGAACTTTGCAACCTGTGCTGTAACATGTGAGTTCTTGTCTATTAGACAGTATTGAACTAACCACTTGGAAGGGTAGCCTTGGAATTTATTCAACAATGGACAAATTAGGGAATTCCTAATTTGTTCATAAAGTGGACAAAATAAAAGCACGTGCTGGAGAAACTCAGGAGCCTCGTTTCCACATGGGCAAAATCTCTCTTGGCGTGGTATTCCCTGGAACCTACCCTGGAGCAGTGCTGAAGGCAGCACGTTCATCCTGGCCAGCATAAAGGCCCTACAGGCCTGTGGTGAACAGAGTGAGGTTAGGTAAGCTGCAGGAGTCCTATATGATGGGAAAACACCTTGTGACAAAGGGGAGTAGGTTCTGTGTGCCTGCGAAAGGAGTTCCTGCCTTTCTATGTCACATAACCTCTGGGTGAGAATTCTTAGGGCCTGTTTCTGCCCTAGCATCAGGATATGTTCAAGAGGGATGCCTATGGACCTAATTTTTTGTTTAATGGAGAATTGCCACTGGCTTTGATAAGAATCAAGCAGCATGTTATACACATACCCCAGTTGATCTGCACAGAAATGTAATCTGAGCCAAAACTTTAAAGTCTGAATCCAAGCAGAAGTTTCCAGGTGACCTACTCCTACTTCAAGGCACAGGACTGCATAGGCTACACACAGTTAGGGGCCCCTAAGATTCAACGCAAAAACATGGATTGAATTCTTTCAACGTCGGGGTTATATGCATTGATCCAGATGGGGATGCCATATAATAATTGTGCCCTTATTTTAGTGAACCTAAAATAAATAACAACAAGCGAAAAGAAGCATTGCTGCTTTCTTGCTTGCCAGTTTCTGCACATTTAGAGAGCAATAATTTAGAGTTGCTATCTGCCAATGGGATGTGATCCCTTAAGAGAGAGGGTAGCAATTTATACAAGACAGAGTGATCTACAGAGAGACCTGTGGCAGCTATGAACCATTCAAAAGAGGAGGACAACAATTGTGTACCACAGCTCAAGTACCATGAATACTTTTGACATCAAACCCCTTGACTTGAAAATGCTGCTGCTCATCGCCAGGTCAGTGAATGGGGAAAATTTTACTATCCAGGACTTAATGTCATTCATGATGACTACAAGTCTGTTCCAAAAGATATCTGAATCCACCCTGCTGCAGGCCACAATCTAGCTTTTAAATATTGTCTTTTTAATGGTATATGCACATTGGGTCTTTTGAAGGAGAAAGGCAGGGTACATATTTTTTAAATAAAGAATAATGTATTATCATTATAAGCTGCTGCTGCTGCTGCTACTACTACTACTACTACTATTCTGGCTATGTCGGTTTTCAGCGGGTTGGATATTGGCAATATTAAGGTTGACAAATTCTTTGTAATTCTGTTGTCATGGGCAGATAATTACCTGGTAAGGTTTAGAGCCACTGGAATTCAGCAAGGGTGAGGGCTGATTGACGGTCCAGCCCAGGAGGCTGCTGGATCTGAATGGTTTCCTAATGGCTGTTGGAAAATGTCAGCTCTAAATTTTGTTGAAGCCCTTGTGGACTATTTGAATGGGGAAATGGCCAGGGCATGGGTACAATTACTCCTGACTGCCCCCTGCCATAGAGTGCCGCCAACTACCTCCCTGGGAGCTGGCAGTGATGAAAAAAGCAGGATGGAGATTATAGCGAGAGAGGGAAACCTGGAGTGAGTATGACTGAACACGGGTGTCGCGTGCACATATATTCTGCTGACACCATTTAACTTATTTATTTTTAAGACCAAGTGTGGTATTTGAAATCATGGTGTTTTCACAGTTTTTTCTTCCAAAACAAATGGGAATGGTTTATTGTAGTACAAAGAATAAAGAAGTTCGTGCTTTTTGGTATCTCCTTAAGTTATAATTTATATATGGAACATGTAACATACTTTTCAAGTTAACCTACTTCATATCTTTCAAATAATAAATCCCTATAATCCCTATCAGTTCCTAACTCTGCCAGGCCCTCCCTGGCTCTCTAAATACTTGCACAGATAGATAGATAGATAGATAGATAGATAGATAGATAGATAGATA